>CM075691.1:5000-605000 GCA_037954015.1 Psophocarpus tetragonolobus
TAAATATAATTGGACAATTATATAGGTTGAATATCAATATTTTAAAGTAATATTTTATTTAAAGTTATAAGATTGGTCTAGTGGTAAAGTATATGTTTGGGAAATAAGAGGTTATGGGTTCAAGTCCTTTTTATGATAAATTAATTTATTTTTTTAATTTTAAAATAGGTGGAAGGGTAGTATATGTATTTTGAAAAGTGGACATCAAAAGAGGGTATTGCTTTTGTTTATCGTATAGAAGTATAAAAGTATATATATAGTATATAATATAATATCATATATTATACATTATAGATGTAATTAGACAATTATGTATGTTGGATATCAATATTTTAAAGTAATTTTTTGCTTAAAGTTATAAGGTTGATCTAGTGGTAAAGTATA
This sequence comes from Psophocarpus tetragonolobus, assembly GCA_037954015.1. Taxonomy (NCBI): domain Eukaryota; kingdom Viridiplantae; phylum Streptophyta; class Magnoliopsida; order Fabales; family Fabaceae; genus Psophocarpus; species Psophocarpus tetragonolobus. The sequence goes on from CM075691.1 coordinate 5,385, forward strand.
TGTTTGAGAAATAAGAGGTTATGGGTTCAAGTTCCTCTTATGACAAATTAGTTTATTTTTTTAATTTTAAAATAGGTGTAGGGGTAGAATATGTATATTGAAAAGTAGACATCCAAAGAGGGTATTCCCTCTAGTGGTTGAAGTATATCTTTTGGAAATAAGATGTTATGGGCTCAAGTCCCTCTTATGATAAATTAGTTTTTTATTTTTAATTTTAAAATAGGTGTAAGAGTAGAATAAGTATTTTGAAAAGTAGACATCCAAATAGGGTATTCCCTTTATTAATAGTATATATATATAAAATATCATATATTATACGATATAGATATAATTGGACAATTATGTATGTTGGATATCAATATTTTAAAGTAATTTTTTGTTTGAAGTTATAACGTCTAGTGGTAAAGTATATGTTTGGGAAATAAGAGGTTATGAGTTCAAGTCTCCCTTATGACAAATTAATTTATTTTTTTAATTTTAAAATAGGTGTAAGAGTAGAATATGTATTTTAAAAATTAGACATCAAAAGGGGAATATTCCCTTTATTAATAGTATAGAGTATATATTATAACTAACTATAAAATTGAAAAAAAAAATGGAAAAATGGAAAAAAGCAAAAATACTTCATATATGTAAATTAAAATTATTAAGTTATAAAATAAAAATTTAAAAATTATTTGAAAGAACCTAAAGATAATTTAATTTTTTATATGCTTAATGTCTGATACAAAAGACAAAGTTACAATTTTTAATGATAGATAAAAATACCAAAAACTATATATTTTCAGTAACAATTCAAAATAATTAGTTACTTTTTTTTACCTATCTTGCAACTATCACATATGGTAGTATTAGTCATTATCTATCTGCTAAGATTAGTTTTTTTTTTTTTTTTTAATGAATATGCTAAGATTGGTGAAGACACACTAAAATGTTTGTAATTAAAAATATATTTAAGGTATTCACAAATGGTATGTAATAGAACTTATCCTATGTATTTATATAATTGGTGAAAAAAATGAGTAATAAATCAATTTCATTTAATAAAGGGAATAGTTACAAAATGAGCTAAAATTCAAATTAACAGAATGAGTAACTGTCACTTAAACATTTGAAATGTTAAATGGAAATAAAATATAATTACTAAATAATAGTTAAAAGAAACATGTGATGTTAATGGGATGTAGCTCAAATGATTAAGTAAGAGGTGTACTCTTCCATGTTTCTTTATGAAAAAAGGTCATGGGAGTTGAAAAAAGTTATAAGAAACTTTTTCTAAAACTCTATATAGTAAACACCTTCTTACGAGTCTTGTCATAATATAAGGTAATCTTTTGATAGATAGATGCAAGATGTAAACTAAGAGAAAAAAAATTCCATAAAATAAGACTTGATTCAAAATATATTTTTAAAATATTTTTTTCTACACTTATAGATGAAGTTCTAAATTATCTTTTTAAAATAAGGTAATCTTTTGATAGATAGATGAAGTTCTACACTTATAAGGTAATCTTTTGATAGATAAATGCAAGATGTAAACTAAGTGAAAAAACATTTCCATAAAATAAGACTTGATTAAAAATATATTTTTAAGATATTTTGTTCTACACTTATAGATGAAGTTCTAAATTATCTTTTATAAATAAACCATATAAAGTTATTAAGAAATAAAATTAGTTTTAGCAAGTATAAACATTGTAATAAAAGGTAAGTAAGAAACTTAGTTTTTATACTAGTTCACTCAAGTTGAGTTACGTTTAGTCTCTTCCAAGTATAGCTCAGAAAATTTCACTATTTCAATTGAAATAACAATAAGTATTCTCACTACCATTTTTGGCTAACAACGAGTATTTTTAAACCACTCTTTGTTACATCCTTGAACTCCCTCATGACTTTCCACCCAGTATCTTTCTACAACAAGCCACGTATAGCTTAACTTGAGTATTCTTTAGACATCAAACCACTTTTGGCTCAACAACCCAAAGTTTCACATTGTAGGACTACTAGGTTACTCTCACAAAAAGGATATGTAAGTTTCACTCACTTGAGCTTACTCTTCTGATTTATTATGTACTCTTGTTTATCTCTATTAATACTATGTTCTGAGCTGAGCGTAAGTTAATCACTTAAAGTTTTTCCCTATATTTAAGTTGGTATTAGAGCGGGAATGATCCTGCTCTAAAAGCCTAAAGTCACAGTTGGTTGTCCATTGCCATTTACTATTTAGTCTGACGAGCTCAGGATTTGGTAGGCCCTAACGTGTGCAATCCAACATAGGAAGTCACTTCTCCATAGCCCTCTCCACGCGCTCTCACGCGCCGGTTGCTTGTTCACCTTCTAGGAGCTCCACGCACCAGCCAAACGACATCTGTTTGCTACCATTTCACCATTGCTGGAGTCACTGAAGCGTGTTGGGTCTGTTCCTGGCCTTCACTTCCTAGTTTCAGCAGGTGTTGTGTGTTTTAGCCTAAATCTCTCTCGGTCCTCTTTCTCTCTTTGTTTCAGATCTGGAATGCCTTATTTTACCTTGTCTAGTGTCAGTTCAGGTTCTGTCCTTCCTATTGCTGAGGCTACCATTATCACAATAAAGAAAATCAATGGTAAAAAATATTTATTAGGGGCTGACTCTGAAGAACTCTGGTTCCTTGGACAGAGACACCATGAACATTTAGAAAAGAAACAAAATACTGATGGATCAGTTGAAAAAAGAGCTCAATGGAAGAAGTTGGACTTTCAACTTTGTGTTCTTCTATGACAATCAGTGGAACCTTAGATATTAAGGAACCTCAGAACATTCAAATCCTGTTATTCTTTTTGAAATAAAGCTCAAGATATCTATTATAATGATATTCAACATTTGTTTGATTGTGTTTAGAAAGTAGTCTCCTTGAAGCAAAATGATTCTGATATGGTGTCATATGTTTCTTATGCTCAGGCAGCTATAGAAGAGCTGAAGCTTATCCTAGAGGCTAACTCAACGGAGGAAATAAGGAAACATCTTGACAATCTTTACATGGTTATGGTTCTTAGTGGTATGAACCCTACATTGAATCACATATGTGATCAAGTTCTCTCAGGACAAGATATTCCTACCATGGAGAACTTAACTACACGACTTCTTTGTGTTCCTACCCTAAATAATCAGGGTACCTCTCTTGAAAGTAATGCAGAATCCTCTGTTATGATGTCTTGTAGAGGGAAAAAAGGATGTGGTGGAACAGGTAACCGTCCTCAATGTACCAATTGCAAAAAAGATGGGTCACACTCATAAAACTTGCTACTTACTGCATGGTTTTCCAGAAAAATCTGCACATGTATTCAAGTTTGAAAAACTTGAAACGAGGAAATTATTTGAAGAAGAGTACCGAAGATACCAAAAGTACTTGAGGTTGAAGTCTAATAGTCTTATTGAACACTCTTCTAAACTAATGTCTCAATGGCTTGCATTTCTCAATTTGTGGAAAGACAAAATCAATGGATTGTTGACTATGGTGTTTTAGACCTTATCTCTGGTAATAACTCTTTGTTTTCATCTTTGTCACCTCCCAAATTTTCCCACCTTCTCACATTAGCCAATGGGTCAAAGGTTTCAGCTCAAGGAGTGAGTTCAATATTTGTTTCTCTCTTCTTAAATTTAACTTTTGTTTTTTACATCCCTTCTTGTCCCAATTTATTTTCTTTTAGTCAGTTAACTAAATCCTTAAATTGTTTAGTTATATTTAATTCTAATTCATTTGTCATATAGGAACATGGTACGAGCCGACAAATTGGTGCATGACATCAATCAAGGGGTCTTAATTACTTGGAATCTAGTCCTTCAATGACTTGCCTTACATCCATCTCTCCTAAATTGTTGCATGAACATTTTGGGCACCCAAGTTTAGCCAAATTAAAATAATGGCTCCTAGTATTAAGAAAATTCAAATTTTACAATGTGAAGCTTGTCAACTAGGCAAACATGTTAGATCTTCTTTCCCTAGTCAAGATGTAATTCAACATTTTCTACTGTTCATTTATATATTTGGGGACCTAGTAGAGTCTTTTGGATTTAAATATTTTATAACTTCCATTGATAAATATTTCCGTTGTACGTGACTTTATTTAATGGAAAGGTCTAAACTTTATTTCTGTCCTTCCATGAAAGAAAAAATCAGTTTGAAAAATCAAATATTCCCTTTATAGTTGGAGTTATGAATTGATTCATGAATTCACCTTGTATTGATAATTAGAATTTAGTAATTCGTATTCTTAGATGCATAAAAAACGCTCCAGGTCTTTTGTATGAGGATAAAAGAAATAGTCAAATTGTTGGATACTATGATGTTGATTGGGCAGAATCCGACATAGAAGAACCTATCACTAGGGCCATAGCTAGAAGCATTGAAGAAGACCTAGCCCTGGCAGACAAAGGAAGACTTTACCTCCTGTGGATAGTGAAGATATTAGGCTAGGGACTTTAGTTAATAAAATGTAATTTTCTTTCATTTTAATTTTTAGGAACATTAGGAATTTAATTTAGGATATGTATTTAGTCCATTTTTATTTTAGGAGGTGTCTTAGGAATTTAGAGGGTGAATTTAGCTTTTTGGGTTTTTATGAAGGAAATAAGGGGTAGCCTTGATATCTACACCCTTTTTTTCCTACATAAACCCCATAAGCTAATAAGAAGGAATCTTGACCCTTGGTTTGAGAAACTTGGGCACCAAGTTTGATGATCTAAGGAGGGAATTGTTTCTCAATCCTCCTCCCTTAGATCTCTCCTTTTAATCCTAGCACTTCTTTTTTAGGTTATCTTGTTCAAGAGGTTAACTACCTCTATAAATAGAAGCTCCTCCCATCGCTTGTATTTTTTACACTTGAATTTAATCTTAGAGATCATATTGGTTGTGAGGTTCTTACCTTTGTGAGAGCTTCTAAGAGTTATCAAGGGACCCCTCCCTTGTGGCCTCTCTCTTTTGGCTTATCAAACCTAGTATTTGTGGCACCTCACCCCATTCCTTTCCTCTCCATAAATTCATTTCCCTTCCAAGTGACCTTATAAAGGATCCTTTGGGCAAGTGATCATCAAAGATCACATCAATGACACTCTACTACTAGTTATTGTGTGTAGTTAGTGGTAACCTTATCACGTGGAAGAGCAAGAAACAAAATACTGTTTCTCAATCTAGTGCAAAAGCTAAATATAAATCTATGACGTTAGCTACATGTGAGTTGATGTGAGCTAAACAACTCGTATAAGAATTGAAGTTCTATGAAATTTCTCTAATGTAACTTTATTGTGATAATTAGACAACTTTCAATATTGCCCCCCAATCCAGTGTTTCATGAGAGAACTAAGCCTATTGGAATTGATTGTCACTTTGTAAGAGAAAAAATGTTGTCCAAGGAAATTAGGATCAAGTTTGTTAGTTCATATGATCAGCTTGCAGATCTTATTAACTAAACCCTTGAAGAGTCCTTAGATTCAATATTTGATTTCCAAGCTTGGAACATATGATTTGTATGCTCCAGCTTGATTCAATATGTTAGTTGTTAATTGAACTACATTTTATCTTTTATTTATGATTTTATGTTAGAGGTAGGTGGTTGTTGAACTCACTTTTCTGATTTCTTATGTACTCTTGTTTATCTTTATTAATACTATGTTCTGAGCTGAGTGTACTTTTTCCCTATATTCAAGTGATCTTAACTTTTAAAGCATCCTAAAGACTTATCATTGAGCTCATTTTCCCCTCAAATTGTGTGTCACATATCAACTTTATACACCACTTTATTCTGATTGGAGGTTTTGTAGACAAATAGCATGTTAGAGTAGTGTCTTCCTGAGGAGGATATCCCGCTTTTACCTCTGTTTTGAACTATGGTTGCTTTAACCACTTTGCACAATTTGAATTTCGCTTTTACACCATAAATTGATGATTATTCAATAAGTAATAGTGAACTTATCCTTAGCTTTACATGATCAAAATAGATGATGAGTTCTTGATCATCCTTTGTCATGCTTTTTTCGTACAAGAACGAGCTCAAAGCAGAGCTTGTTATCAATGCTTGATCTTTGAGTCTTTGATCAAATTGGATTTGAATTATTTTCTTTAATGTTTGTCTGATTAACTTGTGTCTTCATTCAAGAACCGAGACTGATATGATCTCAGTTGATGTTTTATGATCAATTTGTCTTCTGAGGTACATCAGTTAGATGATGTATCTTTATGAAATGAAGGATAGTCAGATGATGGTATATTTTTGTGAATTAGTATACAACATGACATCTTGATTAAGTTGTGAGTGTCCCGATATTCTAAGGTCCAACATATGATTTTGAATTATAAATTACGAGTGAGGTTGCAGAATTTTAAGTCAAATTCAATACACTATTTTCCGCTCAAACCATAAATACAAAACAAAGTAAAATGGCAAGCATACCACAAAAAAAAAAAAGGTAAGGTCAAATGGCATGGAATAGTAAACATTTGTGGATACTGAAAATTAACTTTTGTATTCAAGTGTTGCCAAAATAATATCTCCAGAACAAAATCAATTTAAGAATCAACTACAACCACACAAGGATTCCTCTAGAGAAATTTATCTCTAGCAAATTTAATAAGCTCCATACTGTAGACAGGAGTTCGATCCGCATGACTAGTAATATGAATTCTTGCAATTCAATCCATATGTCATCTTTTCTTTTCATTACTTCCTTTACCTAGGTTGACTAAGGGGGGAAACAATACAATTTTCAAGAATAGGAGGAGTGGTGTTTTGCAGAGTTAGCCATTGTGGAGAGTAAACATTACATATATTTGTCACAAGGACACCATTCCCTTCCTTGGAATCACTAACCAAACTGTTTACGTAAGAAATGATCAAAAGAATCAAACCACCAATGAAGTGGATATAGGCGGAAGCAGAGAGAAATCAACCATGCTACCTCCGCAAGACCTTGCATATTTCCCTCATATATACTACAAATGACCATAAGGAAAGCCCTGCTGAAATGTAAAGCAAGACAACACCAGATCCTACCAAAATGGCAGGTACTCCACGACTGAAAAAGGATCCAACCATATATGAAGAGGGCCAGGATCAACAGTTTTTCTTTTCATAGAAAATAACAGAGCTTCTTTAAAATACAAAGAAAACAAATACCTGAAGTCCCGGGTAGCAAGGAGGATGATTAATGCCACCATCTGTGTGGCTGTTTTCCATTTCCCCAAATTATTAACTGCAACAACCTACTAATTTTTCTTTAATTATATAAGCTCGTAACTTTGTATTTAAAGCAAACAACTGATTTAAGTGAACAAGAGGAAAAACAAACCTCTAGAAGTTGGCTACCCTGGGAAGCAGCCCATTCTCTGAGTGCTGACATGGTTATCTATTTGCATGTTACAAGAAAAAATTGTTAGACATTTGTTCACAATTCACTAAGTGAGTTGCAGAATTATTATGGTGGATTGACATGGCTTATGTCAAACTCCAACATCCTTAATAAAATTAATTTTAGTCTTTTCCAAATAAAAAACTAAATTAGTATTGCAAACAAAGTATTATGACTTGAAAGGAAAAAGGGAAAAGAAAAGAGATAACTATTCATGATTAGTCACCCCTCTGTCTAGGATGAGCAACATCATCCCAGAAGGAAGAGTGAAATCTGGACTATTCATGATTACACATCTTAATTTATCCAGAGCTCAGGGTATAGTGGTCTATATATCAGTTGCAATTCTACTCTCAAGAAGCAAAAAAACAGTCTACTAACTTTCCCTGTAAGGTGAAATGGAAAGTATACATGAACACAAAACGGTCAGACACTAGTTCATAAGTATTCCCACATTGAAGAGTGGATTTGAAGGTCAGCACAGCTTTTGTGCCTTTTGGATAACGGTTTACATCAACAACCAAAATATTTAAGATATTATACACATTAAGAGTGGGAGGACAAACAATCATGAGAGACTCCAAATTCACAGATCACGATTACATAATTGATATATGAAACACAGGATTTGCATGATATTCATGCAGACAATTTACCAAACCTATGCTTCAGTAAGCTCATTCTAATGTGACAAAATGGCAATTAGTAATTCAGATTCGATGACAGTTAGTACAACCAGTTTGAAGCTAACTTAATACACAATCACAGTATACAAACTAAACAAGATAGAATAAGTTAAGAGAGAAGGAGGTATAAAAGAATTAAGATGCATAAGTTCCATTGTTTGCAAGGTTCCTCGAAGTGAATATCTTTTCAAGTAATAAAAACCTTGAAATTGCTGATAAAAGACATATGTATGCATTACCTCTCTACCAATTATGGTGATTGACGGTATAATTAAAAGCCACGGTGCTTGTCCAAACACAGCAACTTCCAAAGGTCTAGTACATAATAAGACCAACGTGGCAGAAACCATAAGCTGCATTCAGTGTCATTAAAAATTAAATTCGCATATTGCTGAAAGAAACTAATAGTTAAAAGAAAATTACCTTGTCGGCTACTGGATCTAAAAAGGCACCAAATGTAGATTTCATTTTCATCTGTATTGAAAGTATATAAGAGAAATTGTTTAATAAATGAGAACTAAGTCGTTAGGTGCACCAAAAGGGAAGAGAAAAAGTAGGTACCTTACGAGCAATATAACCATCAAGCCAATCAGTAACTGCTGCAACGGTGAAGATACTTGTAGTAAAAACTGTTCCTCGCCAACCATCCATGTAGAAGGCTAAGCAAAACATCAGAGAAAACATTTGATTTGATCAAATCAAATGAGTTCACAGGATAACATTGTAACAAGTCAGCGAATCTAGATGACGCAAGCGCTTGTAATTTAAGAAAAGAAATTACGAAGAAACAATTTCAATTTCATCCTTTCGAGAATCCTAATATAAAAAGTAAAATAGAAAACGAAGCATACTGGCAACAAGAAGAGGTACAGCGGCAACACGGCCAAGAGTCAAAATGGTGGGCAAAGTAACGACTTTGGAATTGGCAATGACAGGCATTGAAGTACGGTCATTCTTAGAGATGGACATTTCACGGACATTCATCTCTGCAACCATGTTTTATGTGATGTCGACCTACACCCACACCCACACACAACCCCGATTTCGCACCTACAAATTACAGAGCACAGCCGCACAGGCGTAGGTGGTACTGGCCCCTAAAACCAAACCCTTGCGATTTCCTCGTGAAGAATAACTACCGAGCATTTCTAAGGATTTTCATCACTTGTCCAATCTCACTATGTTGGTTAAAAGTGCTTTTGTTTTTGTTTTTTTAACTAGAGTAAATTACTAAATTTCCATTTTAATCTACTTTTCTCAAATTAATATATATATATATATATATATTATATATTATATTATATTATATTATATTATATTATATTATATTATATGAGCGTAGCATTAACCATTTATATTTTTAATTATTTCTTATGCAATGTAAATTTGTCAATTGAATCTTGTATTCTTATTAAATAGCTTAAATATATAAAATTTTATCTAAATTCAAAATTATTTAGTAATTTATTATAACAATTAACATATAAAATGATCTTTAAAATTATATAAATATCCATTATTAGATACTATATTTTAAAAAAATTTAAATTATGTGAATATATATACATATACATATATATATATATATATATATATATATATATATATTTATAAAAGATCTACTTATATTTGTATTAAAATTAAAATAAAATGAGAGTCATTGATTTTGTAAAATAATGTTGTGTCAATTTTCTCTTACAAAACCATTTTCCAAAAGAAGAGAACTTAATCTTTTGTAAGGTTTAGGAGCTTGTTTTAATCCATAAAAGACTTTGTTAAGTTTAAAAAAGATTTGGAAAAGATTGGTTTTCAAATTCAGAAGGTTGTTGTTAGATTTGAAAAGTCCATATGACTAGAAGCTCCCATTATCTTTAATGTTTTTTTATAACATTGATATTCTAATGTTTATATGGTAAGATATATACAAATTAGAGAATGAAGTTACAACAAACATAAGATGATCAAATGAACCATAAACACTCATATAAGTCACTAAGACACAAGCCATATAAGTTAAGAAGATACATGTAAGAAACATATACTCAAATAAGGCATAAAACGCATTAGAAGTCAAGACACACATGATATAGGATAGAAAGGTTTGTCTACTCAAGAGAAGCACTAAATGAATCAAGAAGTGAGGTTGTGACAATAAGAAGATCTCAAGTTGAGCTCATAAAAAGGTCTTATTTATACACTCATATGAAGGTCACATGCATTGACAAACATCAGAAGACTAAAAGAGTATCTGATGGTTGTATTAGATCCTTAATTTATATGCATTGACAATCTACCAAGATATGCTCATATAAAACAGTCTTTACATGAGTAAATGCACTGACTATCTATCATAACATGCTCATATAAGACAACCTCGTTACATGTCTATACTCACTGACCATTTACGAAGACATTAAAATCTCTTAAGCTTATCATACCATGTAACTATAAATGCTATAGAATGTCTACCACAGTAGAGCTAAGAAGCATCTTATGTTAGACAAGGAACGTTACAATGACAAAAAGCTTCTTTACCTATATAAAGTGATGCAATCCTTGATTTTGCTTTCCCATGATCTTCTTCCTATGAAATTCCAATCACCAAGAAGATGAAGGTGGAAGAAAGAAGAATGGTGGTGGATGACACCACTCAAGAGAGATAAGCCAAAAATTATTTGAAGCTTGCCAAAAGAGAAGGAATTATTGATAAAAGCCAACTAGGAAGAACTTTCTCAATGAAGAAAATTCAAGACACTTTACTAAAAATAATTGCTCGAAAAGGAGTCTTATGCTATTCATTCAAGTATGTGGAAATACATAAGGTAAGGAATCTATTTATAGGGAAAGAGGGGGAAGTGGATGTGAGATTTGAGCAATGTGAAACTTGAGTTAATTAACTCTTAAAGCTAATTAATCAAGGCTAACACTCACTTACATCTAACAATCCACTAAACAAGGAGATTACCACATGATTTGTCTCATTTTCTCTCCTATGTGGCGCAACAAGAGGGAACATGAGGAGCCCACATGTTGGTAATGCTTTGTGAGAGCAAAAGGGGTGCAAAAAGCAAGCCAAGGGGTGTAGAAATTAATCCACACATCCAAAAGGGTCAAATCCCCTTCTACACACACTCCACATTCTAACTAATGGCACCTCATGTTCTAATATGGAAAAGGGTCAAAATACAAGACCTAAAAGGAAAAGACCAAAACACCCTTACCTTCTAAACAAGTATAAAATTATTTACAAGCAAAATAAAATCAAGACTATGGCCTAAAGTCTTCAATGACCTCCATCTTTGCCAAGTCTTCCTTTATACTTCCTAGATAAGTTCCATTGCTAGGTGGGATTGCATCATAAAGGGAGCTCAAGCATGAAGAGGAAGTTGATGAGTTAGTTGATAAACAAATACGAAAAAAACACATATAATGAATCATTTTGTAAATAGTAAAAACCATCTAAGCTCTAGAAAACAATCAAGTGCAATACACTCATTTTAAGTGATAAACAACTTTTGAGTTAACTTGCTAGTGAGCGTAAATTGTACATTCTTCACGTAGTGCAATTATTTATTTTAAGTGAATTGCATATCTTCTGACAAAGCAGAGATTATAAAATGAAAATGACTTAAGAAAATACTAAAAATTAATTTATAATTTATTTTTACTTTTTTGACTGCTTGCAACAAAAAGCATAACTCTGTTCAAAACGCTACAGAGGTCTAGAATCCAAAGGAAAGCTCAAAATGCAACAAAAAATAAAACACACCTAAAATATAAAATCACAAATTCAATAATCTAAAAACAAGGACATAAACTTTGAGTCAAGAAAAGAACACAAAAATTTGAATCAAATAACAAATATAGATCATGACTAACATGCGACTAGGCTATGAACTTATTGGATCACTTTTAATTCAAAATTATGAATTTATGTTTGAACATGTGATCAATGGTTAAAGCTCACACAAAACACAACTAAAAAGTTGGAGTCAAATTCAAATAGAATTCAAAATTTCAATTCAAATCTTGGAGCCAAAACAAACTAGCACATGTGTTGTGTGAGTGAAGCAAGAAAAATCATGCAATCCTACCTACAAAGGGTCCTGATGCAACCTTCCTTGGTTGCTTTGCTCCCCAAGATCCTCTCCTTGGAAGTTCACAACGAAATGGCGTGGTGAAAAAGACTTGAGATGGAGATGGAGGCACTACAAAGAACTTTGATAAGCCTAGAAGGGAGGTGTTTGCCACAAGGAAAGGAACCCTTGATAAAAACACTAAAGGATGCTCTCAAAAGTGAGAAGAAAGGGACACTCAAGAAGAAGCATTAACTCTCAAATTTTATGAACTCAAGTGTAAAAATTAAAAGAGGTAGAGAGGTCTATATATAGGGTGAGAGGCTAGCTTTAGCCATGAGAAATGGAGGGAGAATTCAAATTCAAACAATTAGCATATGCTCCTAAATTCATGGATCTTAGATCTAACTAAGTGCTATGTAGGATGCCATGTGGCTAATGGTAGAATTTGGTGCCTATTAGGGGGAACAAAGGCTCCACCTTGTCTCCTTCATGCTTCATGTGCTAACTAATTGGGGTTTAATTAAAAAAGAAGGGTGTGGTTAATAAAACAACCCACCATCACCCCTAAATGACCCAATTAGGTAATACACTCCACATTAAGACTAAACACACCTCCTATCCTTTAATCCTACAAAAATAAATGCCAAAATACAAGGCCAAAAAGAAAGAATAAACCACTCCACTTAGGTAAAGAACAAAACTAGATACAAAGATACAAAATAAGAGGATTAAGGTATAATTTCTATGCACATGAGAAGGTGAGGTCTTCCTCCAATCAATCTAGCCATGTCCTCATCTATCCTCCTAGCCATGACCCTAGTGATAGGTTCTTTGCTAGGGAGCATCACATAATCTCCTCCCCTTAGGAAGGATTTGACCTCAAATCCTGAGAGTCCTTTTCGTCGTCAGTACCTGGAAAAAGAGATATATCACAAACATTAAAAGTAGGGCTGACACCATATTTCGGAGGGAGATATAAGATTAGGGATGGCAAAAAAATATGCGCCCGCGGATACCTGTGGATAAAACCGCAAAAATATCCCCACTGGTAGTATAAATGGGTACCCGCCACCTACGGGTACGGATTTTTTTCCACCTGCTTCTTAATGGGCACGGATATTGGTATCATAGTACCCGTACTCGCGGGTACCCACTAAACTAAAATAATATATATATATATATATATATATATATATATATAATATATATATATAAGTTACAAAAGATAATATTTTTCAAAAACAAATCAAATTAAAATATTAATTATCAAAATTCATTGATATTAATCTTATTTTTTTATGAAAACTTCATAGTTAATAAAAATGTTAATAATATAAAATAAAGATTTTATTTGTATTAAATATTTTCTTATAATATATTATATTAATCTACTTTTAGATCTAATTAATCTTGTAGAAACTAGTATAATTTTATTTCTAGATTTTTCAAAAAATAAATTATTTATTTGATAAAATTTCTTATAAAAAATATTTAATTTTAATATATTTTTTTTAAAAATATCCATGGGTATCCGTGGATACCCGCAGGTAATAAAAAAACCCACGGGTATTTCTATAGTGTGTACCCAACGAGTTTTTAGCGGGTAATGGGTGGCGAGTTTTGTAGTAGGTCGGGTGGTGGGTAACCACTACCCGTGCCTGCCCCGACCCGTTGACATTCCTATATAAGATGTATGCATTGTTGTTCACTCGCTCCAGGATCTAAAAGGGTTTATCTCTTCGAAGGTTAAGTTTGAACTTCCTCTGAGCAGGAAAACGGTCTTTCCTCAAATAAAGTCAAACCTAATCCCTCTTATTGAAGATAACTTCCTTTCTTCCCCTATTAGCGGAGGCATTATACCCTTTATATTGTTGTTCAATGTTAGCTTTGACCCTCTCATGTAACTTTTTAACAAAATCTGCTCTTGCCTCCCCATCTTTATGAAAAAAGTGAGAAAATGGGAGAGGTAAGAGATCCAAAGGAGTAAGAGGGGTGAAGCCATAAACAACTTCAAAAGGGGAATGCTTTGTGGTTTGTTGAACCACTCAGTTATATCCAAACTCTATATAGGGAAGGTATTCATCCCAAGAGTTATGGTTATCTCGAAGGAGTGCCCTCAACATAGTTGATAAGAACCTGTTTACCACTTCTGTCTACCTATCTATTTGGGAGTGACAAGTAATGGAGAACAGTAGTTTAGTTCCTAGCTTAGCCCATAAGGTTTTCCAAAAATGGCTGAGGAACCTCACATCCCTATCAGAGACTATGGTAGAGGGTATGCTGTGCAAATGGATAACCTCTCTAAAAAAAAGTCTTGCGATGTTGCTCGCATTATCTACCTTGTTGCAGGGTATAAAATGGGTCATTTTAGAGAATCTGTCCACAACCACAAAGATAGAGTCTGCACCTCATTGGGTACAAGGAAGGCCAAGGACAAAGTCCATGCTGATGTCTAGCCAAGGTGTAGAAAGAGTAGGAAAAGATGTGTATAATTGATGTAAAAGGCTTTTGCACTCCCCTTCATCTTTCTCTTTAAGGTTCCAAGCACCATGAAATGAATGATGGAGAGGAAAGAAAATGGAGGTGGGGTGTCACTCTCAAAGAGAGATAAGCCAAAGTGTTTAGGTTTACCATAAGGGAATGAACCTTTGATAAAAACCAACTAGGAAGAGGTTCCTCAAGAGAGAGGATCCTCAAGACCTTTTACTAAGAATATGCTCACAAAGAGACTATTTTCATTCAACTTCAAAAGTGAAATTTACAATGAGGGGGAATAAGTATATATAGCCTTATAGGAGAGCTTGGGCACACTTTTATAGGTAATATAAGACTTAAGTGAGACACCTAAGTTCACCCCCCATGGGTGCAATTAGCATATCCTAAATTGAATGGGCTAGCCCAAAATCATGTCTTGACTTATACATCCATTCTAAGCTTATTCCTTATTTTTAACTAAAGACACATATACCTTCTAAACTAAAAAGAATATGACCGAATATATATGGCCTTAAAGGAATTACAAATATGCTCCAATTTAGCTAATTAAAATAAAATATTTATAAGTTAAAAATGAAGACTATGGCTTCCAATCTTCAATGAGCTCTCATTCATGGCATGCTTTCCTTGAATCCTCCTAGCCATGATGCATGCTAGGTGGGATTGCATCAATAATCCATGGGGCATTGCCTTAGAATTAGCCTAAAGACAATTTATGCATCTAGTACAATGTCTATGGACACCTCTCTTTATATGAGGCCAAAAAAATTTATCTTGTAAAAGCAAAAGGGTTTTAGAAATCCCAAAATGCCCCATGAGCCCACCTTCATGGCTCTATTTTGTGAGCAAGTTTCTAATGGATCCTTGGGGTATACAAAGTTTGATCCTTTTGTAAAGATACCCCTCATTGATGAACCCATCAAGGGTCTTAGATGCAGAGGCTGCAAAAATAGGGTCGAAATCCTTGTCAGAGGGATATATGGCCTGTATGTCATCAAATCCCAAAATGTTAGCACTAAGGGTGGTATAAAGAGAGTGTCTTCTAGACAAAGCATCAACCACCACATTATGCTTCCCTTTTTTGTATTTGATGACATAGAGAAATGATTCAAGGTATTCCACCCATTTTGCATGCCTTTTATTTAATTTTCCTTAACCCCTCAGATATTTAAGTGATTCATGGTCACTATGAATGAAAAACTCCTTAGGAACAAGGTAATGCTCCAAGTCTGAAGGTCTTATTAGGACATAAAACTCCTTATCATAAGCGAGGTAGTTAAGAGGGGCACTGTTAAGTTTTTCACTAAAATAGGCGATAGGGTGCCCACCTTGCAAAAAAATGCCTATAAAAACCAGCAAGACCATAAAAGCTTTTGATATTTGTCACACTTTTTAGGGTGGACCATTCTTAGATGGCTTTGAATTTTTTGGGATCCACATGGACCCCTTGTTTACTCACTGCAAAACCTAGAAACACCACACTCTCTACACAAAAGATGCATTTTTCAAGATTTCCAAAGAGGTGATTTGTCCTAAGAATGCAAAAATATTGTCTAAGATGTCCTAAATGATCATCTAGACTCCTACTGTAGACTAAAATGTCATCAAAATAAACTACATAGAATCTACCTAAGCAATTCCTCAAAACATGGTTCATAAGTTGCATGAAGGTGCTAATGGCATTAGTGAGCCCGAAGGACATCACCAACCATTCATAAAGACCAAATTTAGTCTTAAAAGCGGGTTTTCACTCATCGCTCTCTTTAATCCTGATGTGATAACCACTTCTAAGATTTATTTTTGAAAATATTTGTGCCCCATGTAGTTCATCCAACATATCATCCAGTTTGGGAATTGGGTGCCTGTACTTAATGGTGATGTTATTAATTGTTTGACAATCCATACACATCCTTAATTGGTCGTTCTTCTTGGGCACCAGCAAGACCGACACAACACAAGGACTGAGGCTCTTTTGAACCCATCTCGTCTCTGATAGCTCTTGGACTTGAGATTCTATCTCCTTAGTCTCAAAGGGTTGGTCCTATAGGTATGCCTATTGGGTAGGCTGGCCCCAGGAACCAAGTCTATTTGGTGCTCTATACCCCTAATAGGAGGAAGCCCTTTGGGGACTTCACTAGGGAATACATCACCAAATTCTTTTAAAATTTCTTTTACCCCTTTAGGTAGAATCTCATGCCCAATATATATGGCAGTGCTATCACATGCAGATGTTTCTACAGAAGATGTCTCTTTACATAGGAGGAGATAAAAAGGTCTGTTAGTTAGGGGAGTCTCCTTTAAATCCCTTTTTGTAGCAAATAGACTTTCTTACTTACATGTTTTTTGGAAGTTGCATCACATTCCTCATCCCTCTCCTTACCCCTTTCAACCTTTAGGGGTGAAACTTTTTTTTATGATGTTTTTTTTTCTCATGCTCCTCATCTCTTTTGTTTTTCATGCATAATTGATCCTCAACTACCTGATATGGTGTTAGAGGTACAACTTGATTTTTCTATCCAAGTGAGTGAGGACTGTATGGTTGGTATGGCCATTATGAATTGTTTTTTTATCAAATTGCCATGGCCTACCTAACAAGATATGACCAGCCTCCATAGGGACTATATCACATAGGATCTCATCAGAATAAGTCCCTATGGTGATTGGAACCTTAACTTGCTCATTGACCATCATTTCCTTTTGCTCATTGAGCCATTGTAATTTGTAAGGTTTTGGATGGGGAAGTGGGGTTAGGCCTAGCTTTTCCACCAACCGGGAGCTGCAACAGTTACAACATGACCTATTATCTGCAATGAGAGAACATATTTTTTCATTTACTTTGCATCTGGTATGAAATATGTTCTCCCTTTGAGACTGTGATAGCTTAGTGGTTCGATGGACCACTCTATTATATGCAAATTCAATGTGGGGGAGATATTCATCCCAAGACTTGTGACTGCCTTTTAAGAGTGCCCTCAAAATAGTGGATACAGATGTATTCACTACCTCAGTTTGACCATCCGTTTGAGGATGACAAGTGGTAGAAAAAAGAAACTTAGTTCCTAGTCGTGCCCAAAGAGTTTTCCAAAAATGGTCAAGGAACTTAGCATCCTTATCAGAAACTATAGTCGAGGGTATTTTGTGCAAGCGGACAACCTCACGAAAGAAAAATCCTGCGATGTGACTCACGTCATCCACTTTGTGGTAGGGAATGAAATTAACCACACCTCATTAAGTTCTCGGGAGCCCAAGGACAAAGTCCATACTAATATCTACCCAAGGTGTAGAGGGAGTGGGTAAAGGTGTGTAAAGTCCATGAGGTATTACTCGGGGCTTAGCTTGTAAACAAGCTATGCATTGCAAACAATGTCTTTGGACATCTTTTTTCATATGAGCCAAAATAATTTTTCTTTAAAAAACATTAAGATTTTATCAATTCCAAAATGCCCTATGAGCCCACCTTCATGGCTCTCTTTTGTCAGCAATTTCCTAATTGATCCTCGGGGTACACAAAGTTTACCTTCGTTGTACAAGTACCCTCACATAGGTAGAAACCATCTTTGGCTTTGGGAGATAAGGCAACATAAATGGTTCCAAAGTCTTGGTCAGAAAGATACATTTCCTTTATGTCATCAAATTCGAAAATTTGAGAACTAAGGGTGGCAAGGAGAGAATACCTCCTTGAAAGAGCATCGACCACCACATTTGTTTTTTCCTTTTTATATTTGATGACATAGAAAAGTTTCAAGAAATTAAACTCATTTAGAATGCCTCTTGTTTAACTTTTCTTGTCCCTTTAAATACTTAAGTGACTCATGGTCACTATGAACGATGAACTCCTTGGAAACAAGATAATGTTCACAAGTTTGGAGGGCACATATCAAGGTATAAAACTCCTTGTCATGGGTGGGGTAGTTGAGGTGGGAACCTTTGAGTTTTTCACTAAAATAGGCAATTGGGTGCCCCCCTTGTAACAACACAGCTCCCACTCCCACCCTCGATGCATCACATTCTAGCTCGAAAGTTTTTGAAAAGTCGGGGAAAGCTAGAACGGGTGCATTAGTGAGTTTATCCTTGAGCAGTTGAAACCTTTCTTCTTGTTTTTCACCCCACAAGAAAGGGACTTCCTTCTTCACCAAGTCATTGAGTGGTGAAGCTAGTGTGGAGAAGGTAGGCACAAAATGCCTATAAAATCCTGCGAGACCATGAAAGCTCTTGATCTCAGTCACACTAGTATGGGTGGGCCACTTTTGAATGACCTTGATTTTTTGGGGGTCCACTTAGACCCCTTGGGCACTAATGAAAAAGCCCAATAAAACTACACTAGGAACACAAAAAGTGTGGGAAGAGTTCGATGTAGGTCATCAGAATCTGAGAGAGTGTTGTTTTTTGGTTGTTTCTCTTTTTCAGATTGTTGTTTGTGTGAGGGTTTGGTGCTATTGATTGGTTCATTTGAGTGGTTAAAGGTAGTGAGGCTTGTAGTTAGGGTGGGTGATAAGTCATTCCAAGTGGATAAGGTTGTGGATATGGTAGTAGTGCAATTGTTGCTATTTGCAGGCTATACATGAAGTGGGGATGATGACTGTGCATAAAAGGGATAGAGTTATAGTTAAGCATGGTGGAAACATGCATCACGACATTCATTTCTCCTCCTGTTTTCTTTTCGACAGTTGGGTATCTATCTCTACTCATCACTCATATTGACACATACAAAATCTTCCCACTCCTTATTCCTATCTCAACTTTTACTCCGATGATAATTAGGTCCAAGAAATTTGATAATACATTTGCAATCATTTTATCATAAAAGAGTGGTTGGAGTGTATCAATAAACATGATGACCATTTCTTTTTTAGATAGCGAAGGTTGCACTTGCGTTGCTACCCTTCTCCATCATTGAGCATATTCCTTAAAAGTTTCACTTTCCTTCTTTACCATGTTCTGCAACTATGTACAATCCAGAACCATATCCATATTGTACTTATATTACTTAAAAAAAGCTTCTACCAAGTCCTTGCAGGTATGTATTCGTCCCTACTCTAAGTTCATGTACCAATTCAGAGGTGCCCCTATTAAAATTTCTTAGAAGAAGTGAATTAGAGTTTGTCATCATGGGCATACGAAACCATCTTTCTACAGTACGTTGCTAGATGACTTCTTGGGTAAGAATCTCCTTCGTACTTATCAAACTCAGGAACGTTGAACTTAGGTGGAATTACAACATTTGGGATTAAACATAAATCAATAGCGCCAAAGGTGTCATGATCGATTCCCTCAATGGCCATCAACCATTCATCTAAGAAGTGCAACTTATAATTGGATAGATCATCTTCAGTTGGCTTAGAATGACCCATGGTTGGTTTAGAGTTGGTGCCTTGGTTATTTGGGAGGTCATAAGAGGAGGAAGTATCGTTAATTGGAGATGGTAAATGGGATTTAAGGTAGAACATGTGAGTCATCAATCTCAAGGTTTTGGTCTAGAGCTTATGTTTGGTTTGGAGGTATGGTTGTGGAGTTATGAAGATTATATTCGAGGTTACTGACTAGAACTGGAGTATGGCTTGGAGGAAGGTCATATGGGGGATTTGTGACTGAAGTGTGGTGATGAGCTTCTACAACATTGGTGGTCGCGAGTGGTATGCATCCTATAGGACCATATGGAGGTAATGGTATTGATGAGTCAAATCCAAGAGGATGAAAAGACGTAGCTTGGGGTCCTTATGAGGAATTACCATTTGTGTCGTTGATTGATTGCAACATCTCCAAGATCTTGTCCATTTGTTGTGTCATCTGGTGCATCTCCTCTTTCAGGACTTCATGTTGTTCTCCCAAATCCTCTACAACTTCTTCCATGTCCTAGTCTTAGCACGAGTCCTATAAGAGTGTTGCAAGGTCAATTTATTTCCTTTAATCTTTTCTATTTTATTTTTTATTTTGTATTTGATAAATGTGAATCAAATGAAAATGAATTACTATATTAGTCCTTAGAAGTGCAAGGTTATTAAAGAATCATAAGTTTCTTAACTTGCGTTTAAGCATTATCCCTCTTAATATGTAGTCAAAATTTTTTTCACCTCTAAATTTCTTTAAGATTATTAGACAAGTGACCTCAGTTTACTTAAGAAGGGGGGTGAATTAAGTAGATAAAAAATTTAAACTTAGTTTTCTTTCTCTTTAATTTTATAATAAAGTATTTGAAAATGAAAGTGAAGTATTAAAATATGCAAACACAATAAATAAATAG
The DNA here is from genome assembly GCA_037954015.1 of Psophocarpus tetragonolobus. Lineage (NCBI taxonomy): Eukaryota > Viridiplantae > Streptophyta > Magnoliopsida > Fabales > Fabaceae > Psophocarpus > Psophocarpus tetragonolobus. Next base: position 26,265 of record CM075691.1, read on the forward strand.
GAGTATTGGGAAGAGAAAACTCTTTTTATACTGGTTCGGCCAATCCACTTGCCTACGTCCAGTCCTCAAGCAACCCCACTTGAGCTTTTACTATATTTGTAAATCACTTTACAAATGAATGAATCCTCAATCACCTTGGAAGCCCTCTCCCTGTGTTTGAGATTCCTTTTCTCACTAAAGAAGTCTCTCTTGAATACAATCAACGAGTAATCAGAAGAAGAAGAAGAAACTCTCTTAAAGAGAAAATGATACAACTTGAAAAACCTATAAGATTTTTTTTGGAATTTGCAAGTGTTTGGGCAAGAGTTTTTGTTCTGTAAAAGATTGGAAGAATCGTGTTTTGAAACAGAAGAAAAGTGATGTGTTCTTTCATGAAAGGTTGTGACTTTTCAAACTTTTCGTAACAGCTTACTGGTAATCGATTACATCTACTGGTAATCGATTACACGACTTAAAAATTGTGCCTTTTCTTGAAAGGTTGTGACTTTTCAAATTTTTGTGATAACAACTTTTCTGGTAATCGATTACATGATTTAAGAATTGTGCTGTTGTCACTTTTGAATTCAGAATTTGAATAACAAGCCCTCTGGTAATAGATTACAATAGCCTGGTTGATGTGATCTTTGATGATCACGTGCCCAAAGGATCCTTTCTAAGGTCACTTGGAAGGGAAATGGATTTATGGAGAGGAAAGGAATGGGGTGAGGCGCCACAAATACTAGGTTTGATAAGTCAAAGGGGAGAGGCCACAAGGGAGGGGTCCCTTGATAACTCTTAGAAGCTCTCACAAAGGAGAAAGGGGGACACTCAAAGGTAAGAACCTCAACCAATATGGTCTCTAGGATTAAATTCAAGTGTAAAAAATACAAGTGAGGGAGGAGCTTCTATTTATAGAGGTAGCTAACCTCTTGAACAAGATAACCTAAAAAAGAAGGGCTAGGATTAAAATGAGAGATCTAAGGGAGGAGAATTGAGAAACAATTCCCTCCTTAGATCATCAAACTTGGTGCCCAAGTTTCTCAAACCAAGGGTCAAGATTCCTTCTTATTAGCTTAGGGGGTTATGTAGAAAAGAGTGGTATAGATATCAAGGCTACCCTTTATTTCCTTCATAAAGACCCAAAAAGCTAAATCCACCCTCTAAATTCCTAAGACACCTCCTAAAAATAAAAAATAGACTAAATACATGTCCCAAATTAAATTCTTAATGCTCCTCAAAATTAAAATAAAGGAAAATTACATTTTATTCACTAAAGTCCCTAGCCTAATATCTTCACTCTCCATAGGAGGTGAAGTCTTCCTTTGTCTACAAGGGCTAGGTCTTCTTCAATCCTTCTAGCCATGGCCCTAGTGATAGGTCCTTGGCTAGGCATGGTCACATCATCTCCTCCCCCTTGAAGAGGATTTGACCTCAAATCCATGGGGTCTTCATCATTTTCAGCACCTACAAATAGAGACAAATCAGAAACATTAAAACTGGTGCTTACCCCATAATCCTCAGGCAGATCTAAAACATAGGCATTATTACCGATCCGCTCAAGGATTTGGAAAGGTCCATCTCCTCTAGGGCTAAGTTTGGACTTCCTTTGAGAAGAAAATCTATCCTTTCTCAAGTGAAGCCATACCTAGTCGCCCTTTTCAAAGATGACTTATTTCCTCCCCCTATTGGCGAAAGTAGCATCTCTCAAGGATTGGCGCTCTATGTTAACTTTAACCCTCTCATGTAATTGTTTTACAAAAATGGCTTTTGCCTCTCCTTCTTTATGCACAGCAACAGAAAGAGGAAAAAGTAAAAAATCTAGAGGAGTACGAGGATTAAAGCCATAGACTACCTCAAAAAGAGAATGCTTGGTGTTTCTATGAACCACCCGGTTATAAGCAAATTCAATGTGGGGAAGGTACTCATCCCAAGACTTATGGTTGCCTTTAAGGAGAGCCCTCAGCATAGTGGATAAAGATCTATTCACCACTTCTGTTTGCCCATCAGTTTGAGGGTGACAGGTAGTGGAAAAAAGAAGTTTAGTTCCCAGCTTAGCCCAAAGAGTTTTCCAAAAATGGCTAAGGAACTTCACATCCCTATCTGACACTATTAAAGAGGGTATACCATGCAATCGGACAACCTCTTTAAATAAAAGTCTTGCGATGTTGCTCGCATCATCCACTTTGTGGCAGGGAATAAAATGGGTCATTTTTGAAAATCGGTCCACCACCACAAATATGGAGTTTGCACCTCGTTGGGTTCTTGGGAGCCCAAGGATGAAATCCATGCTAATATCCTCCCAAGGTGCAGAAGGAGCAGGTAAAGGTGTGTATAGTCCATGAGGCATTGCTTTAGACTTTGCTTGCAAGCAAACTATACATTTAGAGCAATGTCTATGGACATCTCTACGCATATGGGGCCAAAAGAATTTCTCTTGTAAAAGTATGAGGGTTTTTGAAATCCCAAAATGCCCCATGAGCCCACCTTTATGACTCTCTTTTGTAAGTAAGTTCCTAATTGATCCTTGGGGTATACAAAGCTTACTCCCTTTGTAAAGATACACCTCACTGATAAAGTACCCATCATGTGCCTTTAATGCAAATGCAGATGTAGAGGTAGCAAATATGGGGCCGAAATCCTTATCAGACGGATACATAGCCCGAATGTCATCAAATCCCAAGATTTTTGCACTCAAGGATGAATAAAGGGCATGACGCCTAGAAAGAGCATCAGCCACCACATTTTGTTTTCCTTTCTTGTACTTGATGACATAAGGGAAGGATTCAAGATATTCCACCCACGTTGCATGCCTTTTGTTCAGTTTACCTTGACCCCTCAAATATTTTAGTGATTCATGGTCACTATGAATGACAAACTGCTTGGGAGCAAGGTAATGCTCCCAAGTTTGAAGGGCCCTAATTAGAGCATAAAACTCCTTATCATAGGTGGGGTAGTTGAGGGGGGCACCATTGAGTTTTTCACTGAAATACGCAATGGGGTGCCCTCCTTGCAACAAGACATCCCCCACACCTACACCAGAGGCATCACATTCAAGTTCAAATATTTTAGAAAAGTCAGGTAATGCCAAGACTGGTGCATGGGTCAGTTTATGCTTAATTAGCTGGAAGACTTTCTCTTGTTTCTCACCCCAAAGGAAAGGAACTTCCTTTTTCACCAAATCATTTATTGGTGCGAAGAGCGTGGAGAAATTAGGCACAAAGCGCTATAAAATCCAGCGAGACCATGAAAGCTTTTGATCTCTGTCACACTCTTTGGGGTGGGCCATTCTTGAATAGCTTTTATCTTTTCGGGGTCAACATGAACCCCTTTTGTGCTAACTACAAAACCTAGGAAAACTACACTATCTACACAAAAAGTGCATTTTTCTAAGTTACCAAAAAGATGATTACTCCTAAGAAGAGAAAAAACATGCCTTAGATGTCCTAAATGATCATCTAGGTTCCTAGAGTAAACTAAAATGTCATCAAAGTAAACTACACAAAATTTACCAAGGCAATCCCTTAGTACATGATTCATTAAGCACATGAATGTGCTTGGGGCATTAGTTAGCCCAAATGGCATAACCAACCACTCATAAAGACCAGATTTAGTCTTAAAAGCAGTTTTCCACTCATCACCCTCTTTGATCCTTATTTGGTGGTAACCACTTCTAAGATCTATTTTTGAAAATATTTTTGCCCATGCAATTCATCCAACATGTCATCAAGACGGGGGATTGGGTGCCTATATTTGATGGTGATTTTGTTGATTGCACGACAATCAACACACATCCTCCATTGGCCATTCTTCTTGGGCACCAACAAGACTGGCACAGTACAAGGGCTTAGGCTCTTTTGAACCCAACCCTTCTCCAACAGCTCATTCACTTGAGACTCAATCTCTTGGGTCTCCATGGGGTTGGTCCTATAGGCAGGTCTATTAGGTAGACTTGCGCCAGGCACCAAATCAATTTGATGTTCTATACGCCTAATGGGAGGAAGTCCTTTCGGAACCTCATTAGGGAATATGTCATCAAATTCTTTTAAAATATCTTGAACCCCTTGAGGAAGGTGCTCATGTGCATGGACTATGGTAGTGCTCTCAGCAAAAGAATGCAAAAGGGAGAAGGATTTGATTCTTCTTTGCAAAAGAGGAGATAAAAGGGCTTGTTAGTCAAATGAGCTTCTTTTAAATCACGTTTAGTAGCAAATAGACTCCTTTTACTAATATTCCCTTTCGAAGGGGCATCACCTTCCGACTCTCTCTCTTTACCCTTTTCAAGCTTTAAGGGTAAAACTTGTTGTATTTTTTTTTGTTTTTGTTTTTCCTCAACTCTTTTCTTTTTCATTGCAAATTGATCTTCAGCCACTTGAGAAAGTGACAAAGGATACAATTTGAAGCGCTTTTCATTATGGGTGAGAATTATTTGGTTGGAGTGACCATGGTGAATAGCTTTTTTGTCAAATTGCCATGGTCTTCCCAACAGGATATGACCAGCCTCCATAGGACTATGTCACAAAGAATATCATCATTATAAAATCCTATGGAAATTGGAACCATAACTTGTTCATTGACTACCATCTCCCCTTGCTCATTGAGCCATTGCAATTTGTAAGGTTTGGGATGGGGCATGGTAGTTAAGGCTAGCTTTTCAACCAACCTAGAGCTACAACAGTTACAACAGGAGCCACTATTAACAAGGAGAGAACATACTTTGTCATTTACTTTACATCTTGTATGGAAGATGTTCTCTCTTTGTGACTGGCCAAGCTCTAGAGGTTGGCTTCCAAGAAGCCTTTGAACCATAAGGAGGTCCCTCTCATAAGGAAAATCTTCCTCACACTGTTGTTCAAAAGTATGTCCCCCTTCTTCCTCACTCTCACTAGAGGGGGAAGATGAGCTATTCTCACTACAAATGTCTTGTCCCCTTATGATTATGGTTTTCTTGTTAGGGCATTGAGAGGCAATATGGCCTCTCCCAAGACATTTGAAGCATTTGATACTACTTTGCCTCTCAGTAGGCTTAGTAGTAGAGGGTTTTCTCTCTACATGAGATGCTTTTGTATCTTAAAAATGCTTGGGTTCCTCTTTGGGAAAACCCTTGAAAGAGTTTCCCTTAAGTTGGTCTCTCTTTGAGTAAGAGGAAAAATTTTTTTTAAAGATTTTTCTCTTGAGTTGATTCTTAGCTCTTACACAAAGTTCTACCAACTCATCAAGGTTTGAGTATGAAAGAAGCTCTACCTTATCTCTAATGTCAGAGCTTAATTCACACAAAAACCTAGCAAGGGTGGCATTGGGTTCCTCAATGATATTGGCCCTTAGTATGAGAAGCTCCATCTTTTGTCTATACTCCTCAATACTTAGGTTATGTTGCCTAAGTCTTTGGAGCCTATCCAAAAGATCCCTTTCATAATATGAAGGAATATGCCTTCTTTGCAAACAAGTTTTTAAATCATTCCAGTAGCGAATGTCAGACATTTGTTTATGGGCCCTATCCTTGACTAACCCATCCCACCAATGCAAAGCAGAACCTTGAAAACTAAGGGAGGCCAAAGGTACTTTTCTTTCTTCCCTAATTTCATAGCATCGAAAGAGTTGTTCCACTTTGACTTCCCAATCTAGGTAAGTCTCAACATCTTCCCTACCATGAAAATGGGGTAGGTCTACCTCTGGTTCCCTAGCATGATTTATGTTCTCTTGAGGAGAATGATGATTGTATGATGAATGTGAGTGATGCTTATGTTGATTTCTATAGTATTCTTCTTCACTAGAGCTAAAATGCCTAGATGGGGATCTTATGAGAATTCCTTTATTTTTTCTATCACTCTCCCTCCCATATCTCCTCTTACTCTCTTCTCCTCTCCTTCTCTCTTCTTCCTCTTTTTCTCTTTTTCTTTCTAGTTCTTTCCTTTTTCTCCTTTCTTCATCCTTTTTTCTCTCTCTTTGCCTTCTCTCTTCTCGCTCTTTTTTCTCTTTTCTCATTTCCAACATCTCTTTTTTTAACTCTTCCTTCTATTTTTGTTTTTCCTTTTCTTTTATTTCTTTTTTTCTCTCTTTTTCTTCTTTCCTTTCTTGTTCTTTAGCCATCCATTCCCTAAATTCTAAGTTAAGGTTTTCAAGAGTGTCTCCCTTAGAAGGTTTTCTTTGGTTGACACTCTTACTTGATGAACAACTATGTGCACTAGAATGTGTGTGGGAAGCCATGGTGCTTGGATGCTAAAAACTAAAGGGTAGGCCAAAAACTTTTTTTTTTCAAGCAACACTCCTCTCTTTTTTTTTCTCACCTAAGGTGGCTTGATGAGTCTTTGGAACTCTTAGCCTCTACACGTTTTTTGAAACTAACATAAAATAAAATAAAAGTGCAAGAATCTAAAGGAGAAAGGGCTCTAATCGTGCTCCTAAGGTGTTGAAGGAAGTGTACCACTTCTCCCTTCTTCACCTAATTAACAAGGAACTACGCTAAAATTAACCAAAATTATTACAAACCAAGGGAGGGCCTTAAGGGCACTCAAACTCCCAATCTAAAATTAAGTATACACAATACAAAGAATAAAAAAAAATAAAACAAAGTCTTCACTCCAAGCTTTTTTGGTGTTTGTCTCCTTTTGATCAAGCCCCTTTGAGTTGCATCAACCCACTCCAAGAATGCTACCCTTGTTTCCTCTTGTTTAGACTTGCCAAAATTTTATATATGGAACCTTTCCTTACCAAGGCCGAATACAACACAAGACAACAAACAAAGGTGAATAACGAAACAAGGTTCACAAATCCAAGTGGATAGATTAAACAATGACAAACTCAAAGAAGTAAAGAAGACAAGCAAGAAAACATAAGACTCACAAAGGAAGGTAGCACACAAATAACTTTCCCAGATTAGCTCTAAGAGTAGAGATGAAAAAAGACTCAAACAAAAAAAATGAAACCAATAGTTGCACACTTAATAAAATTTAAGTGACCAAAAACTAAAAAGCTTACTCAAGTAATTTTTTTTTTTGAATCACAATTGGTTCCTCATATCAAATGTTTCTACTATTAGGTACACAACTTTAAATTTTTATTTCTTTTGAGTTCTTTATCTTCTTTTTTTTTTAACTTGAACTTTTTCTATTTTTTTTAACTTTTTCTAATCATTTTGCTGCACCCAATAGCTTGTTGAATTGAAATTTTAATGAGGATGCTTGAAATAATAACACTTGAGTGAATAAGCACAAAGTAAGGTCACACAATTTTCAAGCAATGCATGCAACTAAAGGCAAAGCAACTTAGTAGTTCCAAATACCACTGAACTAATGGTGCTTAAGGAATGATTTAGGGCTGATTTTGAAGTAAATTGATTGCTCAAATTACTAACACAATTCACCCAAGCTAAAATTCCATAAAGAGGCACCAATAGTGAAGGTAAACCAAGTGGAAAGCTACTAATAATTCAACATAAAACAAGAAACATATAAAGATTGAATTGAGCAAATATTTAAGAACAACAAAGAGATTAATATGCTTGAACTAAAAGCATAAAAGACTTAAGAGACTCAATAAGACGTTCACCTCTTAGGAGCTCAATTCAAAATGTTTTTAAAGGCTTTTTTGTAAAAATTTTAAGAGGCTAAAACCTATGGAATTTAAATGAGACAAAATAGGAAACTAACATGACTAGTATTTGACAAAACACAAGATTAAGAAAAAATAACACACCTAAAAATAGAACAAAAATTTCAGCAAGAGACTCAAAACAAAAGGCACAACAAAGTGGCCAAAGTTGATCACCACAATGGTGTGGAAAAATCCTCAACCATGTGGGTTTAATGGTCACAACTTCTTAGGCACACTTTAACATAAAAAAAAACCAAGGGAAAATTAAGTAACTTGTACACGAAAATAAGATGCAAAGAAAGGGGCAAATAAAATCGCATCAAATTAAATGGAACATAGACACGTAGATAGAAAACAAAAGCGCATATAATAGCAAGAATAAAAAGCTATACTACTAGAAAATAAAGGAAATAGAGATGACAAAAAATGAAGGACTTTAAAATAAAGAGATCAAAGAGATAAACAACAAAGCAAAAAAAATTGAGAAAGAACATGACCTTTAGAAAGTGGCTCTAGATACCACTTGATGTGATCTTTGATGATCACGTGCCCAAAGGATCCTTTCTAAGGTCACTTGGAAGGAAAATGGATTTATGGAGAGGAAAGGAATGGGGTGAGGCGCCACAAATACTAGGTTTGATAAGTCAAAGGGGAGAGGCCACAAGGGAGGGGTCCCTTGATAACTCTTAGAAGCTCTCACAAAGGAGAAAGGGGGACGCTCAAAGGTAAGAACCTCAACCAATATGGTCTCTAGGATTAAATTCAAGTGTAAAAAATACAAGTGAGGGAGGAACTCCTATTTATAGAGGTAGTTAACCTCTTGAACAAGATAACCTAAAAAAGAAGGGCTAGGATTAAAAGGAGAGATCTAAGGGAGGAGAATTGAGAAACAATTCCCTCCTTAGATCATCAAACTTGGTGCCCAAGTTTCTCAAACCAAGGGTCAAGATTCCTTCTTATTAGCTTAGGGGGTTTATGTAGAAAAAAGGGGTGTAGATATCAAGGCTACCCCTTATTTCCTTCATAAAGATCCAAAAAGCTAAATCCACCCTCTAAATTCCTAAGACACCTCCTAAAAATAAAAAATGGACTAAATACATGTCCCAAATTAAATTCTTAATGCTCCTCAAAATTAAAATAAAGGAAAATTACATTTTATTAACTAAAGTCCTTAGCCTAATATCTTCACTCTCCATAGGAGGTGAAGTCTTCCTTTGTCTGCAAGGGCTAGGTCTTCTTCAATCCTTCTAGCCATGACCCTAGTGATAGGTCCTTGGCTAGGCATGGTCACATCACTGGTAATCGATTACCAGTTCATAATTTTGAACTGATAAAAATATATCTTGCCAAACTAAGTTTATGCAAATTCTTAGAGATTCTTTTACACAATAACTGAGTTAATTTATTTTTCTAACTTAATATTATCTTGAATCTCTGTCAATGTTGTTTTGTTCTTTTTGCTTTCTTGCTTTTGTATCAACATTCTTTGTCACTTTTGGCATCATCAAAACCTATAACATCTTAGCATTTACAAAGATCTTTGCATTAATTCACTTAAATTTCAACTTTAGAGTCTTTTTCAAATGTTGGTTTGGAAATGCTTACGGACGAGTGTTAGGTCCTTATGGTTTTCTAACAACTTGTAAGTATGCAACACGCTATGATGATCCTAGCATATAATGAATGCATGATTGTTTTGTTTAAAGTACAATCTTTTTATTCTTTTTATCCGATCCTTCTATTTTTGCAATGAAATGGAATGAAGACGAAATAATGAACAATGCTTTGCAAATTCATTTTATTATTTTTTTAAGTTATGTTATTAGGACTACGAAGGTACGATATTACTCTCATTGTGTCCTAAACTGGTATACCTAGAGGAGTTCAACTACTTTATGTGACATTTATTTGTAACCTCACAAAGGTTTTCTAGAGATTTATAGTCATTTTGGAATACATGCACAATTTGGAAGTGCATCCAAAGTGTGTGCATTCACAAAAAGAGTCATGTTCTAGATGAGACTTTCATGATAACCGGATTAGAAGTGCATCTAAAATGGTACCACTAATCATCTTTCACTCCCTAGGTTACTCTCAGTCCCTGGTATAAGGTCTCACTCATAAGTATGTGAAAATTATGTAGGTGAAGTGTGTGACGAGAGTAATTCCAAAACTACCCAATCGGCAAAACAAACAATACACATATATAACAATCTTCTAACCTAAGGTTTTAACAAGGTAACCATATTTATATACAACATAGAAAATTATATAACAAAAGAGAAAGGAGAGAAGGAAACAAAATAAATAAGAAGAAAAAAAAGTAGACAAATATGTTAAAAGTAAAATAATTTGCTTAGTTAATTATGATAGACTTGACCCTAAAAAATTCCTAGTGGAGTCGCCATCTGTTGACACGTGCGTCTCAACGAGTTAGTGAAAAATAATTTGAAAAATCAGATGATTCGCCACCAATGTCTATTGAGGAAAACATTAAAAAGAAACCTTTAAAAAAATATGGTCTGCGAAACCAAATTTCGGACTCGGACGTCAATTATGTGTAAGAAATGTATTAGCATCTACAAAGTCTATCCTAAGACAATTACCTCTAATTAACTAAATAAATTATTTTCTTTTAAAATGTTCATCTTAAAATAAAAATTTTATTGTGATAATTATTATGATTTTCGTATTATTGTTATTATAATACATAACCCAAAAAAAAATTGATGTTATTATTTTAGTTTATTTAGCTCGACAATGAAGAATCAAAGTTTACATAGTTCTTTTTTTTCATTTATCTTTTTTAGAAATAATTTGATTGGTAATTTTTATTATTATTATTATTATTATTATTATTATTATTATTAGAGATGAGATTTAAGACAAAAAAGCTGTCAAAACTTATGTCTTAAAATTTTAGGATTAAAGAGATGTCACATCTAATAAATCTCTTTATCTCTAAGAAGTGTTATATTTAGATAGAAAATGACATGTTTGACAGGAGTAGAAACAAACAGAAGGCAAAATCACATCATGATATTTCAAGATGATGAAACAAAATCATAATGGTTGAAGCAAAGGAAATGAGTGTGACAGTCAGAGAAGTTTTGTAAGGATCACCCATTATGTGATGCTCTGGATCATATCTTCTTAAGTTGTTTTGCATTGCACTTTGTACCTATGTGTTACTAGCATAGGAGATGATTTATTTCGGGTTGACCTATGATGAGATGGTTGTACCTACGTGTTACTGACATAAATAAGGATAACTTTAGGCGTGTACCTAAGAGAGCATGCACAAGCCTGTATTGCATAAGTATCATTAACATGAATATTTTTATGTGTGTTGATGTATAATCTCTATCATGAGTGTGAAATGAATGAATATGTTTATTTGTTGTAATTTAGTTGATTGCTTGTTCTATTTATATGTGCTTTAACATGTGTGAAATGTATGCTTACCGCCTTGTTGCTTGTTGTTGCATTTTGTTTGGGTTGAATGTCACTTTCAAGTGAGTAAGATCTTGATGATAACATTGATGATGAAGTTTCAGCTTTCCTTTACCTCTTTTTGTTAGGATGCTTTGATTAGGGGTAACATTAAACTTTAAAGGATTAATTAATAGTTTCTCGTCATAAATATAATTAATTAAAGTTTCATTATGAGCTTTATCAATTTAGAATCTTGTAAAGGTCATTTTAAAGCTTAGCATATTTAATTATTTGCTATATTTTGTTATATTATAAATTTAAAAAATAAGTGTATATTGTGTGATATAATTCCTTTTAACTAAGTGCAAGTCTAATATTTGAATAAACAAATTTCTATGTTATGTTGTAATTAAAGAATAAATTGTTTTGGATAGAAAAGTGTTAAGGACAAAGAACAAGACATCATTTACCTGTGAGTCCCTCTTTTAAACTTTGTTTTGATTATATTATTATTTATTTTTTTTAAAAACAATGATTTGTTACATACCAAATTAAGGAAACCAAGTGACAAAGATAACTGTGTTTGTTTTCTATTTTCAAAAATACTTTTTAAAATTTAATTAATTAAACAAGGTTGGATGACATAAAGCTTCGAGTTAAAAATATCACATGGCCAGCCCTATTGGCGCCTCTTCAAGAGATTAGGCTAGCTATAACATGAGACCAAACCAAATTAAGAATGAGCATCAAGCATCGATTTGTCATAGGTGTTTTACTTTGCAAGCTACCTATAGCTGTATAATGAATGAGCATCAAGCATCGTTCTTTAGTGGAAAAGGTCAATTAGAGCAATGAGGTTCAGGGTGCTTGTTCTTGTCCTCTTCTAAAAGAACTCCGCACCTCAGTAGTATCAAGCAATTTGTCTATGACAAAGTGAACTAATCATAAGATATAAAGTTAATAAACACACTCTCTCTCATCCACCTTTTCTCCATTCTCCGCTCCCATCTATCTCTTTCTATCTGTACAACAATGCACAGCTGCCTGCTACCACTGTCACTACGGCCTCAATCCATAGATTCCCTACTGTTGTATAAAAGAAAAGATTCCTTTGTTTTCTCAGAGTCCAGCTATGCCTACGAGACAGCCACAGTCATTTGGACCTCCCTTCATCTGCATTCTGCACCAAACCTCCACTTTCTCTATCATCCATTCTTATTCATTTGGAATCTTTGGGACCCGCGGGAGTGCGACCAAATAGCGAACACACACTAAAATAAACAATGCTCCACATATTCCACCTTTTTACCTTCCCGCTTTAAAATTACACGATTCTGAAACTAGTTTGGAAGCGGGCAGGAAAGTTTAAGTCGTTAATTTGGTTCTACGAAAAGAAACAATGTATTGTAGATAAAAAATTTATAACGTGTTTAATGGATTTTATATTGTCAATTTTAGTTTATAATGCTATTTTAATTTTGTAATGGTTTTAAAGGATTTATATGTAACAAGGTAAGCAACTTCAGACAATGAGAATCAAAATGGTTAAAACTTACAAATATAAGAATCAAAATAACATATTAATTTCAAACTATAAAGACTAAGAGAAAAAATTGTTACAACTATATGTAGTAAAAGAGTAATTAAATCAATTCCAAAATATTTAGATTTTCAAGAGCATATCCTAGACTCTCATTTATTTATTTATATATATATATATATATATATATATATATATATATATATATATATATATATATATATATATATATATATATATAACTAAAGCATAAATGTATGTGTTTTTTTTTTTTGTGAATACGTTAAATACTTATTGTTTGGGGAAAAGCCTCGGGACCAGATATTGTTGAGGAGACCTGGTATCAAGCATCCTCAAGACTAGATTGTCCTTAATATTCAACAGATATAGGAAAAAATCATATCGCCCATGGGAGGTTGACCAGGCCCAAACTCAACCAGCGAAGGACACTATAAATAGTAGGCCTTGGGTACAGGTTAAGGGAGATTTTTTCATAATTACTTTCTTGTTGATATCACACTTTGACTTGCATTTTAGTCAAGTCTTTTCTGACTTGAGTGTCAAAGTGTTTCTACAGGTACCCACCAAGGTCGTTTGGAGGGGATCGAGAAGCAGCGAGACGTTTAGAGCAAGAGGAGGTATGTGTGTGCAAGAATAGTTGACACCTACCGTGGGACCGAGTAAGTCATACCTCTCAGCCTCCAAGGAAAGCTGAGTGGACGAAACCATGGTCACTACTAGGAGTAATGCTGGAGATTTAAGAGATCTCCTGCAGGATCAGGGGAGCGAACAAAAAGTGTTCTGGTTGGAAGCTTTCCAACAGATGTAATGAGAAATGGACAAATTTAGTGAGGAGAATAACACGCTTAGGGGGTGGGAATAACTTGAAGAGGGGAGGGAAGGATGAGGCAACCTCGCAGCGACAAGGATCGACCAAACTCTTATGCCCAACCAAGAGGCCCACGCTCCTTGCCTACCTGAGTAACGATGGGGGCTCAAGAATTTGAAGTGGAAACACTCGAGGAGACGAAGATGCCCCACCCTTTCGTCCCGAGAATCATGGAAACTCCCATGCCCAATAAGTGGAAGCAACTTTCCCTCGAGTATTGCGGAGAGACCGACCCAGAAAGACATGTGAACACCTTTGTAGCGAGAGCTAGGCTCTATACCACCTCTGATGCAGTCTTGTGTAAATTTTTTCCTACCTATTTAGACAATTAGGCTCCGGATTGGTTCGCAAAACTTCTGGCAAGCTCTATCTCTTCCTTTGCCGAATAGTTGGTGTAGTTTATGAACAAGTTCTCCCTTACGTGGCCCCAAAGACTAACTCCCTTAGCCTTGATTGGGTTTCGCCAAGGAAAGACGAAGCTTCTCTGGGACTTCATGGACCGGTATGAGAAGACTACAACCCAGATCAAGGATTTAGCCTCAGAAATCGCTATATTGATATTCATAGCTGCATTCTGACCCGACAAATTGTCGGATAACTTATGTCTCAATCATGTGACTACAGTGGAAGAGCTGAGAGCCCGAGTGACGGTGTATATGGAAAGCCTCTGGCAAGGGCTTATGCAGTAGACACAAGGAAAAAAGAAGAAGGAGCTAGGAGAATAGAGGCAATATTAGGTTCCTTAAAGGACAAGCCCTATAAAATGAGGTATGACCGATACACTCCACTTAACGCAAGTCGAGGAAGGGTGATGGAGCACGCACTAACAGTAGAGATAATGACCTATCCAAGATACCATTCCACTACTCCCCTAGATGCTGATAGAACTTGGGACTACAGGTATCATCGGAACTATGAGCACTTAACGGAGGAATGCACAACACTAAGAGATAGGATAAAAGATTTGATAATGAGCAGTCATCTAAAAAGTTATGTCCGGGAGGATGCGACACTTGATCTAGGATGGAGAGGCAGGAAAGGTCCTGAGCAGAGAAGTATAGGGGGAGAACTAGATAGGCGAAGGCCCGAGAGAGAGCTTGATCAGAAAGGCAATGGATAAAGAAGTAGCAGCAGGTCCAGAGAAAGACGGGAAGAAAGAAGCAGAGACGAAGGCCACAAGAGAGTAATAAATACTATTTCAGGAGGTTTTGCCAGGTGTGGCAACTCAACATCTGTCAGAAAGAGGCACTTGCGATATATAAAATTTGTGCATGGAGTGTATCAGGCAAGAGGGCCTCGAATGCAGACATCACTTTCACTAGTACGAATTTCAAAGCCATGGACCCTGTACAAGATGATCCTATGGTGATTAGTGTGGAGATTGCAAATTATATTGTTAGCAAGACCCTGCAAGATCAAGGGAGCTCTGCCGATATTCTCTTTTGAAAGATGTTTAAATAGTTAGAGATACTGGAGGAGAAGTAATGACTTATGACGAACCCCTAATAAGATTTTCCAAGGGAAGAGTGAATATTAGGGCATGTATCGATCTGTGTACTAAATTTGGCTTAGACGAAGAAGGAGACAAGATGATAAACATACGATACATAGTGCTTCATGCTAACATGTCTTTCAACGTACTTTTGGGGCGACCTTCATTGAATGCATAGAGGGCTATCATCTCCACACCTCACCTGACTATGAAATTTCCTTTGACAGAAGAAAGGATTGTCATGATGCATGTAGAATAGCATGCAATCAGAGAATGTTATATGGCGAGTCTTAGGATGACTTCCATTGAGAAGGAGTGTACAACCTAGGTTAACTTAGTCGATATGGGAAGCAGCACAACAAAAATGATAGATCTAGAACCTCGGTTGAATGTTGGTTATCATGCAGAGGCGATAGTCTCGACAGAGCCACTGCAAATAGGTTCGTAGCCAGGACAGGTGACAATTATAAGTGTTGGTCTCCTTGATGGGGTGAGAAGCACAATAGAGGAGGTAGTGGTAGCGAATGCAGACCTTTTCACGTGGACAACAACTGACATGCCTGAAATAAACCCCCATTTCCATTGTCACAAGTTAGCTATCAGCCTACATGCAAGGTGGGTGGCTCAAAAGAAGTAAAGGATGAGAGGTGACAGGGGCAAGATTGTGTAAGAAGAGATGGCCAAACTGCTTAAAGTTGGGTTCATCTGAGAAGTGCGGTACTTAACATGGTTGGCTAATGTGGTAATGGTGAAGAAAGCTAGTGGGAAATGGCGCATGTGTATTCACTTCACCAATTTAAATAAAGCTTATCCAAAGGATTCATATCCTTTGCCTAACATTGACACCCTAGTGGATGGTCCTGCAGGATACCAGTTGTTGAGTTTCCTGGATGCATAATTGGGTTATAATCATATTAGAATGCACCCAATAGATCAGGCCAAGACAACCTTCATTACAAATGAAGCTAACTATATTTATATGGTAATGCCTTTTGGATTGAAAAATTTTGAAGTTACCTATCAGAGGTTGATGGATATAATCTTTAAGCCATTGATTGGGAAATGCTTGGATGTTTATGTAGACGATATGGTAGTGAAGTCTGAGACAACGGTCGAACATGTGAAAAACTTAGGGGAAGTCTTTTGTCGTGGTAAGGCGGTACAACATGAGGTTAAACTCGAAGAAGTGCGTCTTTAGGATGTAGGGAGACAAGTTTTTGGGATTCATGTTGAGTGAAAGAGGGATAGAGACCAACCCGGACAAATGCAAAGCAGTCTTAGAAATGCAATCACCTAAGATCTAGAATGAGGTGTAGAGGCTGGCGGGTTGCCTAGCAGCATTGTCTCGATTCTTGCCATGTCTGGCTGAGGCAACGAGAGCAATGCCTAGTTACTGAAAAAAGTAGCCATTTTGTGTGGACGTCATAATGTGAGCTTTCGTTCCAAAAGCTCAAGCATCTATTATTGACCCCACTAATCTTGTGCAAGCCCAACCCTACCTGGGAGTTGGTTCTATACATAGCTATCACCTAGCACACACCCTCAATGCTGTCTTGGTTCAAAGCAGGGGGTCAATATATGTCTCGGTATATTTTATTAGCAAAACCTTGAAGGAAGCAAAGGTGCATTACCAGGTGATTAAAAAAGCAGCTCTGATGATAGTAATGACAACGAGATGGCCCATAAAGGCACTAGCCATAGAATATTTTGTTGCGGAGACAAAACTTGGGGGAACATTTGAAGAGGTATGGTGGACTATATGGGTAGATGGATCCTCTAATAGGCAGGGAAATAGAGCAAGGGTTAGATCAGGCACTAGGATTCAACTTTAAAGCCTCGAACAACCAAGCAGAGTATGAGGGCTTGGTGGCAGGCTTACAATTAGCAAAGGACGTGGGGTAGAGCGGGTTAGGTGTTTCATAGATTCGCAAGAAATGACAGAACAAGTTAATGACATCTTTTAGGTGAAGGAACCTACACTCTTGTAGTATTATCACTTATTTAAAGTCGTGGGGGAACAATTTAGTGGGTTGGAGATCTGGTATGTGCCAAGGGAGCAGAATGTGAAAGCAGATCAACTAACCCAACTAACCAGTGCTAAGCGAAAGGGCCATCTTAAAACCTCCCTATTTTTGGATTTGAGCCAGCCTAACATTGTCTTCACTCAAGTGCATCAGCTTGAAAATTATTTGGATGATTGGAGAATTCCTAGTGTGAGATATTTGCAAATGGGCCAATTACCGGAAGACCTGGAGAAAGCCAAAGTTATGAAGACAAAGGGGGCCCAGTAAATGCTTGTTGGAATTAAATGTTTCGATGAAGTATCGCAGGGCCAATGTTGAAATGTCTTGGAGATGAACAAGAAACTATGTTTTACGAGAGATCCATGAATCAGTTTGACACACTCATTCTTGAGGGTAAACAATTGTGGCAAAAGTATTAAGAGCCAACTATTATTGGCTGACGCCGCGATTGACTGCACAAAGTTTGTTAAGAGGTGCATTCTGTACTAGAAGTTTGGGAATCTTATCCATCAACCAACGAAGGATATAATGCTTATAACTACCCTGTGGCCATTTGCAATTTGGGGGATTGATATTCTAGGTCCCTTCCTTATAGCAACTGGGCAGAAAAAGTTCTTGTTGGTGACCATTGACCATTTTACCAAATGGATTGAGGTCGAACCACTGGCTACTATCTCAGTGTTAATATATGGTTGCCTATAGGGTGAACTCGGTATCCTTTAGCTTTTGCTTGACTTCATCTACCGCAAACCTAGGTGCCATAACCAAATGGCGTACCACTTCTTAGGCTCAGGTGGTTAGCTCGTAGTAGTACCTCTATAAGGTAGCATCCTCAGTCTCTTCGAGAGATTGGTGGATGAGGCTAGTCATATTATCCTCAACCATCTGCATGGCCAGGTCAAAGGAGTCTATGAAGAAGCCCTTGGTGCAGAGAAAAAGAGGAATGGCCAGATAGGAGGAGAGGTCATACTGATGTTTAGGTCTCTTGTAGGAAGCCCCTTTCTCGGCACCCTAACTTTGCCTCTTTGAATTCTGTTTCAGAGGCTTTGGAGGAGGAACAGTTGAGGGAATTATGTCTGCTGGGGGTTCTTACAAAAGGGAGTTTGGGTCCATGGTCTCGGGTTCCCGATGCTTGAAGTTCGTACAATAGGGGAACGAATTTGCAGTTCATTGCAGAAATCTAACAAGAAGGTTTCACCATTACAATAGATAAGCAACACATTTAATATATGTAAACAAGGCGTACTTTGAATATTAAAAAATTCTGATTCGTTACCTTCCAAATCCTAAATCAGGTCGGGAGAGTGCTATAAGCAAATCACTCAAGAGGCAGGAAAGGAGGCAAGGACATAAAAAAACTTGCCTCCTTCTTCTACTGCTCCGAGAGCATTTTGAAGGGCAAGGTCCATAGGCGGCGAAGGGTAGGTAGCAACCGAAACAAAACAAAGGTGTCCCCTCATGGTCATAAAAAAAATTATTCACACGGTCCGATTTTAGTACTATTTTAATAAATTTAGACTTCCAATCCTTGTAGAAGGACGTGAAAACCTCCAACAACGGACGCCCAACCATGCGGCTAACTGAGGACCATCTAATAGGTTTTCTTGGGGAGGTCCAGTAGAAGTGAAAGAAAAGGCTCGGGTAGCCTCGATAAAAAAAAATCTGGCACAAGATGTGGAAAGACTAGATGGCGACCCAAATGTTGGGGTGAATCTAGGTAGGAGCACATTTCATTATACGCAGAACACCCATGGTGAAGTGGTCAAATGGAAGTTCTACATCTAACTCCTTAAAAGGCATGTAGACATATAAAAATAATCTTTATTGCCAGGAATGACAAAGTTCCTAAACACTAGTTCTGACTCCAAGGTTCCATTACTCTTGTAAGCCCCTGTTGTAAAGGGAGAGAAAGTCGAATCCAGGAAGAGACAAAAGGGAAAAGCCTCGTAGAAGGACAAACACTCCTCCCATGTCACTACTTGGGACCAGTATTTGGCGACCTCCGAGCTCACCCATTCAAAACCAACAATGGAGCAAGGGGTATTATTAGGGCTTCTCGTCTGAAGATTGTGGGGAAGGTGACCCATCAGAGAGACTTCTGACAATAGAAGCTTGAGAGCGTTCCACTGCCATGTTTGGAGAATTGGCCCTCACGTGGGTGAGAGGCCCGACAATAGAGGGAGTAGAAACCTCCCTCATAGAAGAGCTAGATTCAACCATATATAAGGAGAAGGAAAAATACAAGCAGGGAGACTTGGAATACCTAAAAGAAGGAAAAGGAACTTGAAAGGCTTTGAGAGAAGATGGAATGTGTGGGGAGGAGGCGCCACCCCCCACTTCCAATTTATAAGGAGGTTTGTGGAAGCTTAAAGGGAAAATAAGCGTGAATCGTTAGATTAACCAATATCAAAGGCCTACGATTGTCGTCTTTTTGTGTCACCTATAAGCCCTAAGAAAAATGGTGGGAAAAAGTCTAGAGAAAGGGCGCGAAGAAGGATAAGCCATTGGTTAAAAAATTTTTAGGGGTGTCTACGTGGTCTGTCCCCTTAGTTCCGGTAGGGTAGTGACCTGAGGCAATGATTCAGAAAGACCCTCAGGATTAGACACATCCAATCCTGGGAGGATCCAGCTAAGTACACCCCAGTTGAGCTAAACATCTTCATTGCCTTACACTTCAATGCTGGTGGCGTAGTGTCCCAGAAAGAGCCTCGAGACCGGATGTTGCTGGGGAGACCTGGTACCAAGCATCCTCAAGACTAGATTGTCCTAAAGCAGGTATAGGAAAAATACTAGATTGTCCTTAAAAAACAAGAACAACTAAAAGTAGTTTTGTTTTTCAGTTTTCTATTTTTGTTTTGAAAACTAAAAAATACAATAAAAATATGTTATTTTTTGCTTTTCGTTAATGAAATTTTAATAAATATGAACAAGTTTTTCCATTTTTACATCTTTAAAACAATTTTTAAATAACACTTGCCAAACAAGTTTTTTTTTTCATTTTTTCTCAAAAACAGTTTTTGAAAACTATTCTTGAAAACTCTTTTCAAGGACTAAAAAATAAAACCAAACCAATCAAACCCAAAGTAGTTTTGCTTTTCAGTTTTCTGTTTTTGTTTTTGAAAACTCAAAATACAGTGAGAATATGTTGTTTTTTGTTTTTTATCAATGACATTTGTATAAATATAAATATGTTTTTTTCATTTTTATATCTTCAAAATAGTTTTCAAATAACATTTATCAAACAAGTTTTTTTTTCTCTTTTGCCAAAAAACAATTTTTGAAAACTCTTTTCAAAAACTAAAAAGCAAAAAAAAAAAAAAACTCATTTGGTTACTATTTTCTTAAAATAGTTTTTGAAAATAGTTCTGGTCTTTTAATTTTTTAGTTTTATTTTTTTTTTATTTTGAAAACTCAAAATACAATGAGAATAAGATGTTTTTTGCTTTTTATTAATAACATTTCTGTAAATATGAACAAATTTTTTTTCTCATCTTCAAAATAATTTTCTAATAACACTTATCAAACATGTTTTTGAGAACTATTTTTAATTTTTTTTTCAAAAAATAAAAAATAAAATTAAACTAATCAAACATTTATAGTTGTTATTGTTTTTTAGTTTTTAAAACTAAAAAAATAGAATTATTTTTAAAAACAGTAATCAAACGAGTTTTTTTTTTTAAATATTAAAATATTAAAAACAGTTGTGTAAAACTGTTTTTAAACAAACACATTTGTTCTATAAAAAAAATATTTTGTGAAAAACTTTCTTTTCTATGCTTAAAATTATAAGTGCTGTTATATTAATTTTATTAACTGACCATTTTTAATGAGTCTCTTATATATATATATAAATAATGTTTTTCCATCTAATAATTGATTACTTTAAACTTGGTTTTGTTTATTTTAATTGGTTTTTTTAGTACAAAATGACAGAAGAAAAAGTATTTTGCAATATGGGACTGATTTTCTAAAATTAGATAATATCAGCGACTAAAATGAAGATCAATGTGATCAAATTATTTTCTTTTGTTACACAACTTTTCAACATGCAGAGTTAATTAGCTCTCAAGTCAAGTGTAGTGGTAAATTGACTAAATTCACCGGTGCCATGCAACACGGTAATATTCAACCGGGATTTCAACCGGTAATATTCAACACGGTAATATTCAACCGGGATCCTTAGTGGGAAAAGAAGAAGAGAAAAGAATCCATGTACTGAGAATTTCGAACAACAATGAAAATAAGGTATGTAAAAAAATAAAATTAATTAAGTGGGTAAAGAATAATTTTAATAAAAACAAAGCTAATTAAGGTAATTGGGTAAAGTAATTTTAATAATAATAAATTTCATTAAGGTAATTCAATATTAAAAATATAGATTATATAAATAATAATAATAAGATAAACATAAGTTTTACTTTGATTTAAATGTTCTTTAAATTTTTGAAAAAAAAAGATGCATTTTATCATAATTAAATCTACATTATTTTCTAATCATAATATACATGATGGTTAAATTATATGTGTATTTTACTTATTTAATTTATAATTTATATAACATAACTAATACAATGTTTATTATTTGTTATATTTTTTAAGGATTGTAATAAAATTTTAAATAATAAATAATCATAATCCTATATGAATGATTTTGACAGACTAAAGGAAGAAATTCCAACAATTAGATCCATTTATTTTTTTCTATCTAGTATAACTATGTTTTAACTTCCTATTTGTCTTAGAAAAATAGTTAGTTAGAAAAGAAAATGATGCATTCTTAAGGATGGTTCTCCTAATATCACCTTCTAGCTTGGTTTCTTTGAAGAAGTGAATGGTGAAAGAGGTTGGAATAGTGGTGGTGGCACCACTCATGGTGAGATAAGCCATAGAAGAAGCTTGCCACAAGGGAATGAGCCCTTGATAAAAGTTATGGAAGCTCTCAAGTTTGGAGAGAAAGAAAACACTAAAAAACGAACTCACAAAGTGTTTGTATTTCAAATCAAGTGTAAAATATACAAGAGGGGTGAATGTGCTTATTTATAAGCAAAGAATGGGCTTAGGAGGGGTAGAGGTGGACGTCCATCATTAGGGGGGATTAAGAGAGATTAATCAAGTGTTAATTGAGCTAAAGCCAATTAGCACTTGATTGATTTCTAGGAAGATCCAAACATGCCCCTAATTTTAAGATCTTGGTCCCCTTTGAATTTGAATTTGAATTTTGAAGGAAAGCCACATGGTATCTTCAAAATTCAAATTAAAAAATAAGAACACAACAACACACATGTGTATGCCACCTTGGAGGAGAGAGAAGGTGACGTCCAAGTCAGGGGGAACCAAGGGGGCCCACATGTCTCTCATGCTTCATGTGTGAGTTGGAGAGGTGTGGAGCTAACTTAGGGGGTGTAGTTCACAAAAACTACACTCCTAAGCTTCTTAAAAAAGGCCCAAACTACTCAACACACTCGACAAAAGAGACTAATTACACCTCCTAAATCAAAATAGACATAAAGGCAAAATACAAGGCCAAAAAAGAAAATAAAAACACCTCTAAGTCCCTAATGAAAAAACAAATATAATAAGGACTAAAAAGAACACTATGGCCTAATTTCTAATAACTTGATCTCCATGAGAAGGTGAGGTCTTCTTCCCTCCTCTCTTGCCATGTCCTCCTCAATTCTCCTAGTCATGACCCTTGTGATAGGACCCTTACTAGGGAGGAATGCATAAAAAAACCTACAAAGTGTAAAAGCATGCTTTAAAAATCATGTTATTGATATGCCCAACATCACGTTTTTCATTAAAAAATATCATAATTCATACCTCATATCTCACGTGTCAATATTTAAAGAGAAGACTCACAACTTCATTATGAGTAACACCCATCTCCAATTACTTCAAGATATTTGTGATGACATCAACTATATAAACAAGATAAGCTTCAAGACTAAAAAATGACCTTTTGTACATTTGGTATAATATGCCTTTTAGCTGTTTATCTAACTCGCATTCTATTAACTTTGCAGAGCAAAGACACTCAAAACAATGCATATTTCTAATATTCACTTTGAGTGTTTTTCAAACTTTTCTTTGTGAAAGACAGAAGTTACTTAATGAAAAAGAAAACTCGAGAATCTTAGATTTAGAGGAGTCTAAGTTATCAAAAGTGACATAAAGATACTTGTAGTCAAGAGTGTCAACAACTCATGTTGTAATCAATTTTATCAGCGGGACTGATGCATAAAATATCATCACTTAAGGGCAAGTGTACCTTACGCAATAGTAACAGTGAACTTAAGTCTCGATATCAGACCTAAGTCTGGATATTGTACCCAAGGGACCAGATCTTGTTCTCAATTAATTCAATTTAAAAGTAAAAGAACAACTAATGAATCAATGTTTTAATGAGTAAGTTAGAACAATTTTAGTCACAATAATTCAGAATTGGAGTGATAAGTAAAATAAGAGAGAAATTTGGTTTTTTGAATGCAATTCTTAAGACCTAGGGTTGTGATTTCACTACCATATTTTTGTCCCTTATTTACTAAGCAATCTTATTATTTATCATTTAATGATTATCAATAAATTATTACGTTGTTGCAATGTGTTTGGTCATTCACACAACACTATAATTCTAATTTGTCATCCAGTTTGGCTAGGCAAGATTTCAAATTAAGATAGTTTCTTTTTACCCAATCAAAGGTTTTTTTGATGAATTTGGTCAATTCTACCAGGAGAATAACCTACTTACTTTCTAGATTGATTGTTCAAATATCAATGGTCAATGACTATTTAAATAATTAAGATGTAACTGATAAAATAGAGAAACAACTTAATAATTAAACCACATCAAATAATCATGCAAAATGCAAGGGAGAATTACAAAGAATTGCATTACAACCCTAGAAAAAAGGGTTTTGCCAAATATAGTTAGTGCAAAGTTAAACATTCTTCCAATAAGAGATTACATAAAAATAGATAATTAATTACTGTAGGAGCACTCTGAATTGCCTCAATCCCAAAGCTTCCTTGTTATTCTTCGCCTCTAGGTCACATATCTATCTCCCTTCTAACTTAAAACAAGTTCCTTTTTATGTTTTCTTTTCTGGTATTTATAAGAGGGTTTGGGCTTCTTTTTTGCATTTTCCCAAGAGGCCCATGTAGCACGATCGTCCTACTTTTAAGTATGATAGTGCTTCTTTTGGATGATTTCTTGGGTTGTGTTGACTTAGCACGATTGTGCTGAGATGTAGCACAACTATGCTAATCTAGATCTTTAATAATTGTTCTTAAAAGACTCAATTTTGCACTTTTTTCTTCTTGTTTTTTAAGTACTACTCTATAGTAAGAATGAACGCTAAAAGATGAGTTTTACCAATGAATATGCAATTCTTTCCTTAAAAAAAGATATTAAACATGATAAAAATATGTGCAAAAATCCGATTTATCAGGACCTTTACAATTGTAAAGGAGAATTAGATGCAGCCCAAGAGTTGGAGTGAACCAATGTAAAACCTAAGTTGTCTACTATTGTCTGACCACTATTCTCTTGCATCTATTTGCATTACTTTAAATTTCTTTATAAAATTCCTTTCCAATGCATTGTATAACTCCTTTTGTTTTTTAACTATCTTTGGACCCCTCTAATCCATTATGAAAGTTATATCTACTTTGGAAAAGTTTAAGTATATACTAACATACTATTCACCCACTTCTAGTGTAATGCTTTCTATTTCAGTTGGCATTAGAGCCGAGCTTCTTAGGTTGAGTACCTAACAAGTATAGAGGAAAAAAAACCTAAACCTTGCAATAACTATGGAACACGAAGGACATGCAACCAACTGACACCTATGTTCAAAGTAGTCAAATATGACTATTATAAAGAGGAACACACTAAACTCTAAAGCCAAAAATGTTCTATTGCACGTTTTTTCAAAAGAAGAGTACATAAAGGTCCACAATCTAATGTATGAAGGGTTAGAATAGGTAAAGACAGACACACTAAGTATATTCACACGTAAGTACGAACTCTTCACTGTAGAAGAAGTTGAAAATATTAAATTTGTGTTTTGTCATTTTTAAACTATTTTTAAAATGAATTAAGATCTCTTGAATGATTTTTTTGAAAATAATGATCATATTGAAAAAATTTTAAGTCTGTAAAGAAAATGGGGACCACAAGTCACAACCTTGAGAGCTATGAAGAACCTGGACATTATGTCCCTCAAAGAGAAAATTGGCACATTGAATATGTATGAACAAAAATTCCAACAAGATAGAGTTAGAAAAGGAAAATCTATGATCCTTAATGTTAAAAAGAAAAACTAAACATCCAAGGAGCATGTGTCTAGAGCTTTTACATCCAGAGTAACATCCAAGGCTTTTTGTGTTGACAATGCACATCAAAAGAAGATTCTGACAATGATGAATCTAAGGACGAATTAGAGTTCATATCCAAAAAGATGTGGAGAAAGATGGAGGATCTAGATGGAACAATTTTGAGAAGAATCCAAAAGATAAAAAAGGACAAAGAAAAATGCCCCATTGTGTATTATGAATGGAAAAAACCTGATCATTTTCAGATTGAAATGTCCAGAGATAAAGAAGTCCAACCCTAAAGACAGAGGCTTCAAAACTAAAAAACAAGTATGTTCAACACCTAGGAAGATCTAAATGACAGTTCAAATGAAGAAGAAGGAGAAAACTAACATCTATTTAATGCTTGATATCTCAATTGAATCAATGTTAGAACAAGATGTAGAATTCTCATAAATTTTATTTTTTAAAGAAAATTGATGCAATCTTGTATACCATTACTAAGGCCATGACTTGGAGGATAGAGGAGGAGTTAACTAGGCATGGACATGGAAATTCAAAGCTTATGGTGAGCTTAAAGATAATTGAAGCCTAGTCTTTTTTACTATTTTTATCTTGTAAATATTTAGAAGTAGTTGTTTTGTCCTTTTAGTGGGTTGACTCCTATAGTTAACCCTTCTTTTCTTTTGACCATTGTCTTTGAGTCAACTTCTTTTATTTTTAGGAGTGTCATTAGTTATCATGCTGAGTGTGTGAAATGAGCTAGGATCTCTAAAAGTGGTGTGTGGTTATGATTAGATCACCCTTCTTTTTTAATCCACACCCCCTCATTACGTACACACAAGGTATGACTACTAACTGCACCTCCTTTTGCTAGAGCAAATCTCTTAGAAACTAGACAAAAAATGGCACAATGATGAGGTGGTTGGGAGGAAATTCAAGAGGATAAACATGATTAGTTTTGAATCTACTAGAGTTTAGCTAACCTTGGGTTATTCTAACCATATTCTAGTCTACCCAACCTACCTATTGGCTGTATAAATTAGACCCCTCCCTCCCTCACACTTGTAATCACCTACGACCATTAGTGAAATTTTGAGAGCATTTTATGTGTGCAATCCTCTCCTTTTAGCCGAGTTTCTTCATCCTTTAGAGAAGTTCTCTTTTAACTTCCATTAAGGGTCTCTCCTTTGTGGCAAACATCCTTATTTACCTTCTTGTAAGTGGCACATCAAACCTCTATTTCCTTCGAGTCTTTCACCTTCCATTTCACCTTACCTAACCTCTTCAAGGAAGTAGATCAAAGGTATGGAGCTATCCCTACATAAAAAATCTTATCATGAACTTCATTCTAATTCATCCATTTTTTATCCAAAACATATAAAAGTTTAAGAAAAAGCTTTAAGAAAATCTCTAAAGAGAGTTCTGAGCTTCGACAAGTGAACGAGGAAAAGATCAAAATCATTTTATATACAAAATCTAATTCAATTAACCTCCATGAACTGAATGAAGAAAATAACACTCTTTGGACAAATCATTTCAAACTTCAATAAGAATTTGAAAGTGTAGAAAACACAAACAATAATCTAGTTGAAGAAAATGACCTGCTGAGAAAAAAAAAACTAATGATTTTAAAGAATAAAATGAACAGCTTTCTAGATAAGAATCTTTAAGAAGTTGTAAAATTGAAAGAGAAAATCACTCATCTAAAGTTAAGCTTAGCAAAGTTTGTCAAAGGGACAGAAACCCTTGACAAGTTGTTATGAATTAGTAAATGCCCAAATTGTGGAATTGGTATAGACTATACTGGGAAGAAAGAGATTCATGATAAAATTCCTAAGTTTTGTAATATCAATGGTAAAATTGGTCATGAAACGTATCGGTGTAGGCCCTGTGAAATTTAATCATTACTTCTAGCAATAACTAATTTATAGTTTTTTATTTCCTAATTAAAATATCGTGTTTACTCTTTCTTTCATTCTTTAAAATTCACTTACATGATAACATAAAGTATATTTGGAAGAGCTAAAAATATTAAATTATGTCAATAATCAATTATTTTACAATCAATTATATCATAAATTTTTGTTTAGGTAAGTTTGATAAAAATTGATTTGAAAATAATTAGTCTTGTTTGGAAACAACAAAAAAACAGTTTTATACAATAAAAGAGTGTGAAAGGTAAGATGGTAAAAAATAGTTATAAACTACAAATTAAAAAAACAACTTCTTTTGCAAAAAAACATAATTCTAAATTTAAGCTGGATTTTGAAACTTAATCTTATTTTTAAAACAGCTTCTAATTTAAAAAATGAATTACAATCTAAACAAAATTTTTTAAACATTGTATTATTATATCCATTATTTTTCTCTCTCTCTTCACCCAGCCCCCACACACCTTGATTTTGAACCTTCTTTACAAAAAACTACTAAACTGGACCTAAACAATAAAAACATCAAGGGACAATACATTGATTTTAATTTTATTTTATTGTAAAGTAATTTATAAAAAGGCAACAATGCTACACGTCACAATCATTACAAATATTATTCTTTGGTTCTTCGAAAACTGACCTTATTATCAGCACAGTATATATTGATTGAGAGTATATGTCATTTTATTAAAGATCGAGAAAAACTACAAAATGTTAAATATTAATGACATTAATTAATAAAAATTGTATATATAAAAATAAATGAAAATCTAGCTATTTAGAAGATTCAAGTGAAAAGAAGGGTCTCTTCGTTTAATTGAGAAGATTTGAAGATTTAAAATTTGATTTTTAAAAATACTAAACAAAACAAAAAAGAGAGAAAACTATAGTTTAACACTCATAACAAAAGAAAAAAAAAAGAAGAGAAACACAAAGAAGTGGGAATCATGGGGAGTCATTTTCGGATCGGTCGAAGTGGAGGAGTTGACTACTACATTTTGGGCAGTCTTCAACCTGTTTGGGCACCATGAAATACATGAGACAACCCTTGCATCCTGCCACCACCAGAACATTCTGTTTATCTACCGGTCCCTGATAATGCTCTTTGGATGAAGAAGGGCATGACTCCGACGAAGACTCTTCGCTGTCGTACCAGCTCTCTTCTTCCGACTCACAATCCCTGCTTACACTATACTCACCTAATGGCGCCCTTCTTGGATCCTCTTTTGCTTTCATCCCGTTCTTCCAATTAATGTAATAAATTTCCCCAGTCTGTTATATGTATACATGACCAATTAGTTGTTCACACTCACCAATTCAAAATTACAAACTTGAGGAAATGGAAAATAAAATAATATATAAACATAGTTATATCCTTGGTCTTTCCTTGTGTAAGATTAACACATATCTTTTATTAAAGTCTCACCTATTTTTTACTTGGAATATATTAATATTTTGCATTGATTTTTTTTATAAAATAATTCATCACTTCATTTATTAAAATAAATTAATTTAAGTATCTTTTTATAGATAATTATTTATCTTATACATTCACTTATTCTTGTCTTATATCATTTATTATTATCGCTTCTTTTTTTCCTATTATCTCATAAGCATTAATTTTTCAAATTCTCTTCTTTCATGCATGTCGAATATTAATATAATTAAAAATAGTAACTATGTATAATAATCTTAAAATTAAATTTCATATAATAATATTATGTTAAATATTTATTTTTCAACTAAATATAAATTTATGTTGATTTTTTATAAAATGTAAATTACATCAATATAAATTCATTACAATTATACCCTTATATGTTTGAACATCTAATTGACTATGTTTGCTACCACCACCACTACCCCACCAACAATCACCACTACCGCCCATAGTAACCACTGCCATTACTACCAAGCAATCGCTGTTGTGGTCACCACCACCACTCCATTGTCGTTGCCACCACCACTTCATTGTCATCACCACTATCATCTCCACCGTCGGCGATGGTGGTGGTACTAGTGACTGTAATAGTGTTGTGATCATTGACGCTGACTGCCTGTAGTGGTGGTAGTGGTGATGGGGTGGTGACCGTAGTGATGGTAGTGGTGGCAACGGTGATAGCAGTGACGACATCAACGATGATGGTAGTAGTAGGGGTGATGTTAAGAGTGGGGGTGAGGGTGATGTTAAGGATAGGGTGGGAGTGAGTTATGGGGGAGAAGGTACATAATCTTTAAGTGAGTTTTGATATGAACTATTCGTTATTTTTAATCTTAAGTTTATTATTTAGTTCTCTCATATCGCATAATAAACTTTTTTTTATCACTTGATATGCTCACGCTCCTTAGAGGAGGTATCAAGTGAGAAAAACATTATTAAAAAATATGAGAGGGAAACAATAGTAAAAGGAATAATTTTTCTCTCTCTATATATTCACAAATTAAATTTTCCTCCTCCCAAACAGTAAATGGAAGCAATTAATGCAATCTAAAATGATCTAACCTAGAAAGGTTGAATATTCCTTCCCAAGATAAAAAAGGAAATGAAAAACATAATGTTTTTTTAGGGTTTTCATCTAAGATTCAATCATGCAGGGAGTATAAGTTTTTTATATATTTCAAGGGAGAAAAGGGAGGAATAGAAAAAAATTGATCTACAATTAAATGATAATTAATAAATGGGGATGAGAAAAGAACCTTTAAATCTAAGCATTGCTCCCAGTGATAAGGGAGTGAAATGTGGGAGTTGAGCTCTAAATTGGTGTCCGAGTTGGAGATATGATTATTATCAAGGTTTGAGATGTCATCTGAGCAGGATGAGATTCCTATGCCTGCATCACTGGTTGACCCATCTTCCCTTCTGCCCTGGTGATGGTTGTTGTTGTCATTGTTGTCTAAGGAACAATTTTGAAGAGACCTTTCTAAGGAAGCAGTTATCGCCTCCATATTTAGATTGGAGCTGTCATTGTTGCTAACAACAATTAATGAAAACCACAAAGCATATAAATTAGAAATGAGAACTAACTGACTGCATAGGGAGATGTAGGATCCTACTTATTCTACTCATATATATTACAAAATATTTCACTCAATTTTTTTTCAATTAATACATATAAATAAATTAAACTTGATTAATTCTGAAGGCATAAACTTCATATGTCCAAACTGTTAAAAAAACAAATTCTTTTCCCCAACTATACATATATATGACCAGAAAACATGGAAATTGGATTCCTTGATCCGACAACCACAATCTTCTCTCCTACTCATCTATGAAACCTACAATTGCACTATTATTTATTCTCATACCAAAGTACTATTATCACAGTCATACACACAAACAAGCAAACTATGGTAAGTTAATGAAATAAAGGAATCCAATAAAGATAAGTCTTGTACAAATAAAGCATTGACATAAATCCATAAGAGTTATAAAACAAGTCAGACACACTTATGTCCTAGTTAAACATAAGTGATCATTATGACTTGTTAATATGAAATAATGCTTTCTGAAAAACACATTGAGTTTAGATAAAGAGGTAACTTATTGAACTTCCAACTGTTGTTAGACATCTATATGATCTATCAGACAACTAATTGAAGTCAAGGTCATGCCTAACTGATACCCTACTGGTGCTTGAACTCTACCTAATTCATTGACACTCAGTTTCTATTTGAGTAAATCCTTCATATACCCTCACTAATACCAAGATCACAAATACCTCTATAGTATCTCTAACTAAATGCACATTATACATTTTAAACAAGGTTAAGTTATCCAATTATTAGTCCACATCCAACATTATTATAATTATAAAAAAAAAGGATATAAGTCATTACTAATACATTTCAGTATATGTCAACCCATTCCACATTAGTTATACCATTGTAGCAGTTTACATCCAACATACTATTGTAATTATCAAAACACAAGATGGAACACATCGTGAATACATTTTATTACATGTCAATTCATTTCAAACCATAACAAGTAATAAATATCAACACATAAATTCATTATAACAAAGATTAAACAACAATACACATAAATCTATTAAATGAATATCTAAACCATAATAAATAATAACATTACTAACAATCATAATCACATAGTCATTCTTCACTATAACATTCAAATAATTTCATACATTTTATTAAAGCTTATCAAGATATTTCATACATGTTTGAGTTGCTATCTTTTTCTCGGTTTATCTCACACCTCTATTGATGATAACACAGTAAGGTGGGAGAATCCTAATTCATTTTATCTTTCCGAGCATCTCCCACAAACATGTGGTAGTTTCCACAGACATGTGGGCAAAGCCTTGATACATATTTTCGTTTTGTGTATCTTCCACACCCATTTGGTATTTTTCACAAGTATGTAGTGTATGTCTGCATAATAGTTACAAATCCAAATATCATGAAAATAATTTCCGATCCATCATCAAATCACTCACAAATGATTAAAAACTTATTCTAAACTCCAATACAAGTCTAAAACAATAGTAATTAACAACAAATTATACAAACACATTATTAAATAAAAAATTCTCAAATTGAAAATATAAGTTTAACTTTACTTACCTATTTAAGTTTAGTTGTGAAGAAGAGAGAATTTAGGATCAAACTTTTTGGCTTCGTAACCTAATTTCACAATTATTGAAAGTTATCAAAGACCCTATTAAAATCCTAAAAACATACGTAACTTAAGAAATTAGAAGTTCAAGTTTGATTCTCTATGATGATGATGATACATGAAACCATAAAAGGAAGAAAACTCATTTAAAAAGTATAGGAGCGACTTACTGGAATTCTAGCTCAAGAAAAAGAGAAAAGTAGGAAAAGTCATCCCTTGCTTAATTAGGTCACCATGGGTGTAGCTTGTGGATACGCATGAAATATGAGAAGGGTTTGGGGAGGAAAGAAGAAAAGAGATTATGAGAAAAGGGAGGGGGAATATAAATTGGAAATCATCCGCGCGACAAATTGAAGTAAAACTTTTTTTTCTTTAGTAGTATACAAAAAATGTATAATAAAATATGTGGAGTAAAAGTTGTAATAGTAATGGGTTCGAACAGTAAAATGCAGTTTCTTAAAATAAGAAATGATACAGCTACCCCTCTCTATATATATAATGATGGAATTGAGGTGTAGAGTTAAGAGTTAAAGAAAGAGAAAGAAAATTTTTGGGTGTGAGAATAAGGAAGTGCAAGAGTGGGACAAACAGAAATGGACACCAGCATGGCCAAACGTATTAGGGATGTTGCTGCTGTGGCTGGTGGCAATTAATAGGTAAACTTGAGAAACACCCAACACAACAAGAAATGGAGAATGACCGAGAGAGAGAATACATGGCACAATTAGGATAGGAGGAAGATAAAAATAACATGTCTAAAGGTGCATCCAAATTGATAAAGTAACTTGAATGGAAACCTAACGAGATGACACAACACTCCACTCATGAGTAGATTGATTTGTTAAAAGGAAAACTGGTGTGATTTGGAGTCGTTGGATGTGTCACAAAATACTAGTGAGTAGCCGAGAGGCCTAATGCACATCCGTCTGCACTTATTCTATTTGCGGAATCTGTTTTGAACTCTTGCTGAGTCATCTGACAACAATGTCTCTTTAATGCCCCCACTCTTATTTCTCTCAGCCCCCAACAGTGGGATCATACGGTTCTCTTCTCTTCTCTTTCTTACTTCCAAGTCCCAGCTCATTTTTTAGACTTAAAGTAAGAAATAAGGTCTTCTAAAAAAAAAGTAAGAAATATGGTAATTTTGACTAATTAATTTCTTTAAATTTTTTCACTAAAAGTCCTTTAAGATATTTTTTATTAGTCAACTAAGTAACTAAATTTGACCTTCCTTACAAAAGCAATACTAAAGTGGACCTAAACCGTAAATGTAAAACACAAAAATTAACGGACAATACATTGATTTTAATTTTATTTTATTTTAAAGTAACATATAAAAGGCAACAATGCTACACGTCGCAATCATTATAAATATTATTCTTTCATTCTTTTTAAAACTGACCTTGCTGCCAACATTGTAGGCAGATATTGACTGAATATATGTCATTTTATTTGTTGAGGATCAAGAAAAACACAAAATGTTAAATATTAATAATAGTGTATAAAAAAATCTAATAATAGTATTTTAATAAAAATTGTATGTACAAAAATAATAAATAAAACCCAAGCTATTCTGACGATTCAAGTGCAAGGAAGAGCAGTTGAGAAGATCTAAAAATTTAATTTTAAATAAATTGTTTGTCCCAAAATTTGACTAAAAAATACTTTTAATTTTTAAAATTAAAAAATATTTTAAGTAATCTTTGATTTACTTTTAATTATTTTTCTCAATTAACGCAGTTAGAAAATACTAAAGAAAACAAATTTTTGTAATTATAAATTATTCTCTTTCTTGATTATAAGTCTTTCAATATTTAATTTTATATTTGATAACGTTAATACAAAAATAAATTAATTTCAAAGATAAAAATATTTTTAAATTAATTAAAAACTTATGTAAGTCATTTTAAAATACACACCAAAACAAAAAAGAAAGAAAAAACAATTGTTTCACACTCATAACAAAAGTTAAAGAGAAAGAGAAAAAGAAACACAAGTGGAAATCATGAGAGCCAAAGTGGAGGAGTTGACCACTGCATTTTGCGCAGTCTTCAACAGGTTTAGGCACCATGAAATACATGAGATAGCCCTTGCAAAGTTGAACCAACTACCACTAGAACATTTTGTTTCTCTATTGGTCCCTAATACTGTACTTTGGATGAAACATAACTTGAGGTAGCTCGATTAGGAGTGAACCTGAATCAAAACATATTTTCTATTATATTTTATTACAACGTTTATTTTTTACTATTTGATTTTATTGTGAAAAGTTTTATAAAAAGGTTCTTTAAAAGAAAAATATTTTAACAGGTAGAATATGTTCTAAATCATCTATTTTTTAAGACTTTCATTAAAATTTTTAAAAAGAATATTTTTGAAAGAGATTTATGAAAAAATTTATATATATATATATATATATATATATATATATATAATCATCCTTTTAGAGTTGATATGTTTTCAAATGTTCACTATGTTGATTTAGTAGCATGAATGCAATAAAAAATAATATATTTGTCTTTAAAAATTAAGATTGAACAAATTATTTTTATAAAAAAAAATCACAGCTATTCAAACTAAATCTCGAATTTGGTGTTATATTTAAATAAAAAATCAGAGCAAACTACATGTTAATTTATGTTTAGTTTATTAAGAATTTTTTTTATTCAAAAACTAAACTAAACAACATTACAAACACCCTAATATTAACATTTGATTGATTGCTCCAATTGTTTAGCTTTTAGTTTCTAGTAAAAAATATAGGGAAAAACTCTTATAAGGACTATAATACTCAAGTAAGTTTGAATTGGTCATTGTAGAAGTCATATACCTAGATAGAAGTTAACTACCAACTAACATTTTTCAATAAAAACATAATACTTGAAATCTTGTTGCCTTTAAAGGTATTTTCTAGTATATGATTGATAAGTCATAATAATATCATTATGTTTTTTATGATAAAATACTTAGCTTTTATAGGATAACTTTGGTCTTTGAATTTGTTAATGACTTCTAGCCCTATTCTAGTTGCTTAATTTGTTTTAGTGTGTTTAGATACTCATTAGAAAGGGTTGGATCTACATTTCACCACTTCAAACGTGACTTCAAACATTGACCATGATGCTTGGATTACTTAATAAAATCAATTCACATGTCCAAAATCAATTCTCAGTGGAAGCAATTGGAAATTGCTTTCAGGTTAGATCAAAATCAACTCTAAAAATTATTGACATGTATACTTTCTAAATTAATTTTGATAACAAGTTTTCCAAACATCATTATATATGATTGAAAATAAATTTTTGAATACGTGTATGTAATCATAAATCACATTATTTTAAAATTAATTTTACAAAATAAATCTGATGGAAAATCAATTTAACAAACCCTTATCCAAACACACACTCCTGCTGGACCAATCTTTCCTATTTGTAACCAGTCACGCTTATTAGGTCTAGGTTAGGCGAAGTTTATAACGCATTTGATTATAGTATTCTTTATTTGTTTTTTAAAACAATTATTTGTTATATTAAGATTGTGTTTATTTTCTATTTCCAAAAAATATTTTTTTAAAATGTAATTAATTAAACAAGGTTGCATGACATAAAGCTTACAGTTAAAATATCACATGGCCAGACCTATTGACGCCCCTTCAAGAGATTTAAGCTGATCAACGGCGAATCTTGAGAATAGGCTCGGCATAACATGGGACCAGACCCAAATAAGAATGATAGCTCTGCAAGCTGTAACACACAAGACGAAGCAAGCAAGGGTATCTAACACCTGTTTATGCCCGTGATTTATATGGTTTTTCCTTTTAACGAACATTTGTCAGATGTAATTTGCTTTGCAAGCTAGCTATAGCTGCATACTAATGAGCAGCAGTCATGTATCGTTCCTTTTAATGGAAAAGGTGAATTGGAGCAATGAGGTTTGATGGTGCTGGTTCTTGTCCTCTTCTAAAAAGAACTCCGAACCTCAGTATCAAACAATTTGTCTATGACGAACTGAACTAATTGACGGGGTAAGATATAAAATTAATATAAAAATATACATGCCTGTAATAGAGAAAGAAAAAAAAAAGTAAAATGAAATTTATGATGTGACAGAAAAAAAAAAAAGAGATTAGAAAAAGTGTGTAAATTAAATGAATATATATTTTTAATCACTCCAGTTAATAAACGCATTCTCTCTCATCCCCTATTTTTCTCCATACTCCGTCCCCATCTATCTCTTTCTATCTGTACAACAATGCACAGCTGCCTGCTGGCACTGTCACTACGGCCTCTATCCATAGATTCCCTACTGTTGTATAAAAGAAAAGATTCCTTTGTTTCTGAGTCCAGCTATGCCTACGACACAGCCACAGTTCTTTTGGACCTCCCTTCATCTGCACTCTGCACCAAACCTCCACTTTCTCTATCATCCATTCTAATTCATTTGGAATCTTTGGGACCCGCACGAGTGCGACCAAGTAGCAAACATACACTTAAAAAAACAATGATCCATATCTCCCACCCTTTTACCTTCGCGCTTTAAAATTATACGAAGAAATTTTCTCTAAAACTTGTTTGGATGTGGGCTGGAAAGTTTAAGTCGTTGTTTGGTTCTACGAAAAGAAACAAACAATGTATTGTAGATGAAAATTTTGTAATAAGTTTAAAGGATTTTATATTCTCAATTTTAGTTTTATAATGTCATTTTAATTTTAATTTTAATTTTAATTTTATAATGATTTTAAAGTATTTATACGTAACAATGGTAAGCGACTTAGACACTAAGAACCAAAATGGTTAAAAAATATAAATATAAGAATCAAAATAAAATATTTCAAACTATTACTAAAAGAGTAATTAAACCAATTTAAAAATATTGAAATTTTAAAGAATAAATCCTTAATCTTTATGTTATATATAGATATATATAATTATACTATTAATAAATGAAATTTCTCTTTTTTATGTCTAATTTTTAAAATATCTATTCTACTCTTAAGAAATAAAAAGAAAAAACTATTTTATTAAAAGAAATATTTAAACACACATCTCCCTATCTCATATATGAATTTTGTCATTAGATCAACCCTATAATTAATTTTAAGAAAATAACTACTTTAAAATATTTATATCCAATATACATAATTGTCCTACTATATTTATAATATATAATATTATATTATATATATACTAATAATAAAGAAATTTTTTTTCTTTTGATGTCTACTTTTCAAAATACTTATTCTACCCTTTTAAAAAATAAAAAGAAAAAACTATTTTGTTAAAAGAGAGATTCAAACCCACTACTTCTCTCTCCCATATATGGATTTTATTACTAGATCAATCTTATAACTTTAAGAAAAAAACTACTTTAAAATATTTATATCCAATATATATAATTGTTCTATTATATCTATAATCTATAATATCATATTATATAATATATATATATATATATATATACACTATTAATAAATAAAATTCTCCATTTTGATGTCCACTTTTCAAAATATACTAAACTAAAATTATTATACGCAAAATGACACAGTGAATTGTTTATATTCTATCATGTTATTATAAAATATATTAAATTGAAACCTTAGAATTTTTATAACATATCAAAATAGAAATATGAATATACATACGCGACAACACCTATGTTTTTGCTAGTTATAATAATGAGAATACTTTAATTTGGTGTACACATGTAATTATATTTTTTTTGTCCTTAAGTAATTACTAAAAAATAACTATGTTTTATTTAACTTTTTTTCTTTTCCTATCCATTTACTAATCCTTTATTTATTTTATTTAAAAATATAAAGAGACATGAAGTGTCATTCTCTCCCTAGTATGAGAAAAATATTTGTACACTTCAAGTGTAAAAAAATTTACACTAAGAGTGATGCAATCCTCCTTAGCAAGGGTCCTATCACAAGGGTTATGATTAGGAGGATAGAGGATGACTTAGTTAGGAAGGAGGAAGGAAGACCTCAACTCCTTTTTGAAGTGAAGATTGATCATAGTCCTCCTAGGTAGCTAGTTTTAGGATATGCCTACTTGTTAAGACATAGTCTTGCTAGTTTAGGTCTTTTGTCTTGTTGGCCATGTATTTTGTCCTTTTATTCCTTCTAAATAGTAAATAGAGGTTTAATTAATATTGTTTATTAGTGAGTTGATTAGTTGGACTTTAAGGAGGATTTGGACGTGTGTTTTTGCTAATACACACTCAAATTCATCTTAACACCCATCTAACCATTTAGGAGACAAGTGAGACCCCTTGTTCCCTCCTTTGGGTGCCAATCACCTCTCTCATCCAACTAGGTGCCTAGTTGGCTGATTATGAGCCAACCAAATTTGAATTTTGGGGCGCCGTGTGGATTCCCTCCAAAATTCAAATTCAAATTAAGGGGATATAGATCCACCTTCTTAGGGCCTTGTTTGGATTTTCTACATTCTTAAACATGTGGTAATCATGCTTAGCCTAATTAACACATGTTTAAGAGTCTTGGGCCCTTTGCTTAGGAGGTTAGACATCTAACTCTTCTCCCTCCACTCCTAACTCTATAAATTACTGCCTCCACCTCCTGTATGAGCTTAAAACTCATTTTGAATAGAAATTGTTTTTGGTGAGATTCTCTTCTCCTATCTTGAGTGTCCGAAATTCTCCTCTCGTAGAGAGAGTTTCTTCTAACTTCTATCAAAGGCTCTTTCCTTTGTGGCAAGCATCCAAGCATGATTTATCTCTAGAAGTGGTGCCATACACCATCCATCTTCTACCTTTCACCACCATTTCTTCCTTATTTAAGAGCTTAGAAAAGGATCATTGGGAGATCACCTATGGAGGTTACCTCAAACAGTCAATCACAACCCTTTGTATAAAGCAAACTAGTTTGTTGATTTTACCAATTAATATTTAAAAGTCATATAAATGATGAATTATGATTAAATGCAAGTGTAAAATTTGTTTACACTATCAGTGCATAGATATTAAGCTCTATATAAAAAGCTTAAATGTTAAATACTTATTTTGCTAACATTTTTTCAAATATTAATTTAAAAAATAAATAATTATTGAATCTTGTAATATGGTTTTAAAAATATTTTATATCAATTATTTTGTGAATGAACTTTCTTTTCATGACATGTGTATTCCATTTTTACTAAATGGGAGTTTAACTCAATCGCTTTATGAAGTATCTCGTAATTTAATTGATTTTTTTTTTTTACACGCAGAAAAAGATAACTTTAATTTTAAAAATAATCAACACAAAATCATTTTACCCCTTTTTACTTTTCATGATATATTTAGATAAGATAAAATAAGAAAAAATAAAAAATAAATAGAATTTAAATATATTTTTATTCACCAATTGGAACTTTCTCCTAAGATCTATAATTGTCTCAAAGATCTAATATTCATATATTATTAAAATTTTTTAATAATAGTAACAAAGACCTTGTGAAAATTAAACATTTTCCGGTAGAAGATTAGAATAAAAAAAATCACATCATGATTAAACTCATAACTTTATTTACTAAAATTGATTTAAATAGTACTTAATTACATTCAATATCTTCAGAAAAAAGAAACTACATTCAATATTTCAAAATCAATTATATCTTCTATACCTCTCTTCATATATCCTAGAAAAAAATTAAAAAAATTAACCTCTTAATATAAATTGGAAATCATCCGACTAATCGAAGTAAAAAAAATTCTTTCGTAGTAGACAAAAATGTATAAAACAAATATGTGGAATAAAACTATTGTAATAGTAATGGGTTCGACTTGGAACGGTAAAATGTATTTTCTTAAAAAATAAGAAATGATATAGTTAGCTATGAAGGAGTTGAATCTCTCAATTTTGTAAAAATGGAAGTGTTCAGTTGAAGAGGTATAAGTCATTGATTAAAAATAATGGATAAGATATGTCTATATAATACTTTTTTATATGAATTTGTCTACACAGTACCAAATTGCTTATTTATTTTCAATGCTTGGAGATCACAATGTACGGAACAATATATATATATATATATATATATATATAAAAGAGAAATTATTGTTATATTTTTAAAATTTGTTGAAGGGATATAGGCCACTGATAAAAATATCAGATTTTATACAAAACTTTGTATATATTTATTTTATCTATTTCTCTAACGCTGGATAAACCAAGTAAGAATTTATACTGCAAAATATATATATTTTAATCAATGGCATGTAACTTTTCAATCAGACACTCTCGATTTTACAAAAATGGAGAAGATCCTTACAAAAATGGAGAAGATCCAAATCCGAAGTTTAGGCCCAGAGTAGTTAAAGAAAGAGAAAGGAAATTTTAGGGTGTGAGAATAAGAAAGTACAAGAGTGAGACGCTAAAAAACGAACATCAGCATGGCTGAATGTATCAGGGTTGCTGATACAGTGGTGGGTGGTAACTAATAGGTAAACTTGAGAATCACACAACACAAAAAGAAATGGAGTGACTGAGAGAGAATACACGGGACAATCAGGATTGGAGAAGAATTAAAAAAAGTGTAAAGGTGCATCCTAATTGATAAAGTAACTAGAATGGAACCTAAAGGAAAGGCAAAATACTCCACTAATGAGTAGTTTGATTTGTTAAAAAGAAACTTGACATGATTGTGATGTAATTGGTCAAGTACCTATTGAAAAAAAAAACATGAAGTTTTTTTTTAGCTTTTTTTTATAAATTAGGTTTAGAATTTTCCATCTATTGATATTGTTTTTATTTTTTTTTAATGAGTTGATTCTTAAAGTTGATCATTTCTTGTTGATTATTGTATTTGAGTCTTTAATTTTAGCGATGCAATTAGTTAGCATATAAAGTGTGTGTGAAAAGTAGATTGTATCATAGAAGTGATCATGTCTCTTAACAACACCACACCACTCTTCTAAGATTCACACCTCAAGCACTCACATAGCATGACCAACACATTAGCCCCACATATCTCTTTGTTTACATGTTCAAGGGAGTAAAAGAGCCACACACATGTTTTTTTTTTGGTAAACCAAAGAATACACATGTGTTACGAGAGTGGACGGTTTCACTAAGGAGAATTAACTTTGGGTTAGTTGGTTCTTTGTGTTAATCAATCATTGTTAATACTACCTTAATCTAATCCACCCAATAACACCTCTAGTTTGTAAATATACTCCCTCTTCTCTCATTTTTTTTATTTGATCATTTTATAGAATTGAGATTTCTTGAGAGCGTAAGGGCTTCATTAGTTTGATTTTGTTTTTTAGTTTCTGAAAAAAGTTTTTTAAAATAGTTTTTAAGAAAATTTTTCTGGAAGAAGAGAAAAAAACTTGTTAAGTAAGTGTTATTTGAAAATTGTTTTGAAAATGTGAAAATGAAAAAAACTTATTCATATTTATGGAAATTTCATTAATAAAAAGTAAAAAAAACATATTTTCACTACATTTTAAGTTTTCAAAACAAAAATAGAAAACTAAAAAGCAAAACTACTTATTGTTTGTTTGACAACAATTTTATAAAACTGTTTTCAGTATTTTAGTTTTTAAAAACTAAAAAACTTGCTTGGGTAGTGTTTTCTGAAAACAATTTTCGAAAATAGTTTTGGTTTTTTAGTTTTTGAAAACTAAAAAACTGGAACATCTGAAAGTAATTTTGCTTTTTAGTTCTCTGTTTTTATTTTGAAAACTCAAAATACAATGAGAATATGTTGTTTTTTGT
The DNA here is from genome assembly GCA_037954015.1 of Psophocarpus tetragonolobus. Taxonomy (NCBI): domain Eukaryota; kingdom Viridiplantae; phylum Streptophyta; class Magnoliopsida; order Fabales; family Fabaceae; genus Psophocarpus; species Psophocarpus tetragonolobus. Next base: position 67,824 of record CM075691.1, read on the forward strand.
TTTTTATTAATGAAATTCTAATAAACATGAACAAATTTTTCCATTTTTATATCTTCAAAACAATTTTCAAATATCACTTGCCAAACAAGTTTTTTTTCTTTTCTTCCCTGAAAACAGTTTTTGAAAACTGTTTTAAAAAACTAAAGAACAAAACCAAACCAATCAAGCCCTTATAGTTGTTCTTGTTTTTTAGTTTTTAAAAACTAAAACTATAAATGTTTTCAAAAACCATTTTTTAAAAAAAGAAGTAATCAAACTAGTTTTTTAGTTTTTAAATACCAAAATATTGAAAACAGTTTTATAAAACTTTTGTCAAACAAACACTAAGTGTTCTCTCCTCTCTTTGTCCAAGTGTCTTCTATTTCATAGAAGAGTTCTCCTTCTAGCTTTTATCAATGGTCCCTCCCTTGTGGTAATTAAGCATAAAGACTTAGGGCTTGATTGATTTGATTTTGTTTTTTAGTTTTTAAAAAGAGTTTTCAAGAATAGTTTTTAATAACTATTTTTGGGAAGAAAAAAAAAACTTGTTTGGTAAGTGCTATTTGAAAACTGTTTTGAAGATGGTAAAATGGAAAAACTTGTTCATATTTATTAAATTTCATTAATGAAAAGTAAAAAATAACATATTCTGATTGTATTTTGAGTTTTCAAAACAAAAATAAAAAATTGAAAAACAAAACTACTTTCAGTTGTCCTTGTTTTTAAGTTTTGAAAAACTAAAAAACCATAACTGTTTTCGAAAACTGTTTTCAGAAAACATTACCCAAACAAGTTTTTTAGTTTTTAAATACTAAAATAGTAAAAGCTGTTATAAAACTGTTGCCAAATAAGCACTTATCACCTTCTTAAGTGATGTGTATCACTTCCATTCCTAATCTCTTTCACACTTTATTTCACTATGACTTTCTCATCAAAGAAGAAAATCTTAAGGATTACATCATCTGGGAGGCATTGGATGTGTCACAAAATGCTAATGGTAGCCAAAAGGACCGGTGCACATCAGACTACATTTACTATGTTCTGGAAGGTCATATGATAACAATACCTCTATAATGCATCTACTCTATAAGTTTTTTTTACTTAAATAAGAAACATTTGTTTTTACTTAAATAAGAAACAAGGTATTTTTTTTAATATCTTTAAATTCTTTTGTTAAATTTCTTTTAAAATATTTATTATTAGCTAAATCTTTATTATAAAAAGACAATATGTTAATTAAATAATTTTTATAGTCAAGTAATGCTGATAGCTTAACTACTTTAAAGTCAAATCACTAAAAATTCAACTGGTTTGTTAAGAATATAGGATAAAAAAAATTAGAACAATATTAATGAAAAACAATTTATAAATAATTTAAACTAAAATTAAACCAATTTCGTTTGGTTTGGCTTAGAACCTATTCAGTTCAAACTAATTTTTTTGCCCACCTAATAAAGGACCAAGATTTATTACTAATATGTTTTAATTTGGTAAAAAGGTTTGGAAAATCACAAGAAAAATTTTCACAATTTGATGTAATCCACCCAAGGAAGACTTCAAGGGGATAGGTGAAGACATTTTTTCCTAAGAATAAGGATTCCTCATGGACCTACTGGGCCTACAACATAGGTTATATTTGGAAGAGTCCAAGAAGGATGAACTAGAGTTGAAACTAGAATGTCCAAAATAGTGTGAGCCTTGGAATATTAGATACTATTTTCTTTAGTTGTAAATATTTGAATTATCTTTGTAAATATTAATTTAGTTGCCTTAATTTGTACAATCAACCTTATTTTAAGGGCATTGGGACTTTGAGTGAAGGGTAAAATAAGTTATTTGCTCTAATTGGGCCCAAGTTGGGTTGTCAAGGCTAAGGAAAGTGATAGAGTCTCCTTTTAAATTCTTCACTCCCTCGTTGTTATTCACACCCTTTTGTTACATGTAAATTATAAAGTGTGATTTCTATTTATAGCCTCTCTTCACTACAAACCCTTATCACGTGTATTGCACACACCATGCATCTAAACACAATGAGAGGGTATACATTCAGACTTGGCTTGCTTAGCATGTCACTTTGACCAAGGTTAAGTTTTCAATGGTTGGATCAACCTAACCTTGGTTAGAAAGTCTTAAACCACAAGATTCATCCTTTATATATAGCCCTTTAATGACTCATTTGATGACTATCTTTCTAGAGCGAAAAGATCTAACTTCTTTCTAACTTTCATCAAGGAACACCTTGTCATGACAAGCCCTGTACCTTGGATCATATTCAATTTGTAGAAGTGGATCCTTTTATCTTTGTAATCACTGCTTTCTTAGAGAGATCGAGAAAGTCTCACAATTTGATGCAATTCATCCAAGGAAGACTTCAAGAGGATAGGTGAAGAATTTTTCTTCCAAGAATAAGGACTCCTCATGGCCTACTACATGAGCTATATTTGGATCCAAAGTTTGAGTTTAATATTTGAATTAAGACCTTCCTTGAAGAGTTGCACAATAAATTGAAGGAGACCTTACTTTAGAATTCATGCTTTATTTGCTTCATCACACAACACACGTTCTTAAAAGATTTGGCTACAAAATTTAAATTTGAATTATAAATTCAAACAAATTTGTGTGCCACCTCTAAGCTTGTGTTTAATATTCTCTAATATTGTTTACATGTATTGAAACTTTTGGCTCCATATTTTTAATTCAAAGTGCTCTAATGAGTACATAACCAAGTCACATGCTAATCATGTTCTAGTTTGTTATTTGATTAATTTTGTTTTGTTTCTTTCTTGAATCAAATCAATTTTTTTTATCGATTCATTAAGTTTCTATGCTTTTGCTTTTGTATTTTAGTTGTCTTTTTATTTTCATTGCATTTTAAGCTATTTTCTGGTTCTAACACCTTTGTCTTGAAAAGCACAACATTGTGTATTCTACTTCGAGCTTCAAATTGGCAAAAATAAAAGAAGCCTACTTACACTTCAGAATTATATTTGAGTCCATTTTATTTTTGAATTTGTGTTTTCTCATAGACCATGCAAAGATATTGAATCTTTGTTTAAGTTCAAAGGAGCTTCAAATTTTCAAAAAAAAAAATGCTTACACTTTCAGAATTATATTTGTGTGATTTTTAATTTTGAATTTGTTTTTTCATAGAGCATACAAAGATATTGAATTTTTGTTTCTCTTTTTTATGACAAAGTAATTTTTTTTAAAATTTTAAAATGAGGATAAGGGTAGAATATGAATTTTGAAAAATGGATGTCAAAATGAGGTATTTCTTCATTAATAGTATAGATATAACATAGAATATAATATCATATATTATAAATAACATGGATAGTTGTACAATTATATATGTTGGATATAAATATTTTAAAGTAATTTTTTGCTTAAAATTATAAGTTTTGTCTGGTACTAAAATCTACGTTTGAGGATTGAGAGGTTATGGGTTAAAGTTTTTTTATTAAAAAATAATTTATTTTTAACTTTAAAATAAATATAAGGCTAGAATTGATATTTTAAAAAGTGGATGTGAAAATGAATCTTTCCTTTATTAATACTGTAACATGTCTCTTTGTATTTCATATATGTACTAAAAAAATAATTAGTTAAACCCTGCACACGCGAGAGAAAATAAGAAAAAATAATTAAGGTAAAAAGAAAATTAAGAAAAGAAACATGTTGGTCTATTTTTGCTTGGGAATGAGAGAATCTGTGTTGTGGGGAATTTTGATTTGACGAGAATTAGCGTGAGTTGAACAAAGTAAAAATTCTACTTTGGCGAGCAGGGTATTTAGGGGAAAACGTGTTTGAAAAAATCGTCTTAATTTGATTTATTAATTTATAAATAAAAGAAATGAAAATAGAAAAGGAGATAGATTGAGCGGAAGAGAGAGAAAGAGGCGATGAAGAAAAAAGAGGAAGAGGTGGCAGTGGGTGTGCCAGTGCGAGTATTTTGCGGTGGAGAAAACGAATACCAAAGGGGAGCGATCCCTCCTAACGCGGTGGTGGGAGATCCAAAGGGGGTCCCGATCCAGCAGACCATTTACAGGGATACTCCTGCCCCATTCAACTGCCCTTACTGCGCTCACACCGCTCTCACTACCGTCAGGTAACCCATCAAATGTTCACTTTCTATGCGTTCTGTTCATCAACATCATCAGATCTTGTTAGGGTTGTCTCATCTGTAATAGCATATATAACCCCCTGCTCCGTTAATTTGGTGGGCTGAAAAACAGATCAAAGCCCAGTCTTGCAGCATTTGTTGGATGCTTGATGCCGATGATGCTTGGAGTTTGCTTTCTTTGCCCTTCCATGGACTGTCTTTGGCATAAATATCACTACTGTCCTAAATGTCAACAAAAGGTAGTAAACCCCAAAGTATCATACTAGTTCCCGTCTTGCCGGATTCATCCAATTGAAATTTGCAACTCAATGCTTTTATTGTTGTCTTCGTGTCTAGGTTGCTGATTTTGAGAAATTAGATCCCTGTGCTGTTATGGATCCACCACACTGGACTCAGCAGAGCTTTGCATTGTCCGGATAGGTTACGTACATCTCTTAATTTCAACTTATCCACTTGTACATCTTTTGTTGCATAGCTACAATAAAACTATAATTGTTTTGTTTTGCCTAGATAAGTAAATAGTTGGATTAAGTTGTTTGGTGATGATATTCTTCCTCTCATATTTCCTATAAAGCTGTGGCTCTGTAATGTAACAATCCAAGTGCTCATTTTCTTTTGTATACCCAAAAGCAATTTATATGTCAATAAATACAATCATGATATACTATCAAACATTCTATTTACTATAGTTATTTGAGTGATTTACATGTATTTCTTTCATCTTTTTCATAATAAATTCTATTATGTATCATTCTCTTTTTATTTTCCCTTAAAATACCATATAGGTATACATTTATCATTATTCATGGTTATTTATAGGACAATGCTACGATAACAAACAACAATCTAAATTGACGAACAATTTATCAACAATATATGATAATCATGTCTATCACCAATGTTACAAATAACTTTCTTTGTCTCTTTATCTCTCCTCTCTTCCTATCTCGATCTACACGGAGACCACTTTACATTGTCGAATAATATTTATTCTTATTTTGAAGTGTTATTTTTATAAGAATTTAATTTGTATAATTTTTTTATCAAAAGGAATTGACATTAAATGTCAAAGTTTACAATAACTCATCTACTACCATGAGCCAGACACTTCTTTGATTAAGCTCTGTATTCTTTGATTATGAACCAGAAGAAATTGGACATGAGAAAGCAGGAAAGAGGTTACCCCCAAATATCATCATGCTGTATACAAAAAATTAAGCGTTAAAATGCTTTTAGGACAAAGATTTTCAAGATTTTATTTTCAGTACAATAACTAATATTTAACTTTGGAGTGTAAAAACTTTGCTCCGTCTATTATTTTAATATATTCCATTAATTACAAATAAACTGATATCATGATAAAAAAATTGAACAATTAAAAATATTTTATCATGTTCAGTATGGTTAATTTTATAGAGGTTCAAATAAAATAATTTTGGTTGTTAAAATCGTCACAAATTTTAAATGTGATAATAGATAACCACGTGTATCATTTTGTAAAAGTGATAGTCAATATTTTTTTTGGGAGGAAACGTTGGTGGAGGCTATAAATTGTTAATATGTATTTTAAACTTTACACAGTTAAAAATATCATATAATTATATGAATATAAATAGATATAGATAAAAAAATTGATGTGATATAATTATTTTTTATTATTTAATTTTATAAATAATAAAATTTAATTTAAAATAAAATATTAAAAATATATGAATGTAAATAGATATCATAAATAATTTTATATGATATATCATTATTTTTAATCATTAAAATTTAAAAACAATAAATTTAATTTAAAAATAAAATATAATATTTTAAAAAAACTATGGATATAAATAGATGTAGATAAATAAATTTATGTGATATATAATTATTTTTAATTATTAAAATTTAAAAATGATAATAAATTTAATTTAAAAATAAAATATACTTTTTAAAAACATGAATATAAATAGATATACATACAGCAATTTACATGATATATGAATATTTTTAATATTTAAAATTTTAAAATAAAAATAAAATACAAAATAATTTTTGGACTGTTTACAAACACCCCATATTATTCTTGCTTTCCATTATTATCATCGAACGTATTAGATCTTGCTTGTCTTATCCATCGTTTCAGTATATATATTTGTTTGAAAGAAGTTTGCCATTCTTGTAAAATATTATTCTCAATGAATGACAACACAATATTCCCCATTGTTCAAATTTTCTATAAGTACAAGTAATTGTCCATTCTCCACCCTCTATATGAGATTCATAATTAACTCTCCACTCTTATTTTTCATCCACCATTGTTATAACATAGTCACATTGAGCTTTTGTTTCTTTTCTTTTAGAGATATTTGTGGAAGCTATTAAATCCCACTGTCGTTGGAAAAAATTGAACATAAGAGGAGTGTACACTTGTGAAAGTTATCGAATCAAAGAAGAACTATGTACTATCATTCTTGGCAACTTCTGACACATCTCACAATCTTGCTTTGACCCATTATATCGCTTTTCCTTAACAACCCATTCAAATTTATTAAAGAATTGATTAATTTTCAAGTTTGGTCTTGTGAAACTCTTTATATAAGAATTAATACTTTTACTTAATTGCGTGTTCGCATGTCAAGCGTAAAAAATTCTTCATATAACATACTACTCATTCTCTTTGATTTGGTATGTTGATTTCAACCCATTGTTTTCTTCCATATTATATTTCAATAACGAAGCTCTCCACGAGGCTTTAAAATATGATTTTTTTTTTCTCACAATCATACATACATTTCTTGGAATCACGTAAGAAATGTGATCCATCTTTCATTGCCAAGATTTGTCTCTGGTATAACCTCCCTCAATGCTCTTGCCATGGTTTGGTCTTGGATAGTAAACACAATTTGTGGTTCGTTTTTTGTGGTGTGCTTGCAAAAATGTTTCCAAAAGCCATTTGAACGACTCAGAAGTTTCATCATATAGTAAAGTTGCCCAAAGACCACCTTTCCTGTATAATGGTTGGAACTTGAGAAAATTGCAAGAGTTCTATGATCCCCATTTGTACAATATGTGGTATCCAAAGAAATGACATCACCAAAGCATATAAGTAAGATATAACAGAATTATCTTTCTTACTGTTGCTTGAATATTTTTTTCTAACTCCAAAGCCTTTTTTGCCTCAGTAGTCTGCCATGCATCTTCTAAATTATCGAATTCAAGACCAACTTTGAGAGTCAAATTTGTATCCATCAATTAATCCTTGTAAGTGACAAACATTGTATGTAGGTATACATACACATATAATACTAAAAAATCCTCAATATGCATGAAACCACCACGTTCAAACAATAAAATAAATGTATACGAAAAAAGTTAGGGAAAATTGATTATTGTGAATCAAAAAGTAAAGATGCTTCAAAGATTAAATAAAGGAAAAATGATTAAATAAATAATTTTACCTTATGTGAGTTGTAAATAAATATTTCCTTTCATTTTTAGATTCAAGATGAATATTTGGCTGCTGTTTGTGCCACCAAGGAAATAAAGCTCGATGACTCTAATATTAGGACTATCATTCTCAAATCCATATGATTATGCATCAATAGTGTCTCATGGATGAGAATTATTGGATAGTATTAGTTCAATCTTGCACTCGAAGAAAATGATTTCAAAATAGCATGTATTGCATTTGGAAATTTAAAGAAATGATGAAGGGAAGAAAGAATTGATTAAACAAGGGGACACTGTAACATCCCTTCTTGCATAAGTTTTGTTAGGGCGACTGATGCATCCTTGGAATGCTCTTCCTAGGATCTTGCTTTAAGAGGTTCCAATGGTGTAAGAAGGTGTGGATGAATAGGAAGAAGATGAAGATGGAGGCGCCACTCTAGGTAGAGATAAGCTTAGTTTGTAGAAGCTTGCCACAAGGGAAGGAACCCTTGATAAAAGCCATAGAAGCACTCTCAAGGTTTGAGAAAAGAAGACACTTTTAAGAGTTTCACAAAGTCTAATTTGTATATAATGAGCCAAGATCCTTACAAGAGTGAGTGAGGGGGTTATTTATAGGGGGAAGGTTGGACTTGGATATCCAAGTTAAGGCCGAGTGGAAAAAAGAAGAAAAAATCAAACAAATCCCTAGAATTTAGGATCTATGTTCCCTTTAGTTTGAATTTGAATTTTGGAGGGAAGTGACATGACACTTCTAAAATTCAAATTCAAATAAGAAGCAATAAGAACAACCATATAGGAGAGAGAGAGTGTTGTGGCACCACTCATGAGGGAATAAGGGGCCTCACATGTTTCCTACATGATTTATGTGTTAGTTAGATGGGTTTTAGAAACAATTAACACACTCCAACTAATTAACACACTCCTCTAAAGGGACTAAACACACCTCCTAGAGAAAATAAAACCTATAGGCAAAAATATAAGGCCTAAAATTACGAAATTACACTCAATCAAAATATTACATAAACTACACAATTTATTTACATAGTTTTGAGACTATGACCCTAAAGTCTTCATGAAGCTCCTTTCTAGCCAAATTCTCTCTCTAATCCTTCTATCCAAGGTCTCTTGCTAGAGAGAAATGCATCAGCAACCAAAACTAAATGAAGGGAAGAGAGAAAATTGCAAATGTGGAGGGGAAAGAAATGTAAGAAAAATTAAAAGGTTGAAATGAAACACAAAGGACGACTTGGATTCATTTTTAAAAATTAAAACGATGACGTTTGATGAACAGGGGAGGTGCAACACTCAGCAGCATGACCCGTTTATATTAATAACAATATATAAAAATTGTATACCTATATTTATAGATGACAAAAATTCCCGCACTTGCGGATACGACTCAAACTCGTCCCAATTTTTATGGGTATTACCCGTTTTGATAGGGTACAGATATTACTCGATGTAGTGAACTAGGCATCGGTACGACTATGTGTATGCAACTATCAATTCGTTATAATTATATAATAAATTTAAAGTTATGTATTTAACTAAAAATTTTAATTTATAATTTTTTGTTATTTATTATTCTTTATATAAATTTTAAATTAACATAAAATTAATAACTTAATATATACTATATTTAATAATAAATAAGTGAATTTAAATTATAAAAAAATAATATAGCGGGTTGCCGACGGGTATACCTGAACCCAAAATACCCGACGGGAATGAGATGGAGATTAAAATTTTATACCCACTTCTTTTATATTCGAACTTGAATTTTGGGATGGGGATGGGAAGGGTCAAACTCGCACTCGTCCCTCCCTATTGTCATATTTACCTATATTGAAATAAACATAAAAAACCAATACTTATAAACAAAATCTCAGTTATTTAAAATAATTAAGTCTCCTCAAAAACAAAAAATTGAACATATAATATCAAAAGCAAATCAACAATCATATAGTAATAATAAAACAAATTTGCACTGTGAAAAGAGAACATAGAATAATGAAAAAATATAGTTGACAATATATTAGTAAACAAATATTATAATAAATAAAAAGAAAATATTTTTTTATTAATTTAGAAAAACAAAGAAATTGAATGACCTAAATCGGGTCACTGATTCGATCGCATTGAGTAACTAGTTTAGACCTGGTCATATTGAGTTGATAGTGTAATCGGTTCAATCATTAACCTGGTTTAGTCCGATCATCAATTCCCACACCAACTAGTCGAATCAATTGAGTTAGTTTGGATATTTAAAATATGCTTTTAACTTATGCATGGATCTTTTATTGTTAGTACTTATTTTATCATCCCAATATAATTGTTAGGCTCTAAAGAGTAAACACATATTTTTGAAATTTGAGAAATTAAAATTAGCTTTCTTTTTTTCAATTTAAAGGAGAAAAAAAATTATCCCATCTTTCTGCATGCTAACAACTTCCTCTTCATTCAAGATTTTTATTATTTTGTTTGTTGCTTCAAATTTGATTTATTAAAATTTTTATTATTTTTGAAAGTACAAATTCAAAATAATCAAGAGAAACTTAGAAAATGGAAGAAAGATGGTATTTTAAATTTGGTTTTAAAGCAGATGTGACCATTTAATTTAGTGAGGATTATAGGTAATTTAATCAAATGCGTAATTATTAAATATATTTATTTAAACTTTAGACAATTACATGTAATTATTATAGATAATTACAATGCTAATGTAACTATTAAATATATTAATTTAAAAGTTAAACAATTATATGTATCTATTATAGATAATTCAGTGAAGATTATATATCATTTATTCAAATGCTAATGTAATGATTAAAGAGTTTAACTGATATTCCTGAATGTGTAATTTTACACTAGCATCCAATCATAGTATTTAATTTATGATAAGTTTGTCGATTTTACCAATTAATATTTTAAAAATGATATAAACGAAGACATATTATTGAACATAGGGTAAAACTTCATGATTAAATAAACAAATATAATTGGTATACACTGTCAGTGTATATTAATTAAACTCATGATTAAATATATTAATTTAAAATTTAAACAATTACATGTAATTATTATATATAATTAATATAATTTGAATGCCATCTATTTAAATTATTTTCATATATTGACTATAAATATTTGATTATATTTAATATCAATTTAAAACTTAAAAGAGTAAAAGTTTTCTATTTGAATAATAAATTGAAAAAATTATATCATTATGTTTGATTTAAGGTAATTTTTTTTTTTTTGTGAAAGGTAAGGGCAGAACCCACCATAGAAAATCAATTGATATTAACAGTCCTCAAAATAGATTTAAGGTCTAGCTGAAAAACACTATAAAACGATTTAGGAACATAATTAAAAATACTAAAATTATTTTATTAGATGACAAACTTAACTTAGTAAAACTATCAACCAAAATGTTCACCTCATAGGGCATATAAGCGAAGCTACATTTGAGTGTCTTTCCGTTGGCCTTGAAAATTTGGTCTACAATGGAAAAGTATGCATGATTTAGAGCACACCCCTCCTTTAAAATTTTAATTGCATTGAGTGAGTTGGACTCAATAATCAGATTACGGAAGACATGATCATAAGCCACTATTAAGGACTAAGCTATAACCAACAGTTCAGCCTTGACCACTTCACAATAGGGAATTTTGTAATGAAAACCAAGCCTAAAGTTACCTCTAGGGTCTTGCACAACACCTCCAACAATTGCAATCCTTTGAGACTAAATTACAACCGCACAATAACTGATCTTGAGGGTATTAGAGTTAGGGGGGTTCTAGGTATGCTTTCCTCCAAATTCCACGTAATGAGCATTGTTATCCATCATAACTAAGTGTATGTTGTAATTATTCTTAAGGTCATTAAGCAGAGCCTTACATACGTCGTCACTTGCTCAACAAACCATGTTTTACCTTTGAAAATAAACTCATTCCACCTTCACTAGATCCGATCCAAGGTAACTTCAAAGATCTGAGCCCAGTTACTATGATGATAGTCACAATTACAACTTAAATTTGATAGGAATCAAAACTCCAACTTCTGCTGACTAAAGAAAGTTGTGACATTGGACGCGCTTAACTACCTCCAAACACTAACTATATGTGTACAGTCATGTAGAGCATGCAATATGGTCTCTGATGCTGGGCACAAATGGGGAAAATGGAGTTATCTATCAGGTGTCTAGAAAAGTGCATGTCATTTGTGGGAAGAATGACACAAGCTACCTTCCAAAGGAGAAAACGTATACGCTCTGGACCATCCCACTTCCACAACTTTTGAAAAACAGGTATACACTGATTGCGTGTCTGAATGAAAGTATGATAGGTCTTTTTTTGTTGAGAAAATACCATCCAGCTCCTGCTCCCAATGAGGGGGAATCATCATCCTTATCCCATTTGGTGCCTCAATTTGACAAAATATCATTTATAACATTAGGCAGCAAATATGCTGCCAATTTTTTATACATCCCAAGAACCATTCATTGCCACAAAGAAATGAGAGTTCTAAGCAGAGCACAAAAGTATATGGAGAAATTGGATCCCCCTGGCGCACCTCTTTAGAGGGCTTAAAAGACTTAAAAGCGTCACCATTCCATAGCATACACATGGTTGAAGATGAAACACATTGCCACACCACCCCTAGTGAAATACTTTGGAACCTCAATATCTTGTAAGGTATCTCTAAAAAAATCACAATTGAGCCTATCATAGACCTTTTCAAGGTGAACCTTAATAACTTGTTGGAACTAAAGGAACTAAATTGAAGACTAGTGGAGTTTTTATTTTGATTTTCTCTCTTTGTTTTTGCTCTTAAATCAATTTTACGGTACCAAACACGTTTATAGGTGTGGAACATGTATTGTGTGTTTTAGATAGGCTTGAGAATGTGTTTGAGATAGTTTTGGATATATTACATAGGCTGAATTGTGTTGGAAAAGCTTCAAAAATGAGTTTTTAGGTAAGGTAATTGATTACCTAAAAATAATAATCGATTACCCTGCGAGAATTTTGAGAACTGAAATTGATGCTCTCTGTGGTAATCAGTTACCTGAAATCAGTAATCGATTACTCCTGAGAACAAGCACTTTGATCTAGTTTTGTGCACGATATCAGGTAATCAAGTGGGTAATAGATTACCATACATAAAAATTGATATAAAAGCATTTTGAAAATAGGTTTAACAACTTTTGATCAGTCCAATCAAGTGCTTGCTTCTCACATACGATTTCTAAGAATTCTCTCCAAGATTCATACCCATTTTTTATGGTTTGAAAGTGCTTCTAATTCAAGATTCAAGGAAGAGACTCCATTGAGTTCTAATCTTTCTATTTGGGTATTCTTTACATCAGGTGATATTATTTTGTATCCTATCTATGTTTTTGCACTAGGTTTACAATCTCTTGAGGTGTTCTTGAAATTGTGGAAAAATCTTGCAGCGGGGTGTTGTAAGTGAGGCGTTGTGAGTGACGGGGTGTCACGGTGTAGCAAACTCTTATAATGTGCAAGAGGAAACATCTTATTTTCTGATTTAAATCTTTCTGGGAGTAAAATCTGTATGTTTGGTGTGCATGTACTGAGATTTTAGTGGAAAGTAGATTAGCAGAAGGCTAAGTCTGTAAACTAGATGTAGGTCAGTTGGGTCGAACTAGTATAAATTATGGTGCAAATTCTCTCTTCTGTATACTCTTTAAATTCAGTCTTTATTGAATTCTTAGAGCACTAACATTTGGTTTTTTGCAACTGCGTTTGATTCATTTAGATTTCTTGCTGCTGATCTAATTCTTGACACATATTTTCTTGACTTTGAATTTGGGTTTTTGACCCATATTTTGTGGGTTTAAGTTTTGTTCTTCCTACTCCGTTAGATTAATTTTGAATTATTGAATATATAATTCTTGTTATGTTTCTCTTCTATTTTGTTTGAAATCATAATTGAAGGAATTGATTTAATTGGTGGTTTGCCTTAAGGGTTGAATTCTTCAAAACCCGTTTTTGTAAAAGAAGGTAGATTTTCAAAATTTTAAAAAGGGACTATTTTTGAAAATATTCTCATACCATTGAATAGAAATTTTTGAAAAATAATTTGGTGAATTTATTCAACTCCCCCTTCTAGATTTCCCCCTGGGACCAACATAACCATCCAACCCTTGGAACCTCGTTTTATTTTTCATAGAATAGGTGACCTCTTGGGCAACAATGATATTGTCATGACTACTTCGATGGGAAATGAAACTTCTCTAGCATGGGTGAACCAACTTCTCCGTCATCGTACAAAGACATATAGCAAGAATATTAGTAATTTCTTTGTATGAGATGTTACAAAGACAGATAGGTCTGAGTTGCTTCATGGATGCCACCGTATCTACCTTAAGAATGAGAATAATGAGTGTGGAGTTGAGGGCCCCAATCTTCGTGGGGTTCCTAAAGACATTTTCAATCAACTTGTAGAATGACTCTCCTACAATGTTCCAGTTGCTTTTGTAGAAAACAGCCTAGAGTCCATCCTTCCCCGGTGCCTTGAAGTTGCCCATAGAGAAAAGAGCTTTTGTAATCTTAACATGAGATATAAGCTAATTGAGGATGGCCACCTCATCCTCTGAGAGACAAGCAAAAGCACCATGAATACTGGTTGGTATACATCCATTGTCATTTGTGTACAAATTCTGATAGTAACTAGTGACAAGCCTCTCGAGCTCATCAAAATCTTCAACACATTTACCTTCTGAATCTTGTAAAACCTCAAATTTTTTTTCTTCTCTGAATGACTGTAACTCCATGGAAGTACTTGGAATTCTTATAGAGCCACTTTGAACGGGACTTTTGAAACCAAAGGAGCTTCTCTTCCCTAAGAGTCTGTTGATATTGGAGCCAAGTAGAGTTTTTCCTATCCTCCCAATATTGTGAAAGATGGCAAGCTAGTTGCCACCTCATCCTCTAAGATACAAGGAAAAGCACCATGAATACTGGTTGGTATGCACCCATTGTCATATGTGTACAAATTTCGATAGTAACTGGTGACAAGCCTCTCGAGCTCATCAAAATCTTCAACACATTTACCTTGTAAGTCTTGCAAAACCTCAATTTTGTTTCTCCTACTTTGAATGACTATAACTCTATGGAATTACTTGTTATTCTTATAGAGCCACTTTGAACAAGACTTCTGAAACCAAAGAAGCTCCTTTTCCTTAAAAGTATTTTGATATTGGAGCCAAGTAGAGTTTTTCCTATCCTCCCAATGCTGTGAAAGATTGGAAGCCAGTTGGCAATTGATTTTATTCAAGAGTCTAAGTATGTGCTTTTTTTGTTTGAATATATTACCAAAGACTTCATTATTCCATTTCCTCAAGGCATCATGAAGCTTGGGAACACTTCCCTGCCAACCATTTGTGTCTTTCCAAAATTTAGTAAAAAATCGTTGACAGTTGGGATCAGAGAGCCATGCTTCAACAAATAAAAAAGGTTTACGATGCCTATTAGGGGTTCTATTATTCAATAACGTGGTTAGGATTGGTCTATGATTAGATTTATAAAATGGGAGGTGGAATGAGAAAGCTTGTTAGAACTACAATAAGTTAATTAACAGTTTATCCAACCTCTCCATTAGGTTGTCTTGCCTCTAAGTAAAAGTAGGTCCTTAAAAACTCGCATAAATCAAATTATTGGATTGTATAAACTCCATGAAGTCATGCATGCCCTTCTAGGAAGGTGTTTCTAAACCCCTTTGTCACTCATACTCTTTTAGGATGAAATTGAATTCGCCCACAATAGCCCATGGTTCATGAACGTTATAGGCTAGGTGAGTTAATTTCTCCCATAGGACTCGCCTGCACTAAATTTAGGGACTCCCATAGACCTCTGTAAGAAGTCAACATTGTTGCCTCTTCTAGCGAACCCTAAGATGAACAAATTGGTGATCCTCTGCTAGTATTTCCATACTGCAATAGTTAAACTGCCCTAAACACCAAATGCCTCTAATTCTACCAATCGTTTTACCAAGGTGTCAGGTATCAAATCCTAGCTTGGCCACAACTCAGTGAGCACGATCATTATTAATCTTCGTTTCCAACAAGAAGAGAAGCTTGACCTCATACTATTTTGTGATATCTTTAATTAAGCTAATGAACCCTATTGTACATGTCCCACTCAATTCAAAGACATAAAATGCACTGTCATGTCCATCGGGCTGCTATAAGTAGGGGGGAGGTCATCCTCTTGGGCTAGCACAGTTACCATGGCCCATGATCTGGAAGATGATCCACTAGTAGGGATAACATCAGATTAACACACGTCAGTCCTTTCTAACAAGAGCCATTTAACAGATTCCTAAAGATGAAATACATCTCCAATCCAGGAGTGAAAAAGGCATTTGGAGGTATATTAGAAACCTTGATGCATTTCAGTTCGATATGTTGTTGTTTAAATGTAGAACTCTCACATGGGATACATGACTCCAAGGTATCATGTATCTTTATCCTTGTGACAACAATGACATTTAACAAGTTAGGCATTAGATTCAGGCAAGTGTCCCTCATAGGATCCTCATGAGCGATTTGCATCTAGTTCACGTAAACAACTTCTGCCTTGCACACTAGTGGCGACGATCGTGCACTTAGGTTTGAGGTGGCCATAACAGTCTTGGACTGAGACGTAACTGGAAACACATCTATCTTCGACGTTGGTGATGGTGAGCTTGCGTTGGGGTCGGAGTTAGTTGTGGAAGCCTTGGAAGGTAACGAAGATGGCGACATATCAGCATCGGACAATGTCGACGATGTTTTTTCACTAGGGCTAGAGATGGTGGTGCCAACCTTGGATGAGGATGAAGGTCTCAAGCTTCCTGGGCCACTTCTGGATGGCCCACTTTAGTTTTTCTATTTAAACCCCTTAGGGTTTCTCCCTTCATCTCCATAATTTTTTAAAATGGAAAAAATGCACTAGGTAAAAAGGTAAAAATTTATTACAAGTTCGGATTGTGTAATCCTGGCTTGTAAAAAAAATTGCAATTACAAGTCCGAACATGTCCATCCGGACTTGTAAAAAATTTTGCAAATTTTTTTACAAGTCTAGACAAGGCTATTCAGACTTGTAATTGCAATTGTTTTTACGTCACACCACCATTGCGCCATCGCACCACACTTCTGTCCAGCACACTTCTTTGGTATGCCATTATTAATCATATTTATTTTATATTGTCTTGCCTTAGTTTTGTATCAATGGTCGCGCCAGAGAGTGGAGTTCTTAAGGTTATGTCAGTTATCGCATGAGATTAGGATTCTTAGGTTTGTATAAGTGCTTTTATCAATTTGAATGAAGTGAGAGACAAAGTAGTTGGAGCTGCATCGCACACGGATGGAGGAAGACGAAGGAGGAGGTGTGGGCAATACATAGTTGTGTATCCAGAGGTGTGACTCAAACAATAGCTGAAGGAGAAGAGAGGCACATGAAGGAGAAGAGAGGTGCGGGAGAGAGAAGTTAACTTTTTTTACCTAAGGGTATTTTAGACATTTCTTACAATTATAGAGGTGCAGAGAGAAACTGTGGAGGTGCTAGGAGAATCCCCCTATTTTGATAAGTTGAATGTTTGTGCATTGGATTCGGGCCCATTTGTGAATTATGGTTTGAGTTGCTTACTTTGCATCTTCACAGTTTGTTCATGCTAGGAACTAACAACACAAGATTCTTTGTGTCTTGAGTGCCTATCATCCTACAGACTTGGATGTGACTCTTGCACTTTAATTTTCTGGTTTCAGTTATGTCTTCAATAATTAGTAACAAGGATCCAAGGGCTATAATATGGAATCTTAGCATCCATTTCACTAATTATAGGAAGCAAAATGTGTGGGTGATTAATGTCATTTAAACCTCATTTATTTTTGGGAAACATTGAATTATGACCTGCATGATAAGTAGTGATTTCTGGCATGATTCCTAATGGTGGTGGTGTTCAGCCATTGGCATCCTTCCCAAGTAATGGGTTCAATGGCATTGAGATATCCCCTTTACAATGAACATCTGTATGCCCATATCAACTACACTTAAAACAAATTTGGTGAAGTCCTTTGTGTTGTAACTATAGTAAATAACCACATGCAATTACCTTTGATTGTAAGGGTTGCGTAAGGTCAAATTCAACATATATTCTCACATACTTGTCTTTCGCCTAGATTGCGATGACTTGGTCTATTTTGAGCATTATTCCCAAGGATGCCTCAATCTCTACGAAAAAACTTGTCATCTTGCAATTCAATAAGTAGATTAGGGATGCGGACCCAAACAACTAATTTTTTAGATACACCCACACTCTCCATGAAAAAGGCGATAACATTGTAACATAATGTAGTTATCAGCCACCATCCATGAGCGTTCAAATATATCCCTATTATAGTCCTCTTGAGATGAGAATAGAATTTTATAATAGTTCTGAGGCATATCGATGATCTTAATAAAGGCTTATTTTACCCAATCACACTTAGCTTTTGCTTCCAAAGAATAGAACCCCACATTCTTGCCCAAGACTGTCATCATTAGTGACCTCTTCCATGGTTTACACCACTCCTAGAACTCCTCGTTTGAGATAGGAATCTTATTGTATATTTTTGCATCTTCCTTTCTTAACAAGGGAGGAGGTATCTCACTTTTCAACCTCCCATAACACCTGCCATTAAACTTAGAAAAAGCAATTAGGCAATCAGTATATATTCAAGAGTTTGTTTTTGTAAGAAGCATTTGTGTTCATGGAAGGAGATGGAGGGCCTTCATCGACTAGTGAAACATCTCCCTTTGTGGCTGCCTTTCTTTTTACCTTTTGACTACCTTTCACAAGCAAGTCCTCTTCCTCTTTGGAGATCTCTCCCAAAACCTTAACAGAGTTCTCACACTCCATTTTTCTCGTGGTAAAACTTCATGGTGCATATAATAAGATAAGATACATACTATATATAATTAATATAATTTGAATATCATCTATTTAAATTATTTCCATATAATTAAATACAATTGATTATGTTTAATATCAATTAAAACTCAAATAGTAAAAGTTAATAATGAATTGAAAAAGTTATATTAGTATGTTTGATTTACCAGAGCTCTCATACTCCATTTTTTTTAAAATCTTCATCGTCCATATAATAAAATAAGATACATACTATATACAATTAATATAATTTGAATGTCATCTATTTAAATTATTTTCGTATAATTAAATACAATTGATTATATTTAATATCAATTAAAACTTTAAATAGTAAAAGTTTTTTATTTGAATAATGAATTGAAAAAGTTATATCAGCATGTTTGATTTAATGTAAAACTTCATGGTACGAGATACATTCTATATATAATTTAGAGTTTTATGATGTGCTATTAAGTTAGGAAAAGAATAAAATAAAATGATGTAATAAAAGTAATTACACTACTAGAATAATGCTAATTTCCTGCCGTTTTTCTTGGAAAAAATAATCTACGGGTAATTCGTGCAGCTTTTTATACAAAAAATATGTGGTAGAAAAGTTTCCTGCGACTTTTAAAATCCGCAGGAAATTCCTGCAGATTTTTCTGCAGAAAAAATTATCGCAGGTGGCAAAAGGTATCTGGGGCTACTTTCCGCAGGAATTACCTGCGGTTTTCGAATACGCAAGTAATACCTGCCGTTTTTTTTGTCTCAGCAATTACCTGCGGCTTTTTATCTGCAGGAAATACCTGCCATGCCTCTACTTGCAGGAATTATCTGTGGTTTTCAAAACCGCAGGAATTACTTGCGACTTTTCCTGCAAAAATTGATTTTTAAAACTTTAATTTAAAACTATTAGTAAATATATAAATTATAATTTATTAGAAACATAAATATGAGTAAAAATTATAAATTAAATATATATAAAATTATTAATATATATATATATATAAATTAAAAATTAAAAACCAAAACTAAAATAAAAGACAAAAAATTAAAACTGAATCTAAAATTTAAAATAAAAAAATAAATATAAAATATAAGTTGTGAATTTAAATTTTACAATTAAACTGAAATTAAAATTGTAAATTATTAATTATGAGTTTAATTTACATATTTATTAATAATTTTAAATTTAATTTTCAATAATTACTAGGAATTATAAATTAAAAATTTAAACTAATTAAAAAATATAAATTAAGAACTAAAAATATAAATTAAAAAATACAACTAAAAACTAAAATTAAAATTAAAAATAAAGATAGATATTTAAATAAAAGGTTGAAAATTATAAATTAAAATAAAAACTAAAACTTAAAATTAAATGTAAAAATAAAACTGAAACGTAAAATTACAATTAAAAAAAGAAGATAGAAATTTAAACTAAAAGTTGAAAATTACAGATAAAATCAAACACTAAAATTAAAATTAAAACAAAAATTAAAGATAGAAGTTTAAATTAAAGGGTGGAAATTCTAAAAACTAAAACAGAAAATTAAATGAAAAATAAAACTTAAACTAAAATTAAAATTGAAAATAATATAGATATTTAAATTTGAAAATTATAAATAAAAATAAAAACTAAAATTAAAATTAAAACTAAAATTAAAGATAGAAGTTTAAATTAAGAGGTGAAAATTGAAAATTAAAATAAAAACTAAAACATAAAATTAAATGAAAAGTAAAACTTGAAACTAAAATTAAAATTGAAAATGATATAGAAATTTAAATTTGAAAATTGAAAATAAAACTAAAATTAAAAACTGAAATTAAAATTAAAAATAAAGATAGAAATTTAAATTAAACATTGAAAATTATAAATTAAAAAATAACTGCAAATAAAAATAAAAAACTAAAAACTAAAATATAAAATTAAAAATTAAATTTTAATAATAAAAAGTAAAAAATAATACTTAAAACTGAGAACTAAAAATTAAAAAGTAAAAATTTGAAACTAAAAATGAAAAATTATAAACTTTAAATATAAACTTTAGATTTAAAATTAAAACTAATTAAAAGATAGAAATTAAAAGTAAAATTTAGAAGTAAAAGTTAAAATTATAAATTTTAATATCAAATTTAAATTAAAAATTTAAAATATAAATTAAAAATTAAAAACTTAAAACTAAAATTAAAATTAAAAACAAATAATTAAAATTTAAAATTAAAAGTTGAACATTATAAATTAAAATAAAAGCTAAAAATAATTAAATAAAAAATTAAAAACTAAAATATAAATTTAAACTTTAAATTGATGTTGAAAATTATAAATTGAAATAAAAACTAAAATATAAAATTAAAAATTGAAAATTAAAAGCAAAATCTTAAAATTAAAACTGAGATATAAGATTTGAAATTCAAAATTTAAAATGAAAATAAAATTTAACGAAAGCTGCGTTGAACCCAAGCGAAGGTTCTCGTTTTGAAGTTCTGAAGGTTCGCGTTCTGAAGGTTCGCATTCTGAAAATAAAAGTTAATGAAATATAAGATTTGAAATTCTATCCTCTCACCATTTCATGCTCACAAACAAGCTCTCAGTCTCAATCTCAGGTATTTTTCTCCTTTTTCTTACTTCTTTTCAATCGACCACCTTAATTCCTTTCGTTTCCACTTATCCTTCACAATTAGCCTCTGCTTTCTTAAAAACCCTTTTTCCTTTGAATGCAAAATCATTTTCACTTTTTTTTTTCTTTCTCACACGGTCAACCAAGTAAACCCTAATTACTGGCTCGCATAAATTATTACTATCGTTCACTCTACTCTAAGTCGCAATTGCTTTCAGATTTCTCAGTAATTTATTTTGCAAGCGCTGCTGTTAGGTTGTGTATGCATTAATAGACCTCACGTTTGGCATTGAACCTTGCGTATACAATATTTTCTCACCTGTGATAGTTGTTCAATAAAATTTGTCTTATTTTATGCCTGCTCTGAATTTTTATTTTTATTTTTTGTTTCTTTGAGAAAATGTGTGCTTGTTTCGTTCTTGAGACCTTTGAAGATATAACTATTACATAATGTTATTTAGAACCTATCGTTTTTATAACTATCATTTGATACTGTTGTTTTGTTATCTGTGCTCTGTTTGAGGTAAAACTGAACTGTTTGATTTAGAACTTTGAGTTTTCCCTACTCCAACCTTTGTAGTACAGAACATACAATAACCTGTTTTCACTTCCTCTCTCTCAACTTTTGGGTGCATTCTCCAATTGTGTTCTTCCTAGTTAGCTTATGAATTGTCTTCTAGTTATGCCTTTTTAAAAACCTAGGACCTTGTTGAAATCTAGCAGGTAGTGGCTTTGAAATTGTGTGTGACTACTTTATGCCTTCAACCCAAGATCTGAATAAAGAAAGAGTTCAAGGATTTGGATAAAGAAAGAGAAGTTTCAAACCTTCAACCCATGATTTAGATGATACTGTTTGAGTTGCTAACTTGCTTTAACACCTGTGTTGTTTGTGAGGTGTTAAAGAAAAGTGGGAAGGGAAATAATCACATCAAAGGAAAATAGTGTCATTCATAAAACAGTGGTTAAATAATTGTGATGCAACTTTTATTATTCAGAAAAAACAAATCTGTTCACATAATTCACCTTTTTCCTGGCATGACAATAACAATTATGCTTTAGTCACATTTGCAGCTCATTTAAGCCAAGTTTAGTTTTTTAGCCAGAACTGAAACATGCTCACCAATATTATTTAGTTCATTTTTTCCACTGAAGAGTAGTTTATTGTTGATCATTGAGACAGAAAATTGCCTGCTCTTCTATGACAAACATTTTGGTATTTGAGTTTATGTATCTATATCTATTCTCTCTCTCTCTCTGTGTAAGATGGGAACCTAAAACTAAAACTAATGGGAGTAATGTAATAATTAAAAATTAAAACTAAAACTAAAAAATAAATAAAAAATAATGTTATGACAGGTTTTGTCTCTGATTTCAGTCCCAATGAAGTATAGTGATTATGAATAGAGTAGTGAACATTATAATTTAATTTATGTAACCTTTGTTGTGATAAGTTTTGTTTCTTCCTTTCTCTATCCTTGTTGTGCATTTAGTAAAACTATGAAGGTTGAATAGGTTATGTTATAACTTGGATTAATCACCTGTCATAGCTCTAACATGAAGAACCATAAATATAAACACACAAAAAAATGCACTTATATGGTATTATACATTTTGTTTCTGATCTTTATTGATATCCTTGAAGAGGCTCGTTTTGAAATGTTGTTCATTATCTCTTAAAGATGAATTCTATATGATGCAATCTATACTTATAATGTATTAGATTATATATTAGATTATCCTAAGAAGCAGAAATGGAATGTGATGACAAAATCCTTTCCTAAGAAAATTATGTATTAGATTATCCATGTTTAGTACCTTTCTCTTAATCTAGAGAAAGTAATTATATTTAAAAGCTTTGTGTTATTAATTTTCCATGCATATTAACTTTCTCTTGATTAAGAGAAAGTTTATAGATGTCTTTTGTGATATTAACTTTTCATATGTGTTACCTTTCTCTTGGTATAGAGAATGTAATTACATTTACATTTTTGTTTCTTAGGACTTGTGGAGTTAAACTAAACATGGAAGTATTTTCACCTCGTGCATGGATGTATAATAGGCTTCTTCCTGGCCGAAGCGGATATACAACTGAGTTTTTAAATGGCCTTAGAGATTTTTTGGATTTTGCCCGTCGACAACCAATTTTTTTGACTGAGGGAAAAATAAGGTGTCCGTGCAAGAAATGTAAAAACGAGGCATTTTTAATTCCAGATGAAGTAAATGTTCATATTCTTCGAAAAGGATTTATCCCTGGGTATTGGTATTGGACATCTCATGGAGAAAGAATTCCTCGTACTGTTGATGTTCTTACACACTCAATGCCTTCTAGTAGTCGACAATGGAACTATGAAGATGTCAATAGACATGAACATATGGTGTTTGATGCTGTTGGTCTTAATCATGACCAATATTTTGTACAGAAGAAAGAAGAACCTCCAAATACTGAAGCGATAAAATTTTATGAAATGTTGAATTCAGCTCAACAACCATTGTGGCCAGGATGTCAAAATACATCAGAGTTGTCTGCTGCTATTACAATGTTAAGTTTAAAATCTAAACATAACATGTCGCAAGCTTGTTTTGATGATGTAATGAATTTTATGAAAGATTCAAATCATCCTCAAAATGTTATTCCTTCTAATTTTAGGGAAACAAAAAAACTTGTAGCAAGGCTTGGTTTATCTGATTGGGATATATGGATTGATTTAGTTGGGAAAAAAAAGGGAAAGATAGCTGGTCTTGGATCTGTAGGCAAAATGATTGCTACTTCTTCAAGTAAATAATCATATTCTGAAGATGTTGATGCTTTAAGGAGTCAAATTCAAGAATTAAATGAATAACTACAGAAACAAGAAGAAGAAAAATTTGAAATGAAACAAGAATTGAAGAGACAAGAACATGACAAACTCCAAATGAGAAAAGAGTTGAATGAGACTAGAGACCAAGTAGCCTATCTAATGCGACATTTGGGGTTTGTTGCTTCTTCTCCTCATTCACTCCCATCACCCTAACATATGAATGAAAATGATGAGACCAATGATACTAGTGAAGATGATGATATTTGATATCTTATTAATTGATTGCAAAATGTAAGATTTTGTAGTTGGTTAATATCAACATAGTATCTTTTAGTGTTAGTTATTGCATAATTACTTTTGACCTTTATTCTTTCTTGAATATTTACTATATTACAATATCTTGGAAATTTAAATAACTATTATTTGTTGCATTAGGGTTAGAGGTGAAAAGGTTGTCCGGGAAGCTTTTATTAAAGAGAATCATCACAACGAACATCAGCATTTGAACAAGGTGAAACCTCTAGTCAATTTTTTTTTTCTAAATTAAAAGTAGAAATAAATTTAGTTTATTGGTATTTATGGTTATATAAATTTTATATCTATTTTTTTTTCTTACAGGATCTGGAGCCTTTCAGTTCATGCTCACTCTTTTCTGGTTTATATTTTTCCATACTTCTATAACTTTTTTACAAATTGTAGTTATGATTTGCGTGTCAAGAGAACTTCTCTAAACTATTTCAACTATTTTCATTTTTTTCTGTTTTAGAGCCTCCAGACATAAAAAATTGGTTCTCAAGCTATGTTTATGAGTCACCGGAGTCTAGCTCAAATACTCTTTTCAGAGATGAAGTTTCTCAAGAATAAGTGTGGATTTTTTATATGTCATAGTAAAATATATATGATATACCTCCCCACATTTATTCTTGAGAAACTTCATCTCTGAAAAGAGTGTTTGAGCTAGACTCCAGTAACTCATAAACATAGCTTGAGAACCAATTTTTTATGTCTGGAGGCTCTAAAAC
This sequence comes from Psophocarpus tetragonolobus, assembly GCA_037954015.1. NCBI lineage: Eukaryota > Viridiplantae > Streptophyta > Magnoliopsida > Fabales > Fabaceae > Psophocarpus > Psophocarpus tetragonolobus. The sequence goes on from CM075691.1 coordinate 92,716, forward strand.
AGAAAAAAATGAAAATAGTTGAAATAGTTTAGAGAAGTTCTCTTGACACCCAAATAATAACTACAATTTGTAAAGAAGTTATAGAAGTATGGAAAAATATAAACCAGAAAAGAGTGAGCATGAACTGAAAGGCTCCAGATCCTGTAAGAAAAAAAAATAGATATAAAATTTATATAACCATAAATACCAATAAACTAAATTTATTTCTACTTTTAATTCAGAAAAAAAAAATTGACTAGAGGTTTCACCTTGTTCAAATGCTGATGTTCGTTGTGATGATTCTCTTTAATAAAAGCTTCCCAGGCAACCTTTTCACCTCTAACCCTAATGCAACAAATAATAGTTATTTAAATTTCCAAGATATTGTAATATAGTAAATATTCAAGAAATAATAAAGGTCAAAAGTAATTATGCAATAACTAACACTAAAAGATACTATGTTGATATTGACCAACTACAAAATCTTACATTTTGCAATCAATTAATAAGATATCAAATATCATCATCTTCACTAGTATCATTGGTCTCATCATTTTCATTCATATGTTGGGGTGATGGGATGAGTGAGAAGAAGAAGCAACAAACCCCAAATGTCGCATTAGATAGGCTACTTGGTCTCTAGTCTCATTCAACTCTTTTCTCATTTGGAGTTTGTCATGTTCTTGTCTCTTCAATTCTTGTTTCATTTCAAATTTTTCTTCTTCTTGTTTCTGTAGTGATTCATTTAATTCTTGAATTTGACTCCTTAAAGCATCAACATCTTCAGAATATGATTGTTTACTTGAAGAAGTAGCAATCATTTTGCCTACAGATCCAAGACCAGCTATCTTTCCCTTTTTTTTCCCAACTAAATCAATCCATATATCCCAATCAGATAAACCAAGCCCTGCTACAAGTTTTTTTGTTTCCCTAAAATTAGAAGGAATAACATTTTGAGGATGATTTGACTCTTTCATAAACTTCATTACATCATCAAAACAAGCTTGCGACATGTTATGTTTAGATTTTAAACTTAACATTGTAATAGCAGCAGACAACTCTGATGTATTTTGACATCCTGGCCACAATGGTTGTTGAGCTGAATTCAACATTTCATAAAATTTTATCGCTTCAGTGTTTGGAGGTTCTTCTTCGTTCTGTACAAAATATTGGTCATGATTAAGACCAACAGCATCAAACACCATATGTTCATGTCTATTGACATCTTCATAGTTCCATTGTCGACTACTAGAAGGCATTGAGTGTGTAAGAACATCAACAGTACGAGGAATTCTTTCTCCATGAGATATCCAATACCAATACCCAGGGATAAATCCTTTTCGAAGAATATGAACATTTACTTCATCTGGAATTAAAAATGCCTCGTTTTTACATTTCTTGCACGGATACCTTATTTTTCCATCAGTCAAAAAAATTGGTTGTCGACGGGCAAAATCCAAAAAATCTCTAAGGCCATTTAAAAACTCAGTTGTATATCCGCTTCGACCAGGAAGAAGCCTATTATACATCCATGCACGAGGTGAAAATACTTCCATGTTTAGTTTAACTCCACAAGTCCTAAGAAACAAAAATGTAAAGGTAATTACATTCTCTATACCAAGAGAAAGGTAACACATATGAAAAGTTAATATCACAAAAGACATCTATAAACTTTCTCTTAATCAAGAGAAAGTTAATATGCATGGAAAATTAATAACAGAAAGCTTTTAAATATAATTACTTTGTCTAGATTAAGAGAAAGGTACTAAACATGGATAATCTAATACATAATTTTCTTAGGAAAGGATTTTGTCATCACGTTCCATTTCTGCTTCTTAGGATAATCTAATATATAATCTAATACATTATAAGTATAGATTGCATCATATAGAATTCATCTTTAAGAGACAATGAACAATATTTCAAAACGAGCCTCTTCAAGGATATCAATAAAGATCAGAAACAAAATGTATAATACCATATAAGTGCATTTTTTTGTGTGTTTATATTTATGGTTCTTCATGTTAGAGCTATGACAGGTGATTAATCCAAGTTATAACATAACCAATTCAACCTTCATAGTTTTACTAAATAAACAACAAGGAGAGAGAAAGGAAGAAACAAAACTTATCACAACAAAGGTTACATAAATTAAATTATAATGTTCACTACTCTATTCATAATCACTATACTTTATTGGGACTGAAATCAGAGACAAAACCTGTCATAACATTATTTTTTATTTATTTTTTAGTTTTAGTTTTACTTTTAATTATTACATTATTCACATATATATAAAAAGAGAAATTCAAGCTTGTCCATAAACATGTACCCAGAATTTATTTAAGAAAGTGCAACCAAATTGACAAGCACTATAAATACAAGTTTGGACCTACATATCAATGTGAAAAAAAATACACAAATTGGAGACATTTTCCAAAGACAGCATAAGTAAACCCATGTAACATCATAATGGTAGTACAAAAGACCATTACTCAAATCTACAACCTAGCAATTCCAGTTTCCATTAACTAGACAAAAACTTTCTCAAATACAAAACAGAGAAACAAACTTCAAGAGACAAAGGAAGAAAACGTACCCAGTGAGTCAGTTGTACTAGTTCAAAGAAAAATTGCTGCTGTGAATAACTCTAATATTTTGTTACCACACTTCCACTTCCTCTTCCTGCTGTCAACATTTCGGAAGGGAGAAAATGAATATGAGACGAAAAGGGGATTAAAGATCAAATTGAAGACTAACTTGAACACAGCTTAACTAATGTGTTTGAATATAGTGCATTGGTACATAAATCTATATTTTTTGTTTGGTTAGAAGGATAAAAAAGAGTAAGGAACGGATTACAGAATATATATTTTTGTTTGGTTAAAAAAAAAAGATAAATAGAGACAAAAATGATTTCCAAAAAGTGAAAAAAGAAGAGAAAAATGGTTTAATTCCAGGTTCCACCAGGACGTTCAAAATTTGGGGAATTTTACATATATTAGGTGTATTGCAGTATTGGGGTGATTCACATTTAATTTATGTGCCGCTATAAGTCATAAGTGGTTGTAATTTTGTTTCAAAAAATGAAAGAGAAAACATGTAATGCTTGAAATAAGTTATAATGTCTCCCTCTCCCTTCCGTTCTTTTGTTCCATTTCTTTTTCAATTTAGATTCCCATCTTACACAGAGAGAGAGAGAATAGATATAGATACATAAACTCAAATATCAAAATGTTTGTCATAGAAGAGCAGGCAATTGTCTGTCTCAATGATCAACAATAAACTACTCTTCAGTGGAAAAAATGAACTAAATAATATTGGTGAGCATGTTTCAGTTCTGGCTAAAAAACTAAACTTGGCTTAAATGAGCTGCAAATGTGACTAAAGCATAATTGTTATTGTCATGCCAGGAAAAAGGTGAATTATGTGAACATATTTGTTTTTTCTGAATAATAAAAGTTGCGTCACAATTATTTAACCACTGTTTTATGAATGACACTATTTTCCTTTGATGTGATTATTTCCCTTCCCACTTTTCTTTAACACCTCACGAACAACACTGGTGTTAAAGCAGGTTAGCAACTCAAACAGTATCATCTAAATCATGGGTTGAAGGTTTGAAACTTCTCTTTCTTTATCCAAATCCTTGAACTCTTTCTTTATTCAGATCTTGGGTTGAAGGCATAAAGCAGTCACACACAATTTCAAAACCACTACCTGCTAGATTTCAACAAGGTCCTGGGTTTTTAAAAAGGCATAACCAGAAGACAATTCATAAGCTAACTAGGAAGAACACAATTGGAGAATGCACCCAAAAGTTGAGAGAGAGGAAGTGAAAACAGGCTATTGTAGGTTTTGTACTACAAAGGTTGGAGTAGGGAAAACTCAAAGTTCTAAATCAAACGGTTCAGTTTTACCTCAAACAGAGCACAGATAACAAAACAACAGTATCAAATGATAGTTATAAAAACGATGGGTTCTAAATAACATTATGTAATAGTTATATCTTCAAAGGTCTCAAGAACGAAACAAGCACACATTTTCTCAAAGAAACAAAAAATAAAAATAAAAATTCAGAGCAGGCATAAAATAAGACAAATTTTATTGAGCAACTATCACAGGTGAGAAAATATTGTATACGCACGGTTCAATGCCAAACATGAGGTCTATTAATGCATACACAACCTAACAGCAGCGCTTGCAAAATAAATTACTGAGAAATCTGAAAGCAATTGCGACTTAGAGTAGAGTGAACGATAGTAATAATTTATGCGAGCCAGTAATTAGGGTTTACTTGGTTGACCGTGTGAGAAAGAAAAAAAAAAGTGAAAATGATTTTGCATTCAAAGGAAAAAGGGTTTTTAAGAAAGCAGAGGCTAATTGCGAAGGATAAGTGGAAATGAAAGGAATTAAGGTGGTCGATTGAAAAGAAGTAAGAAAAAGGAGAAAAATACCTGAGATTGAGACTCAGAGCTTGTTTGTGAGCATGAAATGGTGAGAGGATAGAATTTCAAATCTTATATTTCATTAACTTTTATTTTCAGAATGCGAACCTTCACAACTTCAAAACGAGAACCTTCGCTTGGGTTCAACGCAACTTTCGTTAAATTTTATTTTCATTTTAAATTTTGAATTTCAAATTTTATATTTCAGTTTTAATTTTAAGATTTTGCTTTTAATTTTCAATTTTTAATTTTATATTTTAGTTTTTATTTCAATTTATAATTTTCAACATCAATTTAAATTTTAAATTTATATTTTAGTTTTTAATTTTTTATTTAATTATTTTTAGCTTTTATTTTAATTTATAATGTTCAACTTTTAATTTTAAATTTTAATTCTTTGTTTTTAATTTTAATTTTAATTTTAGTTTTCAATTTTTAATTTATATTTTAAATTTTTAATTTAAATTTGATATTTAAAATTTATAATTTTAACTTTTACTTCTAAATTTTACTTTTAATTTCTATCTTTTAATTAGTTTTAATTTTAAATCTAAAGTTTATATTTAAAGTATATAATTTTTCATTTTTAGTTTCAAATTTTTACTTTTTAATTTTTAGTTCTCAGTTTTAAGTATTATTTTTACTTTTTATTATTAAAATTTAATTTTTAATTTTATATTTTAGTTTTTAGTTTTTTATTTTTATTTGCAGTTATTTTTTAATTTATAATTTTCAATGTTTAATTTAAATTTCTATCTTTATTTTTAATTTTAATTGCAGTTTTTAATTTTAGTTTTATTTTCAATTTTCAAATTTAAATTTCTATATCATTTTCAATTTTAATTTTAGTTTCAAGTTTTATTTTTCATTTAATTTTATGTTTTAGTTTTTATTTTAATTTACAATTTTCACCTCTTAATTTAAACTTCTAACTTTAATTTTAGTTTTAATTTTAATTTTAGTTTTTATTTTTATTTATAATTTTCAAATTTAAATTTCTATATTATTTTCAATTTTAATTTTAGTTTAAGGTTTATTTTTCATTTAATTTTCTGTTTTAGTTTTTAGAATTTCCACCCTTTAATTTAAACTTCTATCTTTAATTTTTGTTTTAATTTTAATTTTAGTGTTTGATTTTATCTGTAATTTTCAACTTTTAGTTTAAATTTCTATCTTATTTTTTTAATTGTAATTTTAGGTTTCAGTTTTATTTTTACATTTAATTTTAAGTTTTAGTTTTTATTTTAATTTATAATTTTCAAACTTTTATTTAAATATCTATCTTTATTTCTAATTTTAATTTTAGTTTTTAGTTGTATTTTTTAATTTATATTTTTAGTTCTTAATTTATATTTTTTAATTAGTTTAAATTTTTAATTTATAATTCCTAGTAATTATTGAAAATTAAATTTAAAATTATTAATAAATATGTAAATTAAACTCATAATTAATAATTTACAATTTTAATTTCAGTTTAATTGTAAAATTTAAATTCACAACTTATATTTTATATTTATTTTTTTATTTTTAAATTTTAGATTCAGTTTTAATTTTTAGTTTTTAATTTTGTGTTTTTTATTTTAGTTTTGGTTTTTAATTTTTAATTTGTATATATATATATATATATTAATAATTTTATATATATTTAATTTATAATTTTTACTCATATTTATGTTTCTAATAAATTATAATTTATATATTTACTAATAGTTTTAAATTAAATTTTTAAAAATCAATTTTTGCAGGAAAAGTCGCAAGTAATTCCTGCGGTTTTGAAAACCGCAGATAATTCCTGCAAGTAGAGGCATGGCAGGTATTTCCTGCAGATAAAAAGCCGCAGGTAATTGCTGAGATAAAAAACTGCAGGCATTACTTGCGTATTCGAAAACCGCAGGTAATTCCTGTGGAAAGTAGCCCCAAATACCTTTTGGCCACTTGTGATAATTTTTATGCAGAAAAATCTGTAGGAATTTTCTGCGGATTTTAAAAGTCGCAAGAAACTTTTCTACCACATTTTTTGTATAAAAAACTGCACGAATTACCTGTAAATTATTTTTTCCAAGAAAAACGGCAGGAAATTAGCATTATTTGAGTTCTATCTACACTGTAATATAAAATATACATATCCCAAGTCAATCGATACCTACCGTAATTAGCTTTTAATTCGTAGTTTTGTAGGTCCAACAAGCATATCTACGGTTTTTTTGGTTGATTACTTCTCTACAACTCAGTTATATGCCTGTCATAGTTCAAATTAAATTTTCTTCCCACCCTTTCTTCAACGTCAAATGACAACTGTATAAGGCGAGCGGTGGGGTATAATATTGCATCTTTCTAATATTAGTGGTCAACGGTCAAACAATCAATATAATTTCTTTTACACGTGAGGTGTTGATTACATACTCGATCATTTTTCGTAAGGAAAGCTTTTCTTCCCGGAAGAAGGTCAAGAAAGGAAGATTATAGAGATGACTTTTTGTTTTGCACAGTGATCCTAAGGCTTTTCCCCTACTTTATGGTAAATTTGTAAGAAAGAAAAGAGATTATGAGAGATAGAGACAACAATGTGGTCTAAGTCTGAATCTCCAAGTCACTTCTTTTAATGAGGAGATGATAGGCTAAGATTACAAAGGGAGTCTTTCATGCACCCACTATCAAAAAAGAGATACAAGGTACAGTATCTTGAAAGAGAACAAACCAACATCAACATGCATGCCTCATGCTGTCAAGCAATTGAGCCGTCCCAAGCAAAACCATAGTGTTGGACTTGGACCCATAAACATGCATTAAAAGACGAGTATTTCATTTGCGCTTCACACGGAATGGCTAAAGTAGCAACAAACAGTACTTCTGTTCACTTTCTTGATTCCCACTGTCCAATCCTTCCGGGTAACTAATTTAACATCATCGTTGACTAAACAAAATCTAATTCAACTTTATCTTTAATTATCAATACTACTTAATATTTTCGGTCACAGATAATAGAAAACAAAAAGAAAGGCTGGTAGAGCCAAAGAAATGAACAATTATTCTCCTTCTTTATAATTAATGTCTCATAAATTTAAGCAGCTTACAAAAGCATCCACTCTAATACTAAGGTTACTAAAGTTAATCCTTAATTTTATAAGCTTGTAAAGTTACCAATATCAAGTCTTGCTGTTCAATCGTTAACTTCAAACAATCTTTATAAGCAATAGTATTAGAGATGACCATATATATATATATAGAGCGCATATTAAGTGCATATTAAGTGAGAAAAATATTTATTATAAGAGACGAGAAAAATAGATAATAAGCGTAAAATTAAAAATAATGATTCAGATTAAAATAAGAGTTTAATTAGTATGTACTGACAGTGTAAAATATTTTTATATAAATTTACATTTAATCATATATATTAATTTAAATAATTTTTAAAGTATTAATTGATAAAGTCAATAAACCTATAAATAAATGGTTGTGATAGAATCTCAGTGTAAAAAATTTAACATGACCGTGTATACTAATTAAACTTTTAAAATAATTCACTTAAAGATATCATGTACTTCCTTTACCATAATTCACCCTCACCCACAACATCATTACTACCGTTGTCATCGTTGTCACTACAACCACCATCGTTGCCGTCGTTGTCGACGGTCACTACCACCACCATCACCCCATTGTCACCACAACCACCACCATCGACGATAGTGGTGGTGGCAGCAGTGATGAGGTGGTTGTGGTGACGTGGTGGTAGTGGTTGTTAGTGGTGGTGATTGGTGACAATGGTGGCGATAGAAGTGATGTTGAGGGTGGAGGTGAGGGGGTGGGGGTGAGGGTGGGAATGGGGGTGAGGGTGGGAGTGAGTTACAGTGAAGGAGGTACATGATATTTTTAAGTGAGTTATTTTAATCCGAGTTGTTATTTTAATCTTATGTTTATTATTTATTCCTCTCATCTCTCATAATGACCCTATTCTTAATTGATACGCTCCTTTTTTACACACACATATATATATATATATATATATATATATATATATATATATAATATGAGAAGAAATTCATTTACTTGAAGAGTAAGTTTAAGAAATTTATTCTCCATCTTCATGATTTATTTCCCTGAAATCTAATGGTTGTAATAGATAATTATCTTTACTATTAAATTTCAAGAAAATGAAGGGTTAGATGAAAAATAAGTGTCTTAAACTTACTCTTGGATTATGTGAATTCGTTTCATATATATATATATATAATTAATATATAATTAGTTTAATTTTAATCAATTAAATTATTTCTTAATGATATATTAAATAAATAAATTACATATAGGATTTAAATCGAATAAGATAAAATAATAAACCATAAACAAAATTAAGAATTTGACAAAAATTACATATGTTTTAAAATAAGAGGACCAAATATCTCTATTTTAAAATGAAAAATCAAATTTGTAGATTAACCAAAATAAGAAGATTAAAATTATATTTAAACATATATAATTGTATAATTTAGATTTATTATCGTAAACAATAATTATTTTATATATATACACATGAAGATACATATATATATATATATATATATATATATATAAAATTTAATAATTGTAGATGCCTAAAGGGAATAATTTGTTTGTTTAAGAGTAATGATATTTACACGTAGAATAGGTTGCTAGTTGTGTGTCAATAGTAATAGTAAATTAGTAACAATACAAACTAAAGAGGGAGCATCCAGTATCCATTTAGGGGCACTATAAAACTGTGATTCCATTCCAAAAGCATAATTGCATTGAAGAAAGAGGAAGCTTTCGTCTCTACTCTATATTACATGTTCTTGTTAGTATTGCTATTAGGCACATTTTGACTAGAAATAGAAACATCGCTTCGTGTCAACCCGTGTGACGGGTGAGGCTCTCATATCCCTCCCTACTAAGGTCAAGTCCCAGGGTTGCTACTTCATGGAGACGACGCTTTTTCTAGCCATTTTTCTTCTCCTATTAGACCCTTTTAATGTTGTGAGTGCAAACTTTGAAGGTAAACCCTCCCAGCCCTTTTGATATATATACTCAAGTCACTAAGTATTTTCTGCTTCGTTGAACTTGTTGAAAACGTACAGGAGATGCTCTGTTCGCATTCAGAAGAGCCGTGAAAGACCCAAATAACGTTCTACAAAGCTGGGATCCAACTTTGGTGGATCCTTGTACATGGTTCCATGTTACCTGTGATGATGATAAGCGAGTTACCCGACTGTAATTCAGTCCATCCTTTCTGTTTCTGTTTCTCATTTGTTGCCTTTTATAATAGAATAAGAGGAGGAAAAACTATGTAGGATTACCGTGAGTTATTAAGAGAAGGACATCTTATTTCATCCTGATAATTGCATCATGATGGTCATGCAGAGACCTTGGACATGCAAAACTGTCTGGCTATTTGGTTCCAGAGCTAGGAAGGCTACAGCGCCTTCAGTTTCTGTAAGCCAAGTGTTTAAATATATATTGAGGCTCCTTTCTGTTTTATTTATTTATTTATTTATTTTTATTTTTATTTTTTTGAATGATGAATGTTGTGCAGAGAACTGTACAAGAATGATTTAATGGGTCCGATACCAAAGGAACTGGGAGACCTCAAGAACCTGGTTAGCTTGGGTCTCTACCAGAACAACCTCACTGGCTCCATCCCCGCCACCTTCTCCAACCTCTCCAACATCAAATTCTTGTAAGTTCATCAAATATATTGAGTAATCCAAGCCTAAGCCTAAGCCTAACCTTAACCCTTTATAACACAATTACAGGAGACTCAACAGCAACAAGCTCACCGGAAGAATACCGAGAGAACTCACTAAGTTGAGAAACCTCAAGATCTTGTGGGTAGTGTCACTCTGTCCTACACTAGTCTTTGTTCTTTTCCACCAATTTTAATTTCTCAATCTCGTGTTAAGCAGAGACCTATCAAATAATGATCTATGTGGTACTTTCCCGACATCCGGCTCCTTTTCCAAGTTCGCCGAAGAAAGGTGAGTCAATCTAAAACTTATTTGCCAACATCATCTGGCTAAATAATGATATCATAATAAATTAAAGCTGGATCACTTGAACTCAATTGCAGTCATAACAACAGTTGTATACATTTGGTGACATTCTATACCATGAAAATAGGGAAATTGCTTTCTTATCATTTACTTTTGACTTTTCATTGCAGAATTTAGCTGTTACTTTCATTGTCTTTTATATAATAAGCCAATGGCGTTCTTCTGTTGTGATTTTCGTGTTTCTCTTACCTCTCCATCCGTACTCAAGTAGTTGATCTACTGATTGTTTATATTCTTACAGTTTCAAGAATAATCCAAGACTTGAAGGACCAGAATTGATGGGGTTCGTCAGATATGATACTGGAGAAAGCTGCAAATGAACGATTATATCTACCAAAAAACGACTGGGGGGAACCCCATCCTCGTGTAAACAGCATGTCATAGGAAATGTCTGTTTTCCCTTGCATCCGTTTCTAAATTACTTATTTGTACCAAATTACCAGTACTATATATTGCATTCGAATTAGGACCTCAGCAATCCTTTTCTTGGTTTCCAGATTTGTAAAGCTGGTACGGATGGTTTGGTATGTCTATTTGTAATATATAGATAGATATAGCTTAATGATAACAATAGAAGCCAATTAAATTTGTGTTACGTTTTTGCTTACAGCTTCTAACCAAAATCATCCTCCACTAGTAATTCAACAAGTCAATAGAAAATGCTACGATAGGTAGCCACACTGACGGCAGTTTCTTGAGCTGTCGAGTTTTTTATATAGTTATTAACCACGTAGCAATCCAAAAACAAGGGATGGAAATTGTGTTACATATGCATGAACCTTATTCACTCTCTTTTTCACTCAGCGTCACCTGATTATGGATAATCAAAAAGTATGATTTGAATACAGATCCAGAAAAGAATAAAATTTCTTGATAATTGTTTTCACGTGTTCTTAGAAACGATTAAGTTAAAACATAAGAAAGCAAGCTTCACTTACAGAAAGCTACAAATTAATAAGACAATTGGATCGCTCGGAAAGGGGAGGCATGATTGATTGGTTACTGTCAATTGCTTAAATGCATATATCTTAACAATAAAGCCGATGGGCATTTATTTCAAAATAAGACAAAAGCCCATATCGTTGAATTAGTAATGATCAATGATGATAACAGATAAAAGAATACTAGGAAAAACCAATATTTACATATTTGCAACTATGAACCTAAGCTTTTTTTACCCTAAGCACAATTTGCCAGGCCGTAAACAGGGCTATTCAGACGTGAGTAGAATTAGTCTGCACAAGTATCCATTGACCTGGGTTCATCGCATAATATTAGTCAAAACATGTACATCCCTACATCCCTGAAAAACGGAAAGTGAACATTAAATCTTAAAAATTAAAATTTATCACGTTCTTGGCAGTAGGAATAAAGCACACTAATGAAGTATTTTCTAAGCTAAATCTACAATATAACTTGACGGTATTTAACCATTTGGAATAAAAAATTTCCAAGGCTTTATAAAAACTGGCCTATCATGTGATTCATGTCCTAAATTACGTACCCCACCAATTAAAAACAGCTTGGACATAACGGAGCAAAGGATAATAGCTATAAAGCGAGTTTCCACATGTATTACCTGCTATTGTAAAGTACTTACAACATAGTTAAATATCAAGTCTATTCAGATTACTCATTACAGCACCAAAAATACTTAATCCCAATGTGCATTTCTAGAAAGTATTTGTATAATGGTCAAATAGTTTATTTTTTCATAAAACAACTATTCCAAAAATTTAAACTGTTAGGTAAAGACAAATAGTTTTATATTATATCTTTAACACATCCCCTCATACATGTGCCCTTTGGGCTTGAAGCATGGATGATACTTAAGCAGATAAGACCACATGCCTTGTGGTCAAATTCAACACGTCATTTGAAGAATGGGGGTGGTTAAGAGCAAATTCCAGATCACTTGTTCAATGAGGGTACGATAGAATAATACCATGTCAAAATTATAGAGGTTTATGCATTGCAGGAGGAAAAAGAGAGAATAAAAACTGAATATTATGAAATTAGTATTGAGTTGATATGGTATGAAATGTCATTTCATAAAACATAAAGCACTACCGCTTATTTATCCTAATATTTTATCATAATCATAATTAATAATGTCTTAAGACTTAAGAGATAAACTAAGATACTCAAATTACTCCAAAGATACATTCAATATAATATTAGATATTTTCGATTAACTTTATTTGACTAGGTGGAAATCGGATATCTTTCATATATTCTAAGAATTTTGAAGATAGAACTTGCTGAATAATAGGCGTCCTACTCCAATGGCACTTCAGGTTCTTGACATTATATAATTAGGTCCTAACCCTCATCTCCATTTTATCCCATTCCAAACTAGGCAAATTTAGACAGAAGTTTTGCCATGTATATATGAAATTTGAACACTTTCTACATTGTCTAAATTTCACAAACAAAAAAAAAATGCTCAAATAAATCCAGGAAGACAAAATAAAAGAAAATAAGAAAAAAGTAAACAAGACAGCCCCAGTTTAAAAATTACCTCTAGTAACATCTCCAGACAACAGCCTCAGCCATCTAACGATGGCTGACTACTAGATAACGCTATTGGCATCACAGGAGGAGAAGCAATATTCTCAGATATAGATGATCTATGAGAGGATTCTAGTGTTCTGGACACATGTAATGCTGCAACTCTAGTGCCACTAGAAGGTATGGAGAAACTACGAGCCATGGCCTGAGGTGGCATTGGCAGTGGAGATGCTGCACTTGATGCAACCAAGTTATTTGCAGTGGAAACCTTTTGACCTCTGGGCACCAATGGACCAGAATGACCCACCAAACCTAAAAGCCTTGAATTGGATGGAAAACTGGTTGGAGGCCTAGGAAGTTCATGAAGCTCACTTATTTTTGGTGAAGACATAAGAGTAGGAGAAGCACTAGGAGATACTTTTGGAGATGATGATGGAGGCTGAGGGATTGGAGTCGGCAAAAGAGGTCCAGAGAACAGTTGAACACTGTCTATTGAGACCGGCTTGGTAGGCCCAGGATTACTTGTCAATGGGCCAGAAAAGGCGTGTCTTTTAATCTTTTTAGAGTAAGCAGAAATGTAATCATGATTCGACGACAAAAGATTCTCTACTAAAGGAGGCGGTAATGTCGTGGAGGCAGTATTGCTGTTACTTTCCTTTAGTACTGACTGTGCACTTCTGACAATAGAACCAGAAAACTCATCTCCAACATCTTTTTCATATTTCTTTTGTTCCAATGGGGATGAATGCCACAAGTTTTTTGTAGGCTCACTTAAATTTGCCTGTAATTTGGAAGGGTTTGGATTTTTTGACCCTGAAGAGGTTGAATTCTTAGCATCAATTGGTGTGGGTAGCACATATGAACTGAACTTTCGTGATAAAGATGGGCGCATCTGTCTCAGTTTTTCACTTGCATCAGGTTTATTATCAGCAAAAAGTGGGGCAGATTGGCTCCCTGTCCTAACCCTAAAGGAAAATAAATTCCTTTGAAGTTTATCTAAGTTTTCCTGCAAATAGAGCAAAAGATATTCATTAACCATGCTCTTACATAATTTCAATTTTATAAATCAATGGTATTTGAATACATGTCTTTTTACCTTAGCAGCTTCAGCTGTAGAACTTCTAGGAAGTGTATGTTCCACCTGATCCAGCTGTAAAACAAACATGGTTAAGCAGCATGTCATCTAGATGAGTAATATAAGCTAATTGAATTGTTTTATAAACTTGAAAATTAAAATAATTATATATGGTTTTGATCCGAAAGCAATGGTAATAATTACTGAAAACTTCCATAGATTTTGATGCATTGATCAGCACAGAAGTTAAAACTCCATAGTTTTCTTGAAGAGGTTCTTGCACAATCCATCCATCTAGCAGCATTCTAGTTAAACTGTATTACTCTGTGCATAAATTAGGTAATCACATTTAAACAAACAAGGATCCAAAGTTTCTGTTCCTAAGACTGAAAAACAACTTCGCCCACAACTCTAATGCTCATGGACTTTGGTTACTAAAGGCCTGCCTACATAACATAATCTTTTCTACCCAGGAATTTATTCATTCACTAATTAATTTATATTTTACTGATTCTCTATACCATGCTGCAGGACTAAAATCTCTTAACCACCATTACATGAGTGCACAATCATTTGCCTGCTCATGTTTGCATGTTAGTGGATGTAGTTGCCCAGTCGTCATCAGACATCCATTTCTACATAAGCTCAAGAAGCATAAAAGGGGAAAAAAGATTACAGATTCCTAGTTTATTAAGGAACTCACCTCCATTGAGTTTCGTGATGTAGAAACATCTTGGTCTTGTTCAATTTGTCCATAGTCAAAACTCAGCTCCCCATCATCATTCTCATCATAACCACCACCATCGTCATCTCCATAATCAACTTCATCCCCATCCTCTTCTTCAAGACCACTGAAGTGGTAATCAATGTGTTGCTGTTCAGTTACTGATTTTACATGTGGTTCTACTGTCTCAAGGGACTTGACTGCTTTCTTGAAGAAACATAACTGTTTTGGTGAACGAAGAAAGCAATGGTAATCAACATAAAAATAAAAAGTAGGAATTTCCAATTCTTACAGGGAAATAAAGGAATATGAAGAACCTGAGCAGAATGGTGACGCGCTGCCTGTGTTAGAAGACTACGTGATTGTCCTTGCTTCAGAGATTTCAACCGGAAAACAAACAATGTAGCCTCTTCATCATACTCATCATGAGCAGTTTGCAACTGCTGCAAAGAAAAAGTTTCCCCTTTCCCACCTTTGGACCTGCCTCCTTCTCTATATCTTGTCACCATATAGTCATATAAGTCTCTGCAGATCATATAACACAATGATAAGATGTGTATAAGTATAATATTTAAAGAAAAACTAGATCCAGCAAAATATTTCAAACCTTTTCTCATCACATTGTCGCTTCATCTCCTGGTCGAGTATCAACAAAAAAAAAAAAAAAAATTATCAAAATTACAAAAGGTCCTCCATGTAGAATGAGACAGAAAAGTATAGGAAATTTAAGAAGAAAAAAGAAAGAATTGAATTTGAAAAGTGTACAAGTAGGGAGGTTAGTGCAATAGATAGAGAAACCTCAACAATTCGAAGTTCATTCAAGAGAGACTCTGACGGGATGGTAATTGTCTGGAAAATATGAGAACGCTGAAATGGGGAAAGGAAATATAGTGATAATGAAGAATTGAAAAGCAGAGAAAATAAAAAAGAAAGGTAATAGAGAGAAGGAATGAGGAAGAGACATAGTCATCAATGAGTTTGTGGAGTTTGAACTGAATTTTGCCTAGCATGAGGAGAAGCTTTCCTGGAACGGAAGAACAGGGGAAGAGGTTAGCGAAGAATAGAATAGGGGAAGAGGTTAGCGAAGAATAGAATAGGGGAAGTAGCAGTAGCAGTAGCAGTAGCATACCAGTTTCATCTCCGTGATCGTTTAAAGCGGTCTTCTCAAGAAGACAAGAGCCCATGTCCCGCAAGGACTCGGAGAATTCTGTAAGAACAGAAGAGCATGACAATGATTGGTATTGATAAAATAAAAAAGATAAGCGAATCCATCCTACCATAAGCACTGCTGGCGGTTGCTGCGGCGGCGGAAAGCAAGGTGTCATAGCAGTTCCTCATGTCTTGCATATCCTGCAAACCAATTCCATCCATCAAACCCTAAAACTAGTATTGTGTGTATATGATTATATCTTGAAGAAATGGAAATGCGAGTGCGAGTGCGTGCCTGGGTAGCCCGAGCGAGCTCGTCAAGCTGGCCCAGAGGCTGAATGGACTTGGAAGAGGCATGCTTGTGATTGTGATTGTGATTGTGATTGTGAAGTGCCAGACCTCGCAATTTTTTCAGAGAGCTCTTCATCGATTCTCTATACTCTATTTTCTTCTCTTCTCCACTATTAATGTCAATGTAAATGTAAATCAACTGCTGATTGGATTAGACTGAACAATGGCAAATGGAAATCGCCAACAACAACAACGAGCAGGTCAAATCCCCATTCCCATCCCCATCACACCATTTCTTTCTTCAACCGCTTCCTCTGCTTACGCCAACAACTCACACAAACACCCCAACCTATCATCATTATTATTATTATTATTATTATTATTATTATTATTATTATTATTATTATTGTTATTATTATTATTATTATTATTGTTATTATTATTATTATTATTATTATTATTATTATTATACACATCAATTATCCCCGTAACCTTGTTCTTTCTTGACTTCTTCCTCCCCTCACAGTTCTCATTACTTTTATTATAAAACTAGTCACCCCATTGGTTGGTCAAAAGTCAAAACAATACCTTCCATAAATATAAATTTTATTTTTCATCAAACAACACAAAAAATTGTAAAGCATTTATATAAATTATTCAACTTTGACTTTTTAAAATAAAAGGAAAACTATTATTAAAATTCCATATTTAATTAAAACAAACACACATTTTTTAAAATAAAATAGTTTTAGTAAAAGAACAAGGAAACACCAAGCTTTTAAAAAATATTATTGAACTTCTTAACTCACAACTACTTCTCTAATATCAACTCAATTTTGATAATTAAGTTATTAATTTTAAGTTCACATTCTTTATAAAGTTTAATTAGTATATATTGTAAGTATAAATAGTTTAAACATTTAATTAGAATCTTTCATTTATAATAACTTTGTTATCTTTATTTTTTAATATTTTAAAAGTAATATAATAAAAATATATGATTGAATGTTAGTGTAAAACTTTTTTACACTGTTAGTGCATACTAATTAAACTCTTTTTTATATGTTGTAATTGTATTTTTAATTATAAACGTAGATTAGATCTTAATATTGGATTTTTGAACTTTCCTCTTATATGGAGAAAAGGTCAAATATGTTGGTTTATTATATCTTGCTAAACCTAGTGGAGTGGTCAAATTAGGAACATGAGAGAAGCTCATAAGAGTGAAAGAGAAAAGAGTGTGAATCTCACATATCACAAAGCATCCAATTTTTAGATTGCAATTGCAATTCAATAGGATAAAGATTATTTTTGGACAACAGGTTTGTAACGGGTTGAATTTCATTTTTCCGATTGTTATAAGTCAAGTACTAAAAACTTATTTAACTGTTGTTATAATTCAATCAATAAAGTCTACTCATTGCTTAACAAAAGTCAATTAACTAGAATTACTCTTAAAGTTAACAAAAAAATTTAACTAAGATTACTTAAAGTTAATGAAAAAGTTATAAATACTAACCCTAGACATCAAATAACATGAGCACTAAAAAGTTTAACCTACCATAAGTTGGCTAATAAAAACTTATTAACCTAAAATCAATAAGTTGTTGTATATTTCTCTTTTCCTTATTGAACTAGTATATCTTTGTGAAAATGTTTTGGAGTACATTAACACACAATTCAACTTCCTTGTTTTCTTATAGGCAAATATTAGTTGTTAGTGTGTTAATGAAAAGATTTTAACCCACAACCTTTCCCTCCCTCGTCTCTCCTCTTTATTATTAGATTAACCTTATAATTTTTTATTCTCTTGTTTATTTCATAAATAAGGGGTATTTAATTGAATTGTTAATATATTTATTTTAATTATTCTCTTGATTCTTTACTTATAACATTTTTCCATACGAGATGTCTAATCAATATTTTACATAATTTTAGACATTTAAGAAAAAAACTAAGAGATAAACCTAGTCATTGGAATCATTATTGGAAAAGAACTTAGATGTTAAATAACAAAGGTATATTTAATCCTTAGGTGAATTACTAAATTAACAAAAAAAAATAAAATTAACTAAACATAGTTGCCACTGGGATTAATTCAATTATGTAGATATTTATATATTGTGAAAGACGAAGATTATTTTAAGTTAATTTATATTCAAAGAGAATCACCAATGCCATTTATGTAAGTAAACTAATCTAATACAAAATCATTGTGTGAATCTCCAAACTTGAAAGTTTTCTAATATTTGATATTCATTCTTGTCTTTGCTCTTGATTTTTATTGAGACACCCTTTTAATCCAAAATATTTTGTCTTTAATTATGAAATAATATAGAAATAATTTATTTAAATAGTAAACTTAGCAATTAGGTAAAAGTATTTACATCTCAAAACTTTTTTTTTTCAAAGCTATAATAAAATAAAATATACACATATAAAGGAAAAGGTTAGACACTAAAATGATATTTACAAGAATATTCAACTTATAAAAGTTATAAGGAAATCTTAACTAACTCATATTCATTGCGAGCATTAATTACCTAACTATATTTGCATCAACATCACATCTAATCAAAGCATCTTGACAAAATAAAGAATAAGGAAAGGTTAAGCTTCTTGACCTACAATCTCATCCTACGTAGCAACATTGTACTCACTTGAAAGTGTGTTCGAACCAAATAGCAAAGGACAACAAACAAACACAGAAGTGAAAATATGTCTCATACATGTTAATTCACATATAAAGAGAATAAGTAGTCAACTAAATTGCAACAAATAAAATTGTCACAAACACATATCAACTCAATACTCTTAACTCATGAAAACTTATACTTTTAGCACCATAAGCATTTGGTACCCTAGCTCTTAGCACAAAGCACACATATGAATAGCCTGAAGTATATGGAAATACACAAATTACCACACAATGGATAACATATTCACCTTTATAGGACAAAGATTTAGCCAAAGTTTGTCAGTGTTTCTATAGTTGTGCATGGTTATCCCTTATAACACTTGGTGATAAGATACTCCCAACTACTTAAAAACCCTCAAGGCCAAGATACAATATCATAAGATCCTCCTAATCAAATTTGCAACCAGTACCTCGAACAAAAGGATGCATGGACTTTCACACAACATATAACACATAGGCACATGGTTAGGAAATACCTAAACTTAAGAATTACTAGACAAAGTCTAGACTTCACAAATGATCAAGCAAAGACTTAGAATTTACTTATGATTAAGCAACAACTTAGACTTAAATCTTGGCATATATAAGCTCATAAAAAAATAGCTCAAGCAGGGATTATCATAGCCCAATTAACTAAAAATGGTTGTAATCATTGTTGTGATTCCATTTTTCTGGCCCTTTCAAACCTTTATGAGAAATTCAACACCGGTGTGACAAAGACAAACCAACATTAGAAAGATCCTTCCTCAACACCCTAATGTTTCATGTGGCTCAAGATAGCTCTAGTCACCAATATCTGGTGGGAATGAGTTTTAACTCCTTGGGTGGGGTAAATATCTTTAACCAAACACCACTTCCTCCTTTATTTTCCAGATCACCCAAGTTACAACTTCTTCCGTTTGATGGGGTGAACCTTTAGATGGGTTTTCCAAGTGAAGCAGTACTTTACCTCTACAATATCGCACTTGAGCAAAAATTATAAATAACTACTTTCTGTATACAGGGGGAGGGGGCTTAACGTGGTACAAGTGAATGCATGTGAACCATCATTTCTCAAACTAGGATGGTTTTGTTTGAGTGTTGGAAACTAGGTTTGCCTTCGTCTTATGAAAATCATTAAGCAGAGCTTTTTTAGCTTAATTAGTTGGATGCATTGTTGAGTATTAACAACACTTTGAATTTTTATTCAACTATATGTATGGGTTGGGCATAGATGCATTGATGAAGTACTTTATTTCAGGTTTACTGATAGAGATTTATCAAGATCAATATAAAACAAATTAGATTTCCACAATTATGTAATACAAGAAAGAACTAGGTTATTTATCGAAGATACAAATTATATATGGTTTATATTTCATCAATCAATTAGAAAATAGGGGTTTTTAATTGCATAAAATGAAAAGAGAAATTGTAAAGCACAATACAAAGTTTAGAACAAAAAAAAATAGAGAAAGAAAACATCGATTTGAAGTTCCTAGCAATGCGCTTGAGTAATCACAATTGTAATATTTTCATAAAAAATGTAACATCCCAAAATTCAAAATAAAAATATTTGAATAATCATTTAGTTAAGAGAAGATTAGGTTTTCAAATAAATATTAACATAAAGATTCATTTGAATTTAAAAGATTAATAATCTATTATTATAAAATTATTATTATAGTCTAGATAAAATACTTGTTATATTTGAAATTGGTAATCCTTAACAATGATATATGTATTTATCATATTTTTTATATATAAATATATATTGATTCTATAGAAAATATATTTGATATGAAAATATAAGGTGGGATTTAGATAACATAGTTTTATATTTTATTTAGTCCTATATATCATATTTAATATAAAGAAAGAAAAATAAAGATAAAATAATGTATTATATTTCATTAGACAAAATTAAAAGATTAAACTACTAGGATTTTTAAATTAAAAATTAAGTTAGGAAAAGATAATGCTATTTTTAAAATAATAGTAAGATAAGATAAAATAATATTTGCTTTTATTTTAAATTTGAACCATAAATCAATCTTTCATCAAAATAAGCTATTATATAGGGTTAAGTAGTTCCTTTATAGAATTACATATTAGTTAGCTATTCAAGGGTTGAGAAACAGGAGCAAAAGAGTAAAGGAAAACAAATAAAATTTGTGGGATCTCACTTCAAGAGGTGAGTAAAATAACTTTTCTAAACCTTGATGATATACTTCTTGATATGATTTTTAGCGTTTCAACTATTTAATTTATACATAGCATTTTTAAATTTATTTTAGACATTTTTTTACTTGAGATACTCCATTTATAATGGGGAATTTATGATGCCTCCATTTAAGATGGAGATCAAATGTGAGATACCTCTATTTAATATGGGGAAGAGGTTTTCGATACCTTTATCTAGGATGAGGAAAAGATTCTGGACACCTCCATAATAGTGTAGGGAAGACACTGAAACGACATTGTATGGAATATGAGCTCATAAACCTTTTGATGAATCTATTGAAAACCTAGTTCTGGGAACCGTAGAATAAGAGTGAGTGATCATGAGTATCATTATACTTTGTGGATATGGAGCTTCCATGAGGATGTTAGATCGAAACTATTTTATCGTGTTTATTATTATTATTAGAAATTATTTGGATTACATCATAATTTATGTATAAAGAAAAATATTTTATTACTACAGGTACCATGGTTGTTTTTCTGAATTCCGTTTCAAATGAGAACAACGTTAATTGTGAACCTTTTTTTGAACCTGTTTTATTCAATGAGATTTTCCTTTCATGACAAGTATTGTTTTTAGAGTCAAAAGAGGAAGAAATTGTGGAGGCTAAGGAGACATGAAGACTTAGTCCCTAGCTTAGATAATTTTATTTAGAATGAACATTATTATTATTTCAATTATCTTTTACCTACATTTTAGATATGTCTATATTTGAGAATTATATTTTGTAAGGATGATATTTTTTATTTATTATCTCAAAAGTTTTTTTTTGTTTTCAATAATTATTTACTTATTATACTATGGGTTATTACTATCACGAAGAACAATACACAAAATTGCATCAACACTCAAAGGTAATTCAATCGAATTGGATCATGATCGCAATCTCAAGATTCTCATGAATTTCAGTAATCTAATCGATTGAAATAGGTTCTTAATTGATCACTAGTCTCTTTCAATTCAAATCAATCAATCTGAATTATTCCCAAACCAATTCATATCAAAATCTAATTAGAATTCTACACGAATTGGAGAGGAAAAGAGAGCAATAAGACACAAAATTCGCAAGAAAAAGAATGCAAAAGAGATTGAAGTTCATACTTTTACCACACAATCACATCAGAGACTTCAAATCAATTAAAAAATTAGCTTTCATGGAGATCTCCATGGGAGCTTGCACGAGAAGGAAGAAGAAGATGGAGAGAAAAGGAAGCTTGTTGGAGAAGATAGAGCGAAACTTTTTGGAGAAGAAAGAGAGAAATTTGTTGAAGAAGGTGTTGAGATTAAAGCTTGGAAAACATCTTTGGTGAAGCATCTCAAGTGTTTAGTTGTTTTGGTTTTGTAGTTAATCTTGTTCTTATTAATTCATTTTACGGTACCAAATACATTTGATAGGTGTGATACTTGTATTGATTGTTTAGTTAGGCAAGGGTGTGTCTACGAGTTAGTTTGAGTGTTATTTCCTATCAATTTCATGATTGATTCTTGATATTTACAATGCTTTATTGTTTGGATAGCAATAGAGTCAAAATGACTAAGTTAAGAGTTAAATTACCTCATGGGTAATAGATTACCTGAGCTGGATCAAGTAAGAAACTCATAAAATCTGAATTTTTCAAATGTTAATCGATTATCCTATTTAGATAATCGGTTACCTACAAAAAAATTTGGTTTCTCAATTGCCAGCTCTCGAGAATAATCAAATTACCTGAAAGCAGTAATTGATTATCACAGAGAACATGCATTTCTGGGTCTATTTTGAGAGAACTACAAGGTAATTAACTGGTTACGTATGGTAATCGATTACCTTGATTTGTTATTCATATAAAACCATTTTTAGTAAGATTTTTTCGTAAGAAACAAAGAAGGAATGAAAGGGTTGTTAGGTTTTCAAGAAAGAAAAGGCATTTTACATGAAAGAAACCCTTTGAACCAAAAGAAAAATCCAAAAATCTATTATTTGAGGTTATGGTAAAATCTCACAATGGGGTGTTTTGAGTGAGATGTTTGTGAGTGAGGGGGTGTCACGGTGTAGCAAGATCTTGTGGAGTAGAAGAAAAAGTCTCTCTTTTATGAGTTGTTTGAATCTTTCTATAAAAAATATGTATGTGATTTTTAGTGGAAAGTCTATTAGTGGAAGACTTCTCTAAAAATTGGATGTAGGTCTTGTTGACTGACCAGTATAAAATAACTTGTGCAATTTTCTCTATCCTTTACTCTTTAATTTTTTATTGAATTGTATTTTTTTTACTGCAATTGATTAAAATCTTTGTATTGGTACCATTGTAATAATGTGTTGGTTAATCTTTGTTGTGAAATATTGAATCTTGAATTCTATACTGTAAGTTGAACAAATATTGATTTGGAAATCATTGTTGAGGAATTATTATTTGTTTAGCTTGAAGATTAAATCTTGAAAATAGTTGACTCTCAAACATTATTTCAAGTTTTATTTGAATTAGTTTTTGAAAATTCTTAGATAGATTTTGAAAATTTTTAAATGAGTGATTCTTGAAAACTCTTATATTTTAGAAAAGTAAAAAAAATGTGAAAAACTTTTGGAATCTATTCAACCTCTTCTAGATTCCCCTTGGGACCAATAGAAGTAAGAGAGAAACTAACTCTAACCAATTCTAACAAAATGGAAAAAAAGTTTTTACAAGTCAATTATGAGAGACTATTTATATTCTCTCACTAAATGAGTCTTTAAACTAGACACTAAAGTTTGATTCTAAAGTGGACTTTGGCCCAAAAATAAATTTGCCTAAAAAAAAAAGCTACTAGAAAATAAAACTAAAAAAATTATAATTAAAGAAAAATTAAAAAAATACAAAAATACAAAGACAATTAGCCTAATGCAAAGTTCAACCCAAGAAAGTTTACTAACATGCAAACTAAGAGAAAATATATGAAAAATGTCCAAATGTGACCCAAATATGAAAATGAACTAAAATAGAAAATTAAGAAACAATTACTGAACTAGAAGGAGTAAAAATGATATAAAATGTGTATAATAAAATGCTCTATCATTCACCGCGTGATATTAGGAGAGAACTTGCTATTTGGAAGCCCGATTCTCTACACCATGCCATTGATTTGGCAAAATCTATTGAGGCTAAGTTGAGGGATTTGAAGCCCAAAGCACCAACCCGACCTAATCTGATGCCACCATCATCTGGAACTACCTTTACAAATCCCTTATCAGCCTGTCGACTATCACATAGCCAAATCACGAAAAAATGAGCTAAGAGATTTTGTTTCTACAATGATGATAAATTTGTTCTGGGCCATCGTTGTTAAGGTCTAAATTTTACTTACATCTAGTCGAGGATGATGACTCAGATGCAAGTGAGGCAGTCAAATATAATGGTGTAAGGGACCAAGTGAGGGAGCCTATCCTAAACAAGTGATAATCGAGTCATAAACACCGACACATTTTTATTTATGTCCCTAAGCCATGAATAGGTACCCCTTACCTTAACCTTTACACTTTTAGGGCCATATTAAAGGTCATTCTATCATTGCGTTGGTGGATACTGAAAATTATCACAACATTATCCAAACTCGGATGATAAATCATTTAAAATTGCCACTAACCCCGTCGTGTCGTTCCTTTTAGTGGTGGGAAACAAGGATCTAATTCTATGTTATAGTTTGTGTCCTAAGGTGCCCCTAAATATTCAAGACCAGTCATTTGAGGTACATATCTACCTTTTACTCATTCAAGGTGTTGACATTGTTTTGGAAATTGAGTGGCTATATACATTATGCATTAGGGCAACACTACCACATTAAAAGGGGATCACTTGGCCCAATCCAAAATGGCCACCTATCAACAATTTTGGCACCTTATGAAAATTGATAAAGTGGCCTCTTTTTAGTTAATTACTTTTGACACCCCCGAACCCAAGGAAGCCTAGTTGGAAGAATTAGACTTCTCCTTATTACACTGTATCTAAACGTGAAAAACATCCTGACTTGGTTTAAGGTGGTTTTTAAAAACCTAAAGGCTTTTTGCCCCATTGGGGGTATGATCACCATATTGACTTGCTACCTAACACCTCAATGGTTAAGGTAAAACCTTATAAAAAACTTCATGCTCACAAGGAGATGATGGCAGAACTCATACAAGAAATGCTAAAGGATGGCATAATTGTTCCGAATTTTACACCCTTTTCTTAACATGTATTGTTGGTTAGAAAGAAGGATAGATCATGAACTTTCTATGTTGATTACAAGGCATTAAACGTGTGCACTATAGAGATAATTTTCCCATTCCAACTTTTGACAAGTTGTTGGATGTACTTAAGGTAGCTAGATTCTTTACTAAGTAGGAAATACAAGTAGGTTATCATCAAATTCGTGTTCATTATAGGGGCACCCATAAAACAACATTTAGGAGTTGTGATGGTCGTTACAAATTTAAGTTGATTCCATTTGAGCTTACAAACACACCATCCATGTTCCAGTGGCTATGAACAATCTCTTATAATAGTATTTGAGGAGGTTCATTTTAGTGTTCTTTGACGATATCCTTAGTTACAATCCAAGCCTTTTGATAACTACCAAATTACCTATTTTTATACAAGTAAAATAGAATAGTTATCCTAATTCCAACTCACTTAAAGCCTTGTTTTCCTCCTTTTTATACAAAACGTAGATACTTAGGATAATTAGTTATAGATTTACATTTGTGCATATTTTACTTTTATTTCCTTGTTTTCCATTGTTTGGGTTAGATTTTTGAAGAAGTCTAGAAGAAGTGTTAGAAGAATGGAAGCCTAATTGGTGTTGTAGTAGTATTTAGACGCTGAATCAAGGAGCTTTGTGGGTCTAGAGCCACCACTAGTGGCCAAGGAGTGGCCACCCAGTGGAAGTGAAATGGCTGCCCAATGCCTATAAACCCGAGAGAGGTATTTTTTGCTAATGGCCACCCAACACCCATGCTCGAACATAACAACATTTAAAAGAAAGTTGTGTATTTTGTAAGGTTTTTATGAGGAGTTACACCCAGTTACCATAGGGCTCGATTCTAGCACGTCTTCCACCTTCATACCACCTTATTTAGATCACATTTTGTAACCTCATGTCATCAATCATGCTCTCTACCTCCAAGAAAGGTTAGGTTCTTTGGTTAGGGTTTCATTTGTAACTATGTTTGAACTCTATTATATATTTTTATGTTATCAATATAATGTTTATTGCTCATTGTTAGATTTTTTTTTTACCTTATGCTTTGATTTTATATTTATTATGGATTTTACTTGTTGAATGAGCTTGAGAGTGAACTTGTAAAATAAAAAGAGCTCCCAATGGGGTTTATTGTTCAAGAGAGAGTAAAATAAATTAGTCATCTTAAGCTCTTTTTCTTAAAGCAAGTTATTTGACTTTAGATTATGCTCGAAAGTGATAGTCTAATACTCAAATAACTTAGTTCCTTACTTGTGAGAGATTGGTGTTAAGGATATTTTATGAGTGATGGAAACATGAGTGATAAACATTGATTTGTGACTCATGTATGCATTAAAGGGATGATGTAGTGAAAACAAAACCCTACCAAGTTTCTCATCGTATTAACTTTAGTTTAATATTTGCGCACTTTACTTTCTGTTAATATAAAAATTTAGTTTAAAATAAATTTTTTGATTTTTTACAAGTAATTATTATTGAGATTCTTAGAGTATAAATCTAGTCCCTATGGGATCAACCCAATATATTTATCGGATATTACATACTACTAGTGGACTTGCTGGGAGTATTATATAAAACTTTCTCATCACCTTTATTTACATACTAATCTTGCAATATTGATGTTTTCCCATCTTGCCACCCTGATTTTTCATGTATGGGGGTCTATAAATGTTCTGTTGGACATCTTGATCTTTACACTCTCTCCATGCCAAGTTGGGATGATCTCTCCCCCTTGGGTTATATGTCTTGGAGTAGGGATTATGCTCAAGACTCTTTCCTCTAACATAGTTCACTTCTTTTGTGGTTTTGACAAACAAGTTGGTCATTTGAAAATTTTTTGTTTTGTGAGTTTTTTCCCACAATCATCACAAGTGGTAGAGATTATGGATTGTAGCAATTCTACTTGTGCTTTCATTAGAGTCTCCATTTGCTTTGTTAATGAGTCAAGTTTCTTGTCTATCCCCAAACTACCTATTTCAACCTCTATCTTATGGACTCCAAATGACCTCTTTAGAATTCTTCTATCAATGATTTTATGGTAGGCTTATGAAGCTAATATGTGAGCACTTCCCAAGTTGCAATTGGTGATTTTTTATTATAGTTCCTTTGTTGGCTGCATCAACACATGCTTGATTGGAATCTGACAACCCATTGTAGAAGATTTGAATTACTCCCCCCAATGACAATCCATGGTGGGGGGTAACCGCTCAACATATCTTGAAATTTATCTCATTTTAGCAAGGGTTCTTGTTCCTACTGGGCAAAGTTTGTAATATCCCTCTGTAGCTAATCATATTTAATGACAAAGAAATATTTTCTTAAGAATTTGCGAGAGCACTCTTCTAAGGTGTGGATTCCATGATCTGAAATAACCCTAACCAATCAAATGCTCTCCTACTTATTGATATGTGAAAGTAACATGTTTTGTATTGTCTTGGGCTACCCTCGGGTAGCGAACAATGTTAGTTATCCTAAAAAAACGCTTCAGGTGGGCAACAAGATCTTAAAAAGTTACATCACTAGACTTTTTATTTTCAATAATTTGTAGCAGTATTGGATTTTGTTCAAATGTGCTTTTCCCGAAGTCAGAGAGTAGGATGCGGTTGGCTAACCCACCAAGAGAGTGATGTAATCTTGTAGAGTTTGTTCAAAAGCAGCGTCTTTTTTTCCCTCCCACAATCATTCTCAACTCGTCCCACCATACTTCTCTATTTAGATATGTTCCTATGAGTAGTTCTTTCAATCCTAGGGTTATGCTCTAGGGTAGACCTCTGAGATCGGGTTTGCATAAACTATTCACATAGAAAGAAGGATTAAATAGCAACAACTCAATAAAAAAGTAAAAAATAAAAAAATACTAAATAGAAAAATAAACCAATAAGATAAAAGACAAGATAAGAATAATAAGATATAGATAAACGAAGAAAACAATAAGATAGAAACCAATAAACCAATAAGATAGAGACAAAATAAACCAATAATGCTAAATAGAAACCAACAAATCAATAAGATAGAAAAAAAAAGCAAAGTATATAAATAATTGTTCAATTAGCTAAATTAATTTAATTGAAAATTGGACACAATCTCCTACCATTGGAAGTCAACATTGGAGGTTTCTAACTGTACTACTTCTCTCATGAATCCCTCACCTACCACTGCTTTTAACTCCAATAAGAAGCTTACGCTTTAGTACCTAAATCACATGATTCCTACGGAGTTGCCATGTCTGATTCAAGCAACTTACAACAAGGTTTTAATGATAAAGTCGTCACTAGACCAAGGAGTATGTTAGGCTCAATGAGGCTCAAGAAAGGAGGAATGGTCGCCTAAGGAGAGAAACAACAAACCCCAATTGGTTGAAGGCTTTTGAATAGGCAGGAATTTGATATTTTATTAAGGGGCCTTATTGGCCATTCTATTTTAGGGTTTCTATGTGTATTTATTTAGCAGCAAAATTAATGAAATACATATAGAATTATGTCATTTCTTTATTAGCCTTTACTATATGTCCCATAGGAACCTAATTGCTATCATATTTCATGTGGTTGTTGTTGCATTGGTAAAGACAACTCATTGGTTAGAGTTCAACCAAGTTGAGGTTTTGGAAATGTATAGAGATTATATGTTTTTATTAATCGATTTTGTTTTACAAACCATGACCTAGAGATATGACAAATAGCATGAGTAAGGGTGACTGGTGAGAAAAAGGTCAGGAGAAAGGGATGGAAATCCTTTATCCCTAGTTTATGTCCCATTTTTTGTCCCATTTTTTGTCCCACCAACCAAGAAATGACATGCTATTCAATGAATTTTCTTTTATAATTTTTTTATTTCTTATGTAACTCATTAAATAACATATGTTTTATTATTGATGGGAACAAGAAAGGGACACAATTCCATCCCGGGAGAAAGTGATAAATGGAGATAAAGAAAAAAAAAAGGTGTATACAATGAGTACATATCTTAGATTAATTCACAACCATTAGATCTAAAGAGTTCTTTTTGGTAAAGTTGAAAATTGATTTTTTTTCTTGTTTAATTAATATTTTCGTCTCTAAAAAATACCTAACTTTTTACTTTAAGTCTTTTTATATATATATATATATATATATATATATATATATATAATATTATTTTAGACCATGAATTAATGTTTTATTTGAAAATAGTATTTATGGTTAGATATCAACTATTGAATAATGATGTGACAAACATTTTGCTAGTTAACATATACACATACTTAAACAT
Organism: Psophocarpus tetragonolobus; assembly: GCA_037954015.1. NCBI lineage: Eukaryota > Viridiplantae > Streptophyta > Magnoliopsida > Fabales > Fabaceae > Psophocarpus > Psophocarpus tetragonolobus. The sequence goes on from CM075691.1 coordinate 122,325, forward strand.
AATAATATAATAATGGCATCTGAACCTTTTTTTTTAAAAATTAAGAAATAGTATTGCTAATACCTTAATTAAGTTTTAGTTCCCAAGCAATACTTAGTTTTAATTTCAATCTTTTAACTTTTTATTTTATTTTAATCCCAAAATATGTTTTTGTTTTAAAATAATTGGTATCGCTAAACATCTAACATTGAGTGATAGGCTAATGTTTTGTTGCACCAGTAACTCCACATCACTGAAAATATTTTATTATATCATCAATTTATTTTTTATAATAAATGATTTTAAAATCATAATAATACAAACTTTTAGTAATTAATATTTTTTTATGATAAAATACATACTTACTAAACACTTATAATAATTATTTTTAAAATTCATCTCAATAAATTTTATTTAGCTAATAGTACAAAACTTACTTACTTGTAATGTAACTATTTTCTTAATACTAAACAATATAAATGTTGAATTGTACAGTAATTTTGGAGATTCTAATCCCCAATTTTTAATTTAAGATATTTTTATCTCAACTTTTAAAGTTTTGTAAATTGATACTCATATTCATGGAAGACTAACTATGATAGACTCAACATTAGCGTTAACTCCACAATAGATTATTCTACACTTTGGAGATGTTTTCTTGCATAAATAAACGATTATTGTAAGTAAATAATTTATTATCCCATGTCTTGCTAATGTCTAATTGTACAAATAGTAGATTATTGTAAGTAAATATCAATTATCCTGAAGTCAACATTAACATTGACTCTACAGTAATTAGTCTTTCATCAAATTTGATTACCAATTGAGAAATTTTAAAAGTCCAAGATCACAATATCTTAAAAATTGGAGTTAGAATTTCCAAAATTTTAGAAGTTGGGGCCTGAATATGCTATTAGGCCTAAAATTTATTTATGTTTTTATTACTTATTTGTTTATTTTTTAAGACTTAACATTATATATACATATTTTTTCTATTTATTTTTATGTAATTAGAGAAGTGAAAATGAGTCAATCCAATATATAAGTCAACCTATGGTCAAATGAAATGAGCGAGAATGGGGTGAAAAATTTAGGCCCACAAAAAATCAAATAAAAATGGGTCAGTCTAATGGACATGTAAGATCAGAATAAACTCAAAAAATCTAAAGTCATAAAAAGGAACCTATTTGGACCCAACATTATTCAAAGCTTTTGTTTTTATTTTAAATTCATATAGATCTAGGCAAGAAAAGGAAAAATAGGCCAACATGGTCAACTTGATATGTAATTATTTTTTATTTATTAATAATATTATTTTTATTTTAAAAAAGACATGTGTTATTATTATATTATTATTTTCAATGACATAAAGCAACTACAACTAACATCTCAAAATATTAATCACATTATTACTTAACATTAGACACTTAATAATATACATTATTTTAAAACTTAAAAAATATTATGGAGACTAAAAAAAATAAAATGAAAACTTTAAAGAACTAAAAATTAATTAGACCTATTAACAATCATATTTATTTATTTATTTGTTTAAAAAAATCTATACATCATTATCATATTTTTACTTAAAGACATGAATAGGTTAATGTGACAATTTTGTAACGTCATCATTTAATAGTCTACATCTAACATAAAAAATTATGTTTAAACAAAAATATTCTTTATAGATTAAAATAAATAAAAAAATTTAATACTTATGTACCGTAAAAGAATTTTATAGTCACAAATTCTTTGGTTTATATAATTATAGAGAATGTTAGTATAATCTTTACATAAATAAAATAAAATGTATAAAAAACTAAAATATAAAAGTAGGTAATTTTAGTAACTAAAAAGTTGATTAAGTGTTTTAGTAATCATATATTTGATTTATAAGAAATTAATCTTAAACCATTAGATTTGATTGCATTTTCAAAAAGTTTGTTATAATGAGTAGAGAAATTAAAACAGGAAAATCCCTAATTCATACATAAATCTTTGTGTATTATTAAGCCAGTGGCGATCGGATCCAGGTACCGTTTGGTCTTGTTCTTCGAGATCTCTCCCACTTACTATTATAGGTTGGTTATTGTATCCAGTTGTTATGCATGTTGTCGATTGATTATTAAAAAAGGGATGGATTTGTAACTAGCTAGTTGATTGAAAATGAAGATGTGGGGGTGTTATAAGGCACAAGGTATGACGTTTGTCTCTGTCTGATTCCAATTCCTTTTCGCTTCATATGTTGAAGTTAATAACACTTTTATTTGCAGAGTATTCGCCCTGCCTTCTTCGCCGCAATCAAACATTTCTCTTCAGCCGTTGTTTAGATGGGATGTGAGGGCGAGGCTCTCAACTTCACACTCGATGAGGAAATGTGAGCTGATCATAAAGTCTTCTTTATGGGTTCATAGGTCATCCATTTTACAAATTAATTATTTTTCTTCTCCTTCGCTTATGCACCTTCATTTTGCTTGTGCAGGTTGGGGAATATCTTGCCAACCTCAACTTGATTACCTCTTGACTTTCTTTCTTCTTTCATTTTAGATATCCAATCACTGATGTTACACATTTCCTCGCTTCTTCCATACTTGATTCTTTACATCTCTTCACTGGATTTTGTTTTATGTAACTTGGTTGTTATATTTGGCTCTTTCTTCTTCATACTTATCTGCTTCTAACTTTCTGTAATTTTTGTTTTTTTTTTGTGAAATATAATACAGGTTGGGTTTGTGGGGATTGGAGTTAGTGCTGCTTACTAGTTACTATGGTTTAAGGCCTGTTGTGGAGTTAAATTATGACTTTTAACTTCTCCATGCAGGTTGGAGTTTATCTTGGTTGCATCCTTTCTTTCTTAAACTGATGTGGAGTCAACTGTTGCATTTCTTACAGAATCGCAGCAATTTATGTATATGTATAATGTTATGTAAAGCTGGCTGCCTCTGAAAATTATTAGATAGCATTGTATCAGTTTTTTCTTTTGCGTGATAAGAATACCGGAGTTGTCACGTCTATATATACATAGTCATCATTGATAATTAGAAGTCACAGTGATGTGTCTTTACATATGATGATCACATATCACAAATCTCATGCATAATTAATGAATCTGTTTGATTGTATTTGGAAAATGTAATCACAATCGGATGGGATTTAGAGGACGCGGGTGATTGAGATTGTGAAGAAGCGTGATTCTGGAGGACTGGTTTGGAAGAGAATTAAGCTCACCACCACCCTTAAAGCCAATGCTGAGAAGCGTATCCCCCGCGTTTGGCAAGTTGGTTCTTACGTCGTCTATTCCATTCACGTATATAATTGTACCTGGATTAAGGTTCTATCTTCATTTCTAATGAATGTAATGTCTGTCTATTTGACGAATGAAGCTGTCATAAAGGCATGTTCTGAACCATCTCCTTCTGTCACTGCCACCAAACCTCAAGGCAATCTTGCAAACTAACCATTTTCTTCAATTTAATTATTTTTTTGGTCCCATGGATGCTTCCATTACTCACTTTTTTCTCTTGAAAATATTTGTAACCCTATTTTAGCTGCAAACACGACTACTACATCTATCTAATATTTCAAGATACTCACTTCATCCCAATTTTCTCTATCGCCTAAAGTATTTATGATCTAGGTTGGTTTGTTTTTGAAGAAAAAACAAATTTCAACCAATTAATTTTAATTGATTTGAGTTGGTTCGATAAAAAATTAAAAAATAAAATTTGTTTTCATTAAATCATAAAAACAATTTTATACCTCAAACTAGTAAAATTCATTCATCTACTAAACTTATAATTTTGTGCAATAATAATCTTATAGTTTGCTCTTCACCTTGAGAGAACAATAAATAATTTAATATTATATAGTTATGACTAAGGTATCAAAATCTGACTCTTATAAACAATTCCATATTGTAGTAGACAGATATATTGATAGTATAGATATGCAAAAATTTGGCTCTTAAACAAAAAAGACAAGTACACATCAGAACAGAGTACAAAAATGTTGGGAAAAGGGTGATCATTGACACGGTAATGGAGAGAGTAAGAGACAAAAAAGTGACGGCTAGGGTTCGTGTGACACTGTAAGTGTTGAGAGTTCAAAGTTGAACAATGAGTTTGAGAGCGATACTTGCAAGTGGAGAATGAGACGAGTCAAAATGCCAAGAGTCCAAACGACTAAGAATATCAAGAAAGAAAGGCATTAACAATTTCTAACTTTAATATAAGATATTTAATATACATATATATATATATAGAGAGAGAGAGAGAGAGAAATTGATTCAGTTCAGTTGTATCAGTTTATTAAATCCCAAATATATGAACTGAACTAAACTTAATCGATTTCTACTGATTTAGCTCAAGTCTGACCCTAGTTCAAGTCTGATCCTAATAAGAAAAAAATTTGAACCAATTTAATTGGTTTGATTTAAATTACGGGTATAAACACCCTTACTCTTGTCTTTCCATATCTCAGCGACTACAACTATTTCAATACAAGATGCAGTTAAAGAAGTCAATGTTTAACCTTACCTACAGACCTGTGACCTTTCCCACATGCTTCACATTTTCTGTTAATGTTTGTTATTGACAGTTATGACAATTATGGTTCATGGCTGCCTCCTTTTCTCCATCTGTTCTGGGCTTGGACCTTCCTTTCTTTTTTTCTCTTTTTTGTTGAGCATTGTATATAAGCCTTGTACTTGTTATTGACTCTCTAGAATGGAATTTATGTTGTTCTATTTTTATGCCATTCTCTTCTTTCATTTTCTCCTTTCATTTTTATTTCTTGCTTGATTCTTTGATATGGTATGAAAACACTTCTTCTAGAGGTGCTCTGCTTCTGTTTTCGTGCTAGTCTTTTCTTTCATTTCTCTTTGCACTTTCATTTCTTGCTTGAGTCCTTGATATGGTATCAGAGCACTTCTTCTAGAGGTGTTTGCTGCATTTACTCTAAGCTTCTCGACTACAATGATGTCATCCTCCACTGTCGTGTGTGATGATCTTGATCTAGCCATGAATCCGAATATGTACTTGCATCCGGGGGAAAATCTGCAATAGTTCTTGTCTCTCCCCTTCTTGACGAGAAAAAAATACAACACATGGAGCAAAGCAATTGCAACAACATTAAGCGTGAAAAACCAATTGGAATTCATTAATGGCAGGGCCATAAAACATGACGAAGGTGAGAGGCTTCATTCAACATGGAGAAGATGTAATGATATGGTAGTTTCTTGGATTTTGCATCGGTCACACCATAAATTCGCCAAAGTATTATATGGATCTAAAGGTCTGATGCAATCTAGAAATACCTTCGCACTAGGTATCTGTAGGGGGACCACATTTGCATCTCAGGCATGGAGCTAGAGGTGGCATCAATTGGACAGGGTTAGAAAGCTTTGGGTCAAACCTGATTTGCAAGTGTTCGACTAAATGTAGTTGTGGAGTGATATAAGTTGTTGTTGAAAGGAAAACAGAAGATCAGGCTATGCAATTTTTAAGAGGGCTAATGAAAGCTTTAGAAATGTTAAATCTAGTATTTTAATCATGGAACCTCTACCTTTAATTTCCAAAATTTTCTCATACGTTGTTCAACAAGAGCGACAACTTAAGGGACATAACTTTGTGACTGTTGTGAGTATGGGAAGCAGAAACCCAAATGAAAGTGAAGGAGGAACTAACCTGATATGTGGGTTTTGTGGCAGGAGTGGCCATTCATAAAGCATGTGCTATAGAAAGCATGGTTTCCCTTCAGACAGAGGTAGTGGCAGAACTGGTACTGGAAATGGATCCAACAGAGTTGGCAATACTTGCACTCACTGCGGAAGAGTTGAATATACTATAGATGTATGCTATAGAAAACATAGATTCCCCCAGGCTATAAACTATATGGAAAGAACCCCAGCATAAACCAAACCATGACAGATGAATTGAAAGATGAACATCTGCAAAAACAGCAAAATTCCAATGGTGAAGCTCGTGATCATAAACTGTCTACAAGAGAGTATCAGGCTCGAATGGCCTTAATCCATCAATCCAACATTGGTAGCTAAGTTTTTTCAACATCCACAAGCCATAGCTACAGTCATGTCAACCAAATCAGTTCAGCCACCACCTGCAACACAGCAAGTCAAGGTATAAGCACACACAATTCCTACACTACATATTCCTTTGAGTCAAAATTTACCATCCTTTGGATCCTTGATTCGGATGCCACAGGCCATATATCCTCTTCACTAGCATATTACACTCACTATAAGGCTATTGTTCCTATCACAATTAAGCTTCCCATAGGTCAAACTATACAAGTTGCTCATTCGGGCACTGTGACTTTCACTAGTGAACTGTTTCTTGACAATGTGCTATTTATTTCCTCTTTCAATTACAACCTTATATCCATTTCTAAACTAGTGCACTGTCTTAATTGTGAACTTACTTTTTCCCACTCTTTATGCACCATACAAAATGTGAAATCAAGGAGGAGGATTGATATAGCTAATGAGCGAGCTAGATTCTACACCCTAACAGCCAAAGCACCACACACTCCTTTTACTATGACTACTGTAACACACCCTATTTGTAACACTATCCCTATCCACTTATGGCACTTTAGACTTGGTCACTTGTTTAGAAAATGTTTACATGCTATGTCCCAACATTACAATTGTATTTCCAAAAGTGAAAATAACATAGAATTTTTGTGTAACATCTGTCATCATGTTAAGCAAAAGTGTCTTCCTTTTCCCTTGAGCAACTCTCATGCATTGCACCCTTTTGAACTTGTGCATGTTGACATATGGAGGCTTTGCTCCAAACCATCTATGCAGGGTTACAAATATTTTTTAACCATTGTGGATGATCACTCTAGGTACACCTAGCTATGCTTGATACATGCAAAATCTGAAACTAGAGAAAACATAATTCACTTTGTTAATTATGCAGAAACCCAATTTAATTCCCATGTAAAAGTCATCCAGTTTGATAATGGCTGAGAATTTGACATGAGGAGCTTTTATCAATCAAAGGGCATAGTGCGTCATACCTTATGCAATGAAACTCCCCAACAAAATGGGATAGTTGAGCGCAAACACTAGCATTTGTTAAACATCACTTGGGCCTTTTTGTTTCAAAGCAATCTTCCATCTTCTTTTTGGTCATTTGCTTTGAGTCATGTTGCCTTCCTCATAAACTGTATTCTTACTCCATTCCTTAAGTAGAATAATCATAAACTGCATTCTTACGTGTGTTTGGATGTCTTTATTATGCCTTGACCTTTAATGCTCATCGAACCAAGCTCGACCGTCTTGCCAACCCTTTCATTTTTGTTGGATTTCAGCCTTACACTAAAGGTTACCTTCTCTACAACCTTCACACTCATGAATTATCCGTGTCATGAAATGTGGTCTTTTATGAAAACAAATTCCCTTACCTCACTGACCACACCTCTTTTGATTCAACCCCAAAGGCTAACAACATAGAACACGTGCTCCTCACATAACCCGTGTCATCACCTAAAGATTTTCCTCAACCACACCTGTTCATCCCTCCATAAATGTGTCACCTAAATCCACCTTTTCACCCCACTCAACTTTGCCACCTCCCTTCTTAACAGTTGATTCACCTCCTTTAGCTGTCCCACCTATAATTGTTCCCTCTCCTGACCCCCTTCTCTGCCACCTATACCCAATCCTGATTCCCTCCTTGTTCCCTCACTCCCTCGTCTTTCCACCCACAAATGGCTCCCCCTAACCTACCTCAAAGACTTCCATTGCTCGCCTCATCTTCTATACCTTCTTCTCCTCATGGATCACACTCTTTAGGTATTCGCCATCCTCTCTCTTTATTTCTATCCTATGATCATTTATCACCTAGCTTTAGTCATTTTGTTTGTTCCATCTTTACTTACACCACACCACGCTCCTAAACTGAAACATCTAAGTAGGATTGCTAGATTAAGGCTATGAGAGCCGAGTTAGACGCTCTAGTAGCCAATGACACTTGGATTCTCACCACCCTTCATCCCAACAAGTTCACCATAGGTTGTCGTTGGATTTTCAAGACAAAATTCAATGTCGATGGTTCCATTGAATGCCATAAAGCCCATCTTGTTGCCAAGGGCTATACTCAAATGAAGGGTATGAACTTCATTGACACCTTTTTGCGTTGCTAAGCTGACCATGGTTCGCCTTCTTGCATGGTGCTCTCCTTGAAGAAGTCGACATGCAAGTTCTCCCTGGGCTACATTTTCAACCTGGCCAAGTATGTAAGCTGCAATGTTCCTTATATGGCCTTAAACAAGCTAGTCGCCAATGGTTTTCGAGACTCTCTTCCTTCCTTCTCTCGCATGGATACCATCACTCTATTGCAGATCACTCGCTTTTCCTGAAGTTTTCTAATTCCACACCACTGCTCTCTTGGTTTATGTCGATGATATCATCCTTGACGGGAATAATCTATTTGAAATACAACACATTACTAATCTCCTTGACAACATTTCCCTTATTAAAGACTTGGGAGACCTCAAATTCTTTCTTGGCCTCGAGGTTGTTCGCACTAAAGCTGACATCCACCTTTTCCAACATAAATACTCGACATCCTTTCCAACACAAGCATGTTTGCCTATTGCCCTGTCTTCACACCTTTCTATTACTCAACTCGTTTGAATTCTGCCTCTGGTGTTCCCTTGCCTGATCCATCTCCTTATAGAAGGCTTATCGATCGCCTCATATATCTTACAACCACCAGACTAGATATCACCTTTTCGCTGCAGCATCTAAGCCAATTCATTTCCAACCCCATTGATGCTCACCTCAAAGCTGCATTTTCCATCCTTCGCTATCTCAAACAAGCCCTTGGCTTATGTGTTTATTTCCCTTGCTCGAGCTCCCTTCAACTCCACGTCTTTAGTGACTCTGATTTGGTTGGTTGCTCCGATACAAGGCGCTCCATTACTAGGTTTTCAATTTACCTTGGCCACTCCCTTATCTGTTGGTGTTCCAAAAAGCAAGACACTGTTTCTAAAAGCTCTTCCGAGGCTGAGTATCGTACCATGGCCTCCACTACTTGCAAAGTGTAGTAGCTTACTTTTCTCCTTGACAACTTCAAGGTCTCATTCAATCACTTATCCTTGCTTTTCTACAATAGTGATAGCGCACTTCAAATTGCATCCAATCAGGTTTTCGACGAGCGCACTAAATACATTGACATTGATTGTCATATTGTGCACGACAAGGTTGCTATTGGATTGATAAAGTTGTTTCCCATCTCCTCCTCCACGCAATTGGCAAACCTTTTCACTAAAGCCCTCTCTTCTCACGTCTTCCAGGAGTCTTATTCCAAGGTAGGAATGTTTAATATCCATTCCCAGCTTGAGGGGGGCTCTCAACGAACTACAACTACTTCAATACAAGATACAATTAAGGAAATTAGTGCTTAACCTCGCCCACAGACCTGTGACCTTTCCCACAAGCTTCACATTTTCTGTTACTATCTGTTATTGACAGTTATGGCAGTTATGCTACATAACTGCCTCTTCTTCATCTGTTTTTGGCTTGGACCTTTTTCTCTTTTTTTTTTCTTTCTGTTGAGCATTGTATAAAGCCTTGTACTTGTTATTGACTCTCTACAATGGAACTTATGCTGTTATGTTTTTACGCCATTATCTTCTTTCATTTTCTCCTTGCACTTTCATTTTTTGCTTGAGGCTTTGATACCATATGCTTGTTGCGAGTTTTTTCACTATTATTAGATTTTTGTTTCTACTTATTATATACCCATAGGAATTAGGAATAATACATGCTGGTTTGTGCTTTCCTTTCCTTTTCAACATGATTTAGGTATTGATTTTGAGCAAACACTTTTAATCTTATTTCAATAATTCTCACTAACTAGCTAGCAAATCAAAATTTATTTTTAACTTATTTCTTGAAGCTCTGAATCAAACTTATGAATACTCATTTTTATAAAAAAAAGAATATCGGATAAGTGCTTAGGCTATTCATTCAAACTTAATGGAACATATCATGATCACCGTAATTGAAGATTTTGGAAATTATGGGATTTTAAGTTTGTATGAGTTATACATTTAGATGGAGATTAATATTTTTTTTTTAATTTTAAAATTGTAAAAGTAAAAGAAAGGTCCGTCTACCAATCCTACTTTTTCCATTTGTGGAGTGGCTTACTGCACTCCACATAACTCCTCTAGCATTTTATTGAATGTAAAATTGGGTTAAAATAGGAGTTTTATGAGATGCATCATGCATCCATTCGTTTTGCTCAAATTCAATCTGAAGCAGTGAGAATTGTGTTTTGGGCCATAGTGTTATGGGGCTCTTAATTTCTGGCCCGTCAACTTACAACTGAGGTGAACTAAAGGGCATGAAATTCAATCTGTCTTTGATACTCGTGGAAGGTGGAACAACTACAAGACTGCCAAAGACTCGATCCTCGTTTGGGAATTGGGGCCCATGTAATAAGATTTATTTCATTAGCTTACATCATATGAATGGGAAAGAAATAAGAAAAAAACAAATCTGTTTTGTTGCCGTGTTATGAAGCAACCATTTATGAAGTAGACTCTGTCCAGGCAAACAACATTAAAAATAGTTGGTTTGTGGAACTGGTCAAAATTGATGGATGTACATATTCCCTTTTATGCAAGGCAATTTTTTAATGGGAAAAAAAAAATATGGAAGAACATGCCTTGCCTATTACCTTAACCTAATCAGGTGAGCCTACCAAGTTGTGCTCCTTAACCTAATCAGGTGAGCCTACCAAGTTGTGCTGGGAGTGAGTGGGTCATTGTGGTCTACCATGATAAGCTGCCCACGTGATTGACAAAAGTGTTGTTCTATGTCAGCAATTCATACAACTCTCTGTCTCTTGCCCTTTTTTTCTTCATGAAAATGAAACGTAATAGAAAAGGTGACGTGAAGAACTCTAACAGCCTTATTAGATGATTCTAAGCGACCATCAGAAGAGGGTCGGCAAATAATTATTTTTAAAAATTGACTTAATTAACCCGCCTTCCAATTTTTAAAAATCGTCTGCTTTAATAATGAGTTCAAGAATGATAGTATGATCTTTTCAAAAATTTTTTAACGTTTTGTAGGTTTTATTAAAATTTATAGCGACTTGTGAATTTAATGAATCTCTTTTCTTCTTTTTTTTTTATTTAATGAGTTCCGTTGATAATTTTGTGAGTCCTAAAAATAATGGTTAATATTAAATGGATGTCTTTATATTATCATTTTTAGGAAAAAAAATTTATACACGGTAAGTGTAAAAAATTTTAGACTTACAAATCACAACATTTTATATACTATAAGTTTGTTGACTTTACCAATTAATATTTAAAACTTATGTATACGAAGAGTTGTGACTAACCATTAGTATAAAAATTTTTTACTTTAACAGTTTATAGGTGTTAAACTCTTATTTTTATTCTACTTTGTATAATTCTTAAATCATAGTTTTAAAAATTATTCAATGAATCCAATCAAAACATTGGGTCATTGGTCCAACTATTGGATCACTAAGGAACCCATATAACCTATTTATATTAAAAACTATGTACAATTTTATGTCGATATTAAAATAAATAAAAAATTACTATTTATAAACAAAATTACAAGTATTTAAAATAATTAAGTATATATATTTTTAAACACAATAAAGTGAACATGTAATATAGTAACAACAAAATAAAGTTTAGAATAATAAAAAAATATAGTTGACAATATACACAGACATTGACATAGAAAGACGCACATAGACACAATCACAAACATACACACGCGCCCACACACTGAGGGAGACTCATATCACACACAAAAGTACAGATACAGACACAAACACACACACACACATACAGACACACAAGCACAAGCACACAGAAAAACATGCACACAGATACAAACACAAATATAAACACACAAAAATAGAAACAAACAAAGGCACACACGTAGACATATACAAACACACACATACATAAAAACACAAATGCACACAGACATAGATACACATATGTGTACACACAAACATAGATACACACACATGGAATATTAATATACTCTCACCTTCTTTTAGTTAGAGTATATAAGTATGATACAACAAAAATTTTTGGATAATAAAACCAATCAACTCCCTTCTTAAACTAAATTTAATTTTGAGATTTTTTACTAATTTACTATTTTTCGTCTATTTCTACTCATTCTCTCTTGTCATTTATAACTGTCATTAATTTTTTTAACACAGAAAAAACTTCTAAAATCACGAATAAAAATTAATTAAATTTCTTAATTATTTTTAAATAAAATTGAAGGTGTATGCTATTTGAATTTTTTAATTTAATTATATTAATTAAAATAAAATTAAAATCTATTTTATTAATGTCATAAAAATATTTTTGAATATTTAATTTTATCAATTACATAATTTATTTTTTAAAAAATTATTATTTTTATTATTTAATATCTTAAATGAATTTAGAAAATATTTTTTTAAAAAAAACTTAAATTCTGTCTCTTAACCATAATTATGACCATATTTTTAAATTTGAAATACGTATTTATGTTGTCATAAAATTAATTTATTGTTTGAAATTTTTTAAGAACTTGTATTTAGTTAATGGATTTATGTTGCTATTAATAACTTTATTGTTTGAATTCTTGTTTTAGATATTTATAGAACTGTATTTGGTATTTGATACTACTAAATTAGTACTTTATCGTGATAAAAATTTTAAATTTGGGTGGATTCATTCATTTTGGTAGCTATTTTGGTTAAATATATATATTTTATATAAATCAGTTCAAAATGGATCAATGACTGACTACCGATTTAACCACTAAATCATTTATCAACTAACTTGATCGGGTCAATGATCAAGTTGGTTTTCATAACAATACTTTTAATATAATTAAATAATTTGTTAAATTATTTTAAATGATTAATGTTTTTAAATTTATGTTACTTTAATATATGGTTGGCAAAGTTCACATGTGTAGGGAATGGAGAGAAAGAAGTGTGGGTTCGAATCTATCCCATAACAAATTAACAACTAACATTTTGACTTATAGAAAAAAATACTTGTTTATATAATATATATTATCCAAATGTTTAGAATAATTAATAATAATAATATATTATGTTAATAACACATCATTATAATTATTTCTTAAAATAATGTCATCTTATGTTTAAATAAAATTAATTTAATTTTATAAATATATATAATAATAATAGTTATTATTATTATAAATTATTTTTATTAACTTAATAAAATAGGAAATTCAATTTTACTTTAATTAATATAATAAAATTAAATCATTTAAATAATATACATCTTCAATTTTATTTAAATAATTATGAAATTATATTAACTTTTTAATTTTTAGTTTAAATTAGTTTAAAAATTTAAATCTAATGATATGATAGAAGAGCGAGAATGAATGGAATATAGATAGAGGTTTAATTCCAATGGTAAATGTTTCGAGAGATAATGAGCGCAAATAAGAGAGAAATAGTAAATTACTAAAACATCATTAAATTAAATTTAGTTTTTTCGAGGATATTAACATACTCCAATAAGAAAATAGCTAGAAGGGAATCCATTAACTCAAAGATACTTATTTTTTATCTCATAATTCATTTTTGGAAATATAATGATAGTAAGAAGGAACTAATCTTATCAATTAGATTTACAAAAAATGAACACGGTTTGACTATCAAAATAAATAAAAAAATGAGATAGTTTCAATTTCTTTTAACCAATATAACATCATAAGTTCCTCAAATTTAAAAATAACTTTTTAGTCCTTAAAGTTAAAAATAGTTTTTAAGTCACTTAAATTTAAAAATATTTTTTCATTATGGTCAACCTGAATCCTACATGACTCATATTATTTATTTATATTTTTATACAGTAATTAATATGCCTTTATTTTATATGTATTGTAGATATTTTCTTAAATTTCGTTAGAATTATATTTTTTGATAATTTTTCATAATAAATAAATGTACTTTCATTTCTCTTTTATATATTATTTATTAAAAAATTATTTTTTATAAAACTAATATAAACCGTAATTTTATTTTATCTTTATTATTCTTTAAATCTAATTTTGTACTTCTAGTTAATTATTTTTAAGTTATATTTGTGCAACTCTTCTACATTATTTTTTAAACCTTATTTTATTATTTATTTTTTAAACCTTATTGGTGATTATATTTGGTTTTTTTCTCAAACAATTTAATTTGCAGTGGATAAGAGAAAGTGTGTGTGCATGTTTTTTTTTTTTTTTTGCAACATAAATGAGATCCGCTTTATTTTTTCATATATACTTTTTTTTGTTCTTGTTTTTTCTTAGTTAAGAATGAGAGATAAGAGATCAGTGTCGTTGATAAGATGTAATTCCGAAATATAAATATATATTTCAAGAAGTGTTTTTCAAAACCTTGTATTTTAGAACATAGTTAGACAAAGGTATATAATGAGATTTTAGGAGGAGATAAGTAATGGGGTTTGGAGAGGTACCGAGAACATGAGTAGGTATATTAATCACTATATAATAGAGTATATCAAATTGTGTGTGTGTAGAGAGAGAGAGAGAGAAAGTGTAGGGTATATTAGAAAATATTTAAAATAGAGATGAGTATGAAAGTATATTAATCATTGTATGAAGGTGTACATAACATGAACCTTATATATAGGTTGCACTTTTTGTAGCCCAACATGACCTAATCTCTTGTCAAACTAATGTGTTAGGTTCAGAAGGTCCAAAAGAACAAATGCTCCCATATATAACCTTGAAATTTTGATGATAAGAAATAATATTAAACTATGTTATTTAGTGTTCATTATGTTAGATAAATTAATATGATAACAAGGTCTATAGATCAGAAGACGTAGATAAGAAGTCATAAAAAAGACATAAGATGTTAATAGATCTTCTTGTGAGATAAGATAGCAAAAGCTCAACAAGTCCTCTAACATAGACAAAAAGGCGTGTTAGATTAGAAGGTGAACTCAAGTCAAAGAAGTAGAAGGTCGATATAAGATTTCATATAAGATTTCAAATCAATCCATATTGATTGACTGCCTCATTCATTATGTTGTTGCTAGCATATACCACTATTTTGGGTTTTGAATCTTTCAAATTATTCCTATAAGAGGTCTGAACACATTTTTTTTATTATCCTTTGATAAAAATATTCATCTTCTTCATAAAAAAGAGGGGGTAGAATCAATAAATAGTAATTTTTTAATTCATCCCTAGAGGTGAATAACTTATTCAAGAAATGTTTTTAAGTCAATCCAGAGGAATAAATAGAAAAAGCAAATCCCTTATGATACACTAGATCTGACCTGGTTATTGATAGAGTGAATATATATGTCATTTCTTGAAACATCTCTTTCGATTCAAATTTGTGGTATAACGTGTATTTCTCCTTGTTTCAGTTATGGAATAGATGAAATAAAACCATCCCAAAATGGATTTTTGTTCAAGAATACAATCTTATTGAAACTGTTAAATACATCCTTTGGAACCATATCATGTCTCGATTATGATGAAATAGAATGAATTGAGATGGTATTTTGTAAGTACATAATTATCTTGAATAAATTCACTATTTCTTTATTTTTTTTATTACATGGAAATATCTTGTTCTTTGTTCAACAATTTCTATTCTCTAGTAGACCTCTCAGTAGGTTTCAAACTCAAACTCTGACCATATGTTAGAGAAAAAAGAACAAGTGGTTCTAGTAGGATTCCAAATAAATTCTCCAGTTTCTTTCAAAAGCAGAATTTGAGACATTGAGGAATATACATAAGGGATTTTAGGGAATCACTCTAATTAATGTATTATTTTTTTTAGTAGAGGGATTCAAACCTATGATCCTTGGATTGATCAAAAGATCTTTCAATTGGCTAGAGTTTGTTATTTGAATGAAACTAGATCACGTGGAATCATATTGAATATTTGATGATACATTACATACCTTGCTAAAAACCTTATCGTTGTTTACCAACCACATTGTCTAAGCTAATCCAATTCTCTCTCAACATGTTCCTCCAAAAATCTTATTTGTGCGGACTCTTACCCAACTAACAAAAAGATCTTGATCGAATTACCTCATATGAAACTGAGCACAATTTTAAAAAGAAATAGCTCGCTTGTTTCTCAACAAGAGATGGGAAACATGGTCAATATTATTTGATTGAATAATTGACCTAGCTCCTTGTTGTTGAAGAAACCCCTCTTCCTTTGGTATTTTTTCAAGAAAAGCAAACATGAGATAACAAATTCAATCTTTCATTAAGATTTGGAATAACTATCCCGAATTCAAGTTTATTATGTTTCACCTCTTTCTCGAAGAAAGATGATAAAAAAATTCCCAATCATTGTTCTTATAGATTAGATCATCCATATAATATACAAAAAGTAACTCCAGATATTTGATATCTTTTCTTTGAATGAGATCTCAATTTCATGAACCATCAAAAGATGAAAAAACGTATAAAAAATGAAGACGCCTATCAAAATTTGAAGATGCCATCGAAAGATGAAGACATGTATTAAGAGATGTGCTTAAGAATGTCTATATTGAGTGTTGAGGCATCAAAAGATTCCAAGCTTGCACCAAATCATGTTATCATTAAGACATAGAAGATTATAATAGAAGCTTAATTTGACAAACACACAAGCCCTTCCTGTTGTACAAGCTTCTCATGAGAAATCATAAAAGTTTTCTATCTTCAAAAGCAGAAGCCAATGTTAGTAAAAGATGTTGATGATGAGACATAAATGTAGATGAAGCTTGAGTTGACTTTCTGATTTACATGTATTTGTTAGATTTGATTTAAGAATTATTTCTTATCACCTTATACACTATTGCAAACAAAATTTTATCTAAACAAGTGAAACAAAATATCATAAGCAAGAAATGAAAATTTTTTATGAACTATAGCAATGACTCATGTTCTGAGTAGAAGTCTTTGTTTTAAGCTTAAAAAGTCACCAATAGAGCAAGACGAAGAATGATCAAAAGTTTCAGTATATGATCATATCATTTTATATTTGCTATAAGTTAACTTTTACTAGCATTATCATCAGTTGTGGCGCAATAACGAAAATTGAAATTATGCAAGTGGAGCCAAGCAAAAGTGAGAAGCAGAATGCAAAAGTTTAAATTCACCTTAAACAACTAACATTGTAACTAACTACAAAGTTACCAATCAAAGAAAGTTGATCTCAAAAAGTGATAAGTGATGCAGGATATTTGAAAAAGATGACTTACTGATGAAAAAGTTCAGAGATTTATTGAATGATGATTCAGAGAAACAAGACACATCAGGCCTAATGTTCCTTTGGTGTCAACGATCATTTTGAAGAAACCTATATAAAGCATTCTAGCTTTAAGAGAAAAGAAAAGGGAATGACATTGTAAATATTTTTAAGTATACAGAAGCTTTCACACTACAAAATGTTTAAGAGAGCATATACTCACCTTAAGTGATAAGAAGTTGTTATATCCTTCCTTATAGTGAGCTATAATTTGTTTATCCTTCCTTGAAGTTATTCATTCTAAGTGGAAGTGAAAATCCTCTTTGTGAGAGTAACATTGTATCCTACCTTATTAACCTTTGGGTTGTAAAGCCAATAGTGACTTTTTGTTTAAAGAATACTTAGGTAAGCCAAGAGTGACTTTGTGAAAAAGAATACTAAGTGATACTAGGAGAGGCTTGGTGTACTCATTCTTATTCTAAAGGGGAGTTCAAGGGTATAACCAAAAGTGATTTAAGAATATTCAATGTAAATAATACAAGTATATTCATTCTAAATCAGAAGGTTCTACTATTTCAAATTGAAATAACACAAGTATAGCCAAAACTGATTTAAGAATATTTGTTGTAAATCAGAAGACTTAAATGACACTAAGAATACTTATATTATTTCAATTTGAAATAGTGGAACCTTTTAAGAAATACTTGGAAGAGACTAGACATAACTCAACTTGAGTTAATCAGTATAAAAACTAAGCTTCTTATTTTCTATTGCAACATCTATATTTCCTAATATTAGTTTTATTCTTAATAGTTTTATAAAAAGGTTCTTTTATAAAAAAAAATACCTATAGCTGAAAGTGCAAAATAAGATCTTTTATAAATCTATTAAATTGGGTAAGTGTTTTATGAAAAGACTTTTTCATTAAGTTTATATCTTATGTTTGCCTATTTGAGGGTCACCTTCTTATAGAAGGTTCTTATAAGTTTTGTAAGGTGTTTTTAAAAAAAAAATTCAAAAAATTTTTTATATTTCCATTTAACCTTATCTTAGAGCTAACTTTTTATTTCATAATGTTGATTTTACTCTTCTTTTTTTAATTTATATTAATGTTATTAAGTCAAAATAAATTCAATTTAATTCATACATACATGTATTTCTTGAGTACAATCTAAGTCTTTCTCATTATCTCCTTGCAATTGTCCACTTTTTTCCTAATTTACTCTGATAAGTATCATCTTCCCTACTATTATTTGCTTTGTTCAATTTTCTCGATTAACTCCAGTTTTTCTTATTATGATAATATTCTTTTTTATCCAAACTACATGTTTCCGTCTACCAAAGTTAAGTTTAGTCTTTAATCACTAATGAAACAAGACTCAAATAATTCATCTCAATATTTAAAATGCAATTGTATGTCAAAATTCAAACTTTGTATTACTAGTAAAGTCAAACCAATTTACCAATTTAACATGTGTTTTATTGTTAATAATATTGCATATCAGATTTGATGTCTCACCTTAGAGGATAAAATAAATAATTCTATCGTTAATGAAAAATAATAGACAATACTACATTGTTACCTACACATACATAACAAATTGAATTTAATTGGTATACATTGACAATGTAAAAGATTTTTACACTAACATTTAATCACATTTCTTAATTTATATGACTTTTAAAATATTAATGAGTAAAATCAATAAATTTATCATAAATTAAGAAATATGATCAAACGTCAGTGCATACCAATTAAACTCTAGCAAATTATATTAATAATATATTTCCTCATTAATATATAATTGATATTACTAATTTTATCTTTGTTTATTTTAGAGGAATCAAATCCTTATACCCATAAATACATTGTAGATTTCATACATCAGTTATTCTTATTAATTTTGCACAATACTTTGTTTTATTATTTATGCTAAATATGTTTTTTCCCTAAAAAAGGCACAATTTGATTTTAAGACCTAAAAATATTAATTTTGGTCTCAAAATTTTGAAAATAAGAGAAGTTCAGGATGTAAAATTAACATTAGTAATTTAATCACTTATCACATAGTGTGATAACACTTTACATTTAATAGGATAGTTCTTTACAAATTTTCCGAAAACTACAAATTTTAATTACTTTTCAAATTATCTTACATAAATAATTATTTTAAGAGTTTAATTGATATACACGGTTAGTATAAAGATTTTTACACTGACATTCAATCATAACCTTTCATTCATGATAAATTTGTTAACTTTATTCATTAGTACTTTAAAAGTCACATAAATGAAAAGTCACCGTATATACCAATTAAACTCTTATTTTACATAGATAAGATATTAAAAATAAACTACCCAAATACATACAACTATTTGGTGATTTTTTTTTATCATGTAACGAATTATTTGATAACAGAATGTCAACGGATTTAAGATTTTGAAACCAAATTGGATGTGTTATTGAAATACGAAATATAGGTGTTACATTCTATTTTATTAAACAGAAAAACATTTATACATTATTACTTAATTATAACTCTCTTTATATATAATAATTTTATTGATTTACTAATTAATATTTTAAAAATCAGGTAAAAAAAAGTTATAATTAAGTAAAGAGTATGGTGTGAAACTCTATTTTAAAATGTGAAAGTAAAAAGAGTGAAAAGATGATCATCTTATACTGGAATCAAATTTTATTTATGCATGCGGTCCCTACTGTCTCAAACTCCATTTGGCAGTATTTGTAATTTTGTATGTACTATTCGTTAATTTGTTTTCGGTCTGGAATGCTCTGACTAAGTGGCCTTTAAAGTGATAATTTAAACAGTTAAATTCATTTTATTGTTATCAATAGATATAATAATGAGAGACAATCTTTATTATTTTATGATTCTATACATTTGTTGATTAGAGATGATGATAACACTGTTAGTTTAATATGCAAATTGCATAATTATTCCTCTTTAGTTTATTTGTTTTTCTAAAAAGTGCAAATTATTGGATCAGTTGGTTTGAGTTGTAGTGTGGACTGTGCAATGTTTGGTCAACTCCAAGCTTTAGTGGCACTCGCGTACGACAGTGTTTAGTATGCATAAGGTAGACAATTTTACTAAGAGGGAACTGTAGCTGTCATGTTTTCTATCGTTCAACACAAGACCTGATAAAAAAAGTTGAAGAATTTTCTTATACTCTCGGCGTAAAAAAGATATATGAAAATGAATTTTCTATGATCATTGCGTGAGACTATATGAAATTCTAACCAAATGATAAATTTTATAATAAAAAATATAAAATGTTAAAAATTTAATAATTGGATCATAATTGCATGACTCTAAAGATACTTTGTGATTGTAGTAAATTCACATGCGAGTTTTATAATGTGAATTCGACACCATGAGAGAAACAGAGGGAGAGCGGAGAGACGGTGAGGACGGGTGGAATGTGGTTCAGAGAGATAGTGAACAGGATAAACAAAGGCATAAATAGGTAACCGTACCCACGATAAAAAAAGGATTGAAAAATATTGATTATTAGTAGTTCGGCCACCCCACGCGAGTGTCCGAACTCAAGAGGTAATATCAAGTGCCAGAGGTAACTAAGGAAGCACCCACAGACCAACCTCTAGGAACAAATAGGTTGAGAAAATGTAGAGGAAATGAATTCAGGTTAGAGAATAGAGGCTCTTATGGTCATTGTAGGATTGTGAGGTCTAAGGTGTGTATTTCTTCTTTCTTCTTCATCCAGTTTCAAGAGGAATACAAGGATAGATAAATGTAGAAGATTTTTAAGAGATATAAAAGTATAAAGAGATGGTCATTCCTAATAAGAAAAATAAAAGACGACAACTATTCGGTTTTGTCTGATTTGTGGAGGTGGAAGATGATCAGATTATCGTGCTTAAGTTAGATAAAATCTTCATTGGAAATATAAAGCTTTGGGTGAACCTACCATGGTGTGAGAATCATTAGTAATGAAAAAGACATCATAAGTCAGGCTCCAAAGTCAATATTGAATACTGAGAGGACCAAAACTAGAGAAATAACACGTTTAACAGATACATGTCAATGTCATTTGCGAATGCGGGTAAAAATTCAAGGGAGCGGCTCCAAGGAAGCCAGTAAATGTTGGGAGGATTCTGAAAGATGTACCAATTAATTTTGTGTACAAATGGGAGGTTAAGGAGGTGGCTAAACTCTCAAGAGCATAAGTAGGGAAGGTGAAAAATAAAAGAAATACTTATATTACATAACAATTCTTATATAAGGAAGGAGTTTTTGGTATAAGGTCAACTCCTATAGAAATGAATATGGTTTTGCTAGAGATGGATGATGAGAAGGATATTAAAGAGTATATTAACAAAAGTTTTGAATGGGTGATGTCTTGGTTTAGCGAGATTCACCGATGGGAGCTTTCTATTATTGATTTTGAAAGGAACGTGAGGGTTAAGTGCTTTGGGGCTCCACCTCATGTTCGGGATGAATTTTTTTTGTTTTTCAAAAGGTGGCTTCCTCTTATGGTGAGTTTCCTGGTCTGGATGAAGCCACTAAGAGAAGAGAAAGGCTAGACTTGGCTCAGTTTGCTATATCTGCTAAGGCTCAACAGTTAATTAACTTGGTTTTGAGAGTGAAAATTGATGAAATTGTTTTTGAGATCAAATTAACTGAAGAGGGTCTGTGGGATGGGAAGGAGGATCATACATCAACGGGCTCATGTCCTTGCTCGGAATTGAAAATAGTTCATGCCAAGATGAAGATGCAATAGCTAATACCTTTGAAGATGTGATGCGGCTGAGAGACCTGTCTTCAGAGATGTTCGCCGATGGTGTGAAAGAGGTTCTGAATAAGGTAAATGTGACTTTCCAACCCCAAAAGTTATGCTTTTCATGCCATTTTCGGAAACCAGCGTGTTCAGCAAAATTTGAATCCAAACTACAAAAGCTGCTACGAGGTTGCACCAAACAAAGGCTGTGAAGGTGACATCTCACAACGCTCACCTAGGAGGTCAAGGAATAAGTGGTGTGAATCAAACTTGTTTAGGCGTGGGAGTGTTTGATGGAACCAGGTCAAAGGAGTATGGGCTTAAGCCCATTATTGGAGTGTGGAGAAGACATGCAATTAGCATTGAACCACAAGTTATGCAACAGTTGGGAAGAGCCCAAACCGAGAGTCGACACTGGGGTTTAATGACCTGCACGTGCTGTATCTCCAATCAGTGCAACATCGGCCTGCACGTAATGTAACGTCTCTCTATGCAACATCAAGCGATTCTCATATTCACAAAGCTCAAGTGCAGGGTATCGGTAACGGTGTTGAGGCTCTCGACTTTGTTAAGTTGAGCTCTCCCTTAGTGCAATCATTGCAGATGAAGCGGTTACTTAGTGGATGTCCAACAGATGAGAATTAGAGTTTGGGAAGTATTGCAAGTGGAGGGGAATCAACATGGACGAGGCCCTTTGACCATAAGCTTTGTTCGTTTGTCGGTTATGAAGTGGAAGGAAGCTCGAAGAAGAAGTGTCAATGGAAGTGACCTATACAGGGGTTCTCGCAAGGACAAAGCAATGCAAATTCAATCCAGCTGCTTTTTACATCCTAAACAGCATCTTTTTACTATGCACTCTATGTCGCATGACGGTATCCAGTGTAATTCTTTGATAGGCATTCACGTGGATGCAACAAGGCTTTGGAATGCGATTAAAGAAATAGGTGTCGTGGGGTCTGATCAAGAGGACCAATATATCAATCAACTTCAAAAGTTGGAGTGTAAAGATAAAGCACAAAAAGAAGAGAAAGGAAGGAGGAAATGCTAACAAGGCTTCAATGAAGATTTTCTTTCTAAATGTGAGCAGGTTTTGGGACAAAGTTTTAAATGAAGGAGAATTAGAAGAATCTTGCAGTCAAATAGAATTAATATTTATTTTCTATAGAAAACAAAATGCGTTATGATTGATGGTTGGAAGGTTATGAAGGTTTGGAGTAAGACTGAGTGTGAGTGGAGGTTTTTACCGTTAAATGGCCTTAGTGGGGGACTTTTAATAATTTGAAAGAAATGGTTGATTGAGGTTCTTTGGCAAATCCAAAGAGAAAGATTTTTGGGTTTGAGGTTTAAATAAAGTGATTCTAACCTGCTTTGTTGTTTGTTAAATGTTTATGTTTCGTGCTCCTTGGTAGGGAAGAGGAAGTTGTGGGGAGATTTGGTGATGACTAGGAGGAGTCTACCTAACGTTTGATGGAGTTTAGGGGTGGTATTAAATAGGAGGGAAGTGGTGTGAGCATTAAATTATCACTCTAGGATAGAGATGGTAGACTTCTGTTAGTTTCTTTAGCAAATGGGGTTGGTGGACATTCCTATTTATGTAATATTTTAAAGTAAATGACATTTTTCACTATATCATTGTCATTGTAAATAGGTAGTTTCAATTTTTTGTTAATTTTGTTTCCCTCGACAAACATACACATCTAATGCTCTGCCTACTGCTATTTAGTAAAAAATAATATGACAATTGCAAAAAATGTTATGGAAAATATGTCCTAAATGTTTTCATGTCTTTATGGAAAATAAAATTGTATGGGACCAAGGTCTCATGTCAAAGTACCTTGGATTAAAGTCATCTCGATCATAACCTAACAGTGCGATTGTTATTGCACAATGGATTAAGGTGATAGATTAGTCTAAAATGATAATTAATTAGCTTAAATATGAATAGCATGTCATTGTGCCTTCACTAATCAAGGCGCGTGGGTTCCAACCCAGACCATTGCCTATAAATATCAGGTAAGTTAGCAGGTAAAGGTCGTTGTTACTGCATTTATTGCTCCTTACCTTAGCTCTGAAAACTAACCTCCACTAAATACTAACTTGAGCTTCGGAGTGACTTCTACAGATCACCTCTGCTGAACTTGAATATAAGGAAGAAGGACCACCTCAAACATTGTGGACTTCATTTGGGACCCCACTCTAATCCAAACACTCATATTCAGTTCTTAAGAAGAGAACATTACGCCCACTGTGGGGCCTGGTAGAACTATTCCTTAGAATACTTAGTCACCACTCGAAAATGAGCAATAAAAGAAGTTAACCCCCAACAGACCGAGCACACAGCATCTCCTTAGTAAGAAATGTTCGAAGACACTAGCCCTAGTGTCCTGATCGCCCAGCTCCGAGATGAGATGGAGAGGATGAGGTACCATAATGAGGAAGAGTTAGAAGCAATGAGGAAAGAGAAGGAAGATATCAGAAGTCAACTGATTCCATATGAGGATGTCGATGATAGTACATATCAGTCCTCCTGAGTGACCCAGCATACAACTGAGTATGGTCGACCATCCCGAAGTCAACCTGGAACTCCCCAAATAGTGACTTCTTGGACCCAAGCTCAAGGCACAATGGCGGTCTCACCTCGATGCCCATTTGTAGACGCCATAATGGATGTGCCTTTGCCAGCTAAGAAACCACTTATCATAGATCGTTATGATGGGACAAGTAACATTGACGAGCACCTAAATGTCTACATCACCTAAGTGGGTTTCTACACCATAGATGATGCAATTTTGCGCAGAGTATTTCCGACTTTGCTGAAAAGAGGAGTGTGGTGTTGGTTTACCACACTTCTGCCTAATTCCATTGATTGCTTTGAAACCTTGACTACTAAGTTCAGAATACAATTTTCCACCAGTTGACCTCATCACTTCACATCCATTGCATTAGTAAGCATCAAACAAGAGAAGAAAGAGCCCCTTAAAGCTTTTATAGACCGATTCGGCAAGGTTGTCATGAATGTAAGAAATCTAAACCCTGAGTTTGCCCTCCACTACATGGTCACTACACTTCTACCTGGAAAATTGCCACGAGCATGGACGAGTTGAGGAAGAAAGCAGTTAAGTACATGCAAATGGAGGAGCTCGCTAAGTTCCGTAATTAGACCCAAGTTGAACAATCCGAGAAGGACCAGAGTGAAGATAAGAAGGGGAAGAGAAAGTGAAACCTCTCCCACAAATCTAGGCCTTCTTGGTTCGCTCATTACACCCTCTTAGTCATAAACAAAGCTAGAATACTTGACAAAACTCTCGTCTTCGAGCTCATTTCCACTCTAAAAAAAGCTCCCCATGCCGCAAAATGTTTACCGTAATAAGCATTGCTGATATCACAAGAATTATAGGCATACTACTGATGAATACCTTGCATTGAAATAAAAAATAGAAGAGTTGATTCAAGTTAGGCACTTGCTAAGATTTATTAACAGAGACAACTACATAAAAGATAGGCGTAGGGACAATCGTCGAGATTCAAGGGAGAGATAGATCCCGAGAGGAAGGGAGACCTCGAGATAGAGAGTGTAGGGATGATCGCTGAGCACCACAAGAAGACCCCTTCACTCTGAGATGGATCATCAATACTATAGCAGAAGTATTTGTTGTAGGTGAAGTGAGCAGCTCAGCTCGAAAGAGACACATGCAAGCCATTCAAAATGTCAATGTTGTTTCCTTGACCTCAACCCAACGTCACTCACATACCTAGCCATCACCTAAACTAATAAAGACTTCCAAGGTATAGATCCAAAGTAGGATGACCTAATGGTGATAACTGTAGAAGTGGCCAATTTTGCAATTCGAAAAACACTAGTGGATTAGGGCAGCTCTAGTGATGTATTGTATTGATCACCTTCAAGCAACTTGGGATTCCGGAGACCTCAGTTCGACCTTTCAACGATCAGTTAGTGGGTTTCTCAGGGGAACAAGTAGACACCCGAGGGTATGTGGATTTGTACACCAAGTTTGGTAATAGTGGTCGAAACTACAAGACCATATTGGTTCACTATATCCTAATGAATGCAAATATTTCTTACAACATTTTGTTTAGGAGATCGTCACTCAACTAGCTAGGGCCATAGTTTCAATTCCCCATCTTGCCATGAATTTCTCCTCAATAAAAGGAGAAGTCATCACAGTCTATGCTGACCAAAAGATAGCTTGAGAATGTTACTTGGTTAGCCTCAAAATACTTCCTATGAATAGCACTTCAGACCTGTCGAAGGGATCCCAGGCTGACATGGTAGCTATGGTAGACCTGGACCTCAGAGTTGAGGATACCACTAAAGTTGAACTAGAGAAAAGCACCCGAACCTTTCTGCTGAAAGGTGAAGGTCGAACAACTAACATAGGGGTGAAATTTACCGAAGAAGGCGAAGTTATGATTTGTGACGTCCTTAGGAGAAATGCTGACTTATTTGCGTGGACAACCGTCGAGATGAAGAAATTGACCTAGAGATCTTATGCCATAAATTATCTAAGTGTCCGCACCTATCTCATAGAAGAAGTAGAAAATGGGAGAGGCAACGAGGAAAACAACCTTGGTGGAAGTTGACAAACTCCTAAAAGTTGGATTATCTGAGAAGTCTTGTATACGACATGGCTCACGAATGTAGTGATAGTAGTCAAGCCAAATGGAAAGTGGCGCATGTTTATCGACTACACGGACTTGAACAAGGTCTATCCTAAAGACTACTACCCTTTCCCGAGTATAGATTTATTTGTTGATGATGTCGCTTACCACCAGGTTTTGACTTTCCTTGATGCATATTTTGGGTACAATCAAATCTGGATGTTTCTTTTTTATAAAGATAAGACAACCTTTATCACTAACAACGCAAATTACTGCTATCACGTGATGCTCTTTAGGTTAAAGAATGTTGGAGCAACATACTAACAGTTGATGGATAGGGTATTCTGAGATCAAATTGGTAGAAATGTGGAAGTATATATGATGCATCCTTGGAATGCAACTACCATGATCACTTCTTGAAAGGTTCCTTGAAGAAGATGAAGATAGAGAAGATGGAGGTGAAAGGTGGAGATGTCACTCACTAATAGCGATAAGCCTAGAGTAGAAGCTTGTTACAAGGGAATGGATCCTTGATAAAAGTCATCAGAGAACTCTCAAAGAGGAGATAACAAGACACTCAAGAATTTGGCTCACAAAGAGTAAGTGTCATCAATCAAGTGTAAAGTGTTACAATAAGGTAGTGGTGGCTATTTATAAGCAAAATCCTACCTATGGGCTTTTTAGGAGTGGATGTCCAACTCATGTAGAATTAGGGAGGGATTAGCTAAATTAAATAAGTGTTAGTTTGGCTAAGGGTCAATTAACACTTGGTTAATTTAACTAGATCCAAACAAGGCCCTAATATTATGGATCTATGTTTCCCTATAGAATTCAAATTTGAATTTTAGAGTGCTATGTAGACTTTCTCCAAATTCCAATTTGAATGCAAAAGTGTCATGTAGGAGAGAGACTAAAAATGGTGCTAATCATAGGGAACAAAGGGGCCAGACTAGAAATTTCAAAGAGTTCTTGGAAAGCTTTTCTATTAAACATGCTAACACCTCAATAGAGAATTCTCAGACCAATGACCAGGCAAAAGCAGCTACCAAAGTCATACTTACTAAGCTAAGAAAGTGGTTAAGAGTATCTAAAGGAAAATGGGTTGAAGACCTAACTAAGGTGCTATGGGCCTATCGATGTACTCCTTATACTACCACCTAAGAGACCTTGTACAACTTAGTCTATGGCACGAATGTTGTTGTCCCCGTTGAGATAAGGGAACCCACACTTTGGAGCAAGATGTTAGACTCGGGCCAGAACCAACAGGAGATGTTGGTCGATCTCGACCTCACCCAAGAGCTTATGGATAAAGCCTGAATCAAGGGAAAAGACTGCACGAGGAAAGCAGCCGAAGGTTTAACAAAAAAGTTGTGCCGAGGAGTTTTAAGGAAGGAGACCTCATCTGAAGAATGTGAGCTGAAGCCAGAAAGGAGCATACCGAAAGCAAATTCACATTCAAATAGGATGGCCCATTTCAAGTATATCAAAACCTGAATAATGGGGTCTATAAGCAGGAATATCTCTCGGGGGAGCTTGTTCTGAGGACATGGAATGCTACTCACATTGAATTTTACTTCAGTTAAATGTTTGTGTATTATTAAATGCATGTATGTAGACATGTGTACTATTTTTCCTACCATTAGTCTTTTTCCCAAGGGGGTTTTGGCCGAGGAGGTTTTAATAAAGCATCTCACCTTACAATGAAATGTCTATTGTGATTGATTCAATCTTTCTACCGCTTTGCCAAGATCATGCGTCAGGTCAAAGTCGTGTAAATACTTGCACATAAAACTTGCGTAAAAACTCGCATATACCTACAAATAATACCTCAGACAAAGTCATGTAAACACGCGCATAAAATAACTTGCATAAAAGCTCGCATGTACCTTCCAAGAATACCTTAGCCCAAGTCACGTAAACATATGCTTAAAATAACTTGCATAAAAGCTCACATGTACCTATCGAGAATCCTTGGACCAAGTCGCGTAAGTGCTAGCGCATAAAATAATTTGTGTAAAAGCTCACTTGTACCTATTGAGAATACCTCAAGCCAAGTCGCAAAAACTTTGCACATAAAGTAACTTGTGTAAAAATTTCCCCTTGTTAACCGAGGAAACCTTGGACCATAGTTGTGTAAACATTCACACTTAATATAAATTGCATGAAAATTCGTTGTCACTAACTGAGAACACGTCGGGTAAAAGGATGTGTAAGCATTTGGGTCTTTATTAAACTTCAGTAAAAATTCACAGTCATTAGCCGAGATGTTGTTGGACTGAATCCACGTTAAAGCCTTGCGTTGATTAACCAAGACCTTATTGAATTAATTTCACATAAAAATTCGCGTTAGTTAGTCGATATATGGTTAGATTAACTTAACATTAGGATTTGTACTAGTTAGCCAAGATATGATCAAAATTAAGTGCACAAAGGTTACAATTATTAGTTATAAACAACGAGGATCCACACAAGATTCATCATTAACCGTAGTGTGGTTGGAATAAGATACCATAAAAAGTCAAAGCAAGTAAATATTCATTAAAGTAACAAGGTTTGATTACAAAAAGTGGTATGTGTAACCACCATGTACAAAATGAGGCTAGATCGGCCAAACAAAAAACAAAAAGTGTTTAAGACCTACATATATGCAGCTGAGCTCCAAGTCAAAGGGCAGCAGTGTCGTCGACAGAAGAAGGCATATCAGATCTGGCCTCTTTAGCCTACGAAGGTGCTTTGGTTGCAGCAATAGGGATATCCTTCTTGGGCATTAGACAACCTTCATAGACGTCGCTATCCACATCGAACTCCTGGTCCAAAATGTTGAAGAGCAAGACGACTTGGCGAAAAGCCTTGTTAAATCCTTGAATGTGGTTGTCCTCCACGACCATTTGGGCTTGCTTAGTAAGCAAGGTCCTGTTGGTCGCTGCTTGCTCTTTCTTGTCCTCCAATGCCTCCATTTTCGTGTTCAGCTTGGCCACCCTTCTTTGCACCTCGATCGACTTGTCCCCTACCTCCTTTAGCTACTACTGTAAAAAGAGTTGTTTATCCTCTACCAACTTTAGGTTAGTCCGCAGGTCCTTGTTCTCCTTGGTCAACCTCAAGCAAGACTTAAATAGTTTAATCGAGGCATCTAGAATGGTGGAAAGAAAGGCTTGGGTGTCTGCCAACTCCTTCTTTATTTGGGCAACATCGTGGGACTTCTTCACCTCCAAGATCAACTTCTAGGTTAGCACCCAGGCTTGAGCTTGAAGCTCGCTGAAGCTTGAGGGCACCTCGTCCACGCCTGCTAAATTTATGAGCTCATTTTTCTTCCAAGAACAGCTTAGAGATCTTTATTCTTCTCTTCATCTTTAAATCCCCCCGAAGGAAAGACTCTAGGATCGGGGCGTTGAAGTCTTCTTTTTTATCGGAGTCTAACCTATGCTTCAATTTCTTTGTGGAAGGCCCCTTGGCTACTGTAGTCTACTCAGCAAGGCACTTATTTGTCGGGGTCGATGTGCCAACTTGATTATTCGACTGGTCATCAGCAACAACCTTCACTTGCCTTTATTTTTTGGATTCTTAGAAGGAAGGGGGAATAGGTCAGGGTGTCCTATGGCCATTACCCCGACATCAACTTCTTTGTTTTGGCTCTCCTATTCTTGAGCAAAACAGATGTTCTTGAAGTCAAAAGTGAATTTGGCGGGATCTTCTTGGCCATTAGAGCTGCACACGAGAAAGAACAAAATTCAACTAACTTAAAAGTCTGATATAAGCAAACAAATAATAAAAAGAAGACTTATGCTGTAGGCTTGAACCGTGATCCGACAACAACACCAAACCGAAAAATGTCTTTAGTCGGCAGAAATCGGGGATGTTTGTCGAGGATACACAACAACTTCAAGTCACTTTCCAGCATGGATGACCTTAGCCACGATCTATAACGTCGAGGTTCCCACATCCAATAAAAGGGAAACCTTAGCCTGTCGTCATCATCATAAAAATGATGACAACCATTCTTACCCACTAAGACTTTAAAGAAGATTCCTTTAAAGTCTCTTAGAGACGAGGTATAGGGAGAAAGGATACAGCATTTCGACTGCCCGGTGAAAGAGACTCATCTCGATGATTCACTAAGTCGAACACAGTAATGGTATAGGAAGATTCGCGAGTTGGGCTCGATATAAAAGGCCTTGCAAATAAGTCGAAAGGCTTATAGAGATGCCCAATTGTTTGGATGAAGTTTAGTTGGCGCCTCATTTAAAATCCATAACACTATCATGGTGAACTCATCGAACGAAAAGCAAACATGGAATTTGGTGAAAAGATGCTCATACATAAAGACAAAATTGACGTTTGCGTCCTTTTAACCTCAGTAAATACGATTTGAAGACCAGGCACAAGACACCGTGATCAGGTCCTCGTAGATGTCATCCCCAAGATATCCATGTTATTCAAAAGCCACTACATGTCTTAGTTCCTTTGGATGTCAGATTCATACTCTAAAACCTCCGAATCCACCGAGGAATAATCTACAGCAAGGACGACCTTGACTGCAACAAGCTCCTCAATCTGACCCGACCTCACTGGCTCCTTATTTGAGACTTCTAAGCTACTAGTATCTCCTACCCTAGAGTTTTGAGAGCTAAAACTGCTCTCGAACCCAAACTCCTCAGTAGAACCTCTAGAAATTGAAAAACTCAGGAAAGACATGAAACCAGCCTTAAAGATGAGAGAATGAAACTGAGATTACGACACTTCGAATGTGCGTGAACGAGGAGAGCTCAGACAAAATCTTCGCAAAAGGAATGCGTGCGACATTCAAAAGGTGCACCCCTATTTATAGGCATGCGACCCAACACGATGGAAGATCTGAGTTGCTTGTTCATGCACATTCAATAGTCCATGTTATGCCACACAGCAATGCTTCGAATTCCATCAATCAGCAACCTCAGCATTAGCTTAGCACATGACCCGTAGTAATAGTCGTCTCAGTCTCACCTCAGTACAAGTCACTTAAGACTCACACTTCGGTCATCCACTCGTCCTCACGAGAGCCTCGGAAGCCTATATACGAGGTCGAAGTCTCATGCCAAAGTCACCTCAGACCAAAGTCATCTCAGTCCCAACCTAACAGTACAACTGCTACAGAAACACAATGACAAATTAATAAAAACAATAATTAATCAACTTAAACATGATTAACACGTCACTTGACCTACGCTAATCGAAATCCATGGGTTCCAGCCGAGGTCATTCCCTATAAATACCAAGTAAGTCAACAGGTAAAAGTTATCGTTAGTACTTCGAATTGACTTCAACTAAATACTAACTTAGAGTTAAAGTGATTTCTATTGGTCTCCTTTCTGGTGAACGTGAACATAAGTATAAAGGACCCCATTATGAATGTTGTGGACCTCATCATAGACCTACTCTTATCCAAACACTCATATTCAATTCTTGAGAACAAAAAAATTGTTTTTATTTTTCAAGTTGTACTAGTCCATTAAGATACATAAATAAATAAATAACAGTTTTTGTATTTGTATATGCTATGGCCAATGCCACGAAGGGGAAAAAAAACTTGAAAATTAGATCGCCGAGAATGACCATTTTTCAATTGCAGTCTCTTCTTTCACTAATGCGATGCTGTCATGCTGATCTCGCAAAGATTATGTTCTTATTTTATGTTTGCTCTCCTCAAAACGGTGTTTTATTTTTAGAGATTGAGCAGAAGCATATGTTCATCTTCTTTTCTTATGATTTCCAGGGACCTTTCTCTTTTCCTCTGTCAAAGCACATCCTTTTAGCTAAAAATAAAATGCATGGTGATGGTGATGATAGAAAAAAATTGAATTAAGGAAAAATAACAAGTCCATTACAAACTAGCATACTCTTCAGACTACCCTTAATGCCGGCCTCATTTGGGATACTTCCTTTCAACAGGTGATGATAATTACATGGAAAGACAAGAAAAGAAAGATCCAAAGCTTGATTTGTTATGCGATATGGTGCTTGAGAAACAACTAGAAAAGGGGAAAGCTTGTTAAGATTTTCTTCTAAAATAAGGGAAGGTGTTGGAGCTACTGCTCTCTTCATGTTCATCTGATTCGTGGGTGGAAAGCTCTGTAATCCCACTTGCGGCGGAGGATGAGGAATCAGTCTTGTTCTGCGCCAAGAAGTCATAGAAAACCACCCTCACCTTGCGGCTGGGTCTCAAAGTGTCTATGTCCTTTTCCTCCCGATTTTTGGCACCATTTCTCCTCTTTAAAAATATGCGACACAGAACCCAATTTTCCATGGGAGCCTGCTGCACAAAAGATAAAGATTCTCTGAGTAATGCATGCACATAAATATGAATTGTTGTTTGTTGTTTGGTGACCTCACCTGAGAGTTAGAGTTAAGGAGGCAATATTCATGCATAATCCAATCAGTTCTGGCTCCATGAGGTGGCTTTCCTCTGTAGAAAACAAGTGTCTTTTTCATCCCCACAACTTGGTTGTTCCCTTTAGAAGCTACAATTTGCTTGTCCAACCCGGTTGCCTTCCAATAACCAGAATTAGTTGCTCTGTTGGAACGATTCCCGTTAGGATATTTGGCCTCTTTGGTGCTGAAGAAGTACCTCTCTTGCTCCAAATCACCTAAACACGTGGCAAAAATTAGTCTTTGAGCTTGAGTGAAGAGGAGAGGGAGGGTGAGGATTGAGGATGAATACAAACCTGGCAAATCCCAAGGATCAGATTTGCAAACATCAACTTCAGGAATGATAGAGGCTGGCAAAGGACAGGAGAAGACCTTACGCTTTAAGTACTGCACAACCAACTCTTCGTCAGTCGGGTGGAAACGGAACCCCGGAGGCAATCTCAGCTCCCCATTCTTCATAAAATTCCCCTTCTCCATTCTTCTCTTATATCAAAGCCACTCGTGGGAACTTCTTATACTAAGTCCATTCAAGCCAGAAGGATAATAAACAAAGGAAAGACGGGAAAAGGGAGTTATTATTATTGGATAAAGAAAGCAAAAGAGTATGGAGAAGGATGCAGTGTGGCTTCTTTTATAGTAATGGGTCTGACACCAAGGAGAAGAATAAGACGACACATTTGGCGTAAACCAGACTCAACCTTTCTTTTACTTTGACGTTATATTAACTACGGTTTAAGTTTTGGTTTGTGTGAAAACTGTCCAGTTCTTACACGAAACTGCTCCTGATAAGTGATAACAAAACAAGCCTCTGCCTCTGGACTGTGCTTGGTCACCATTACAATTCCACATCCTTTCAACAAGATCTATGTAGTTAATTATGATTTGGTTTCAGTATCCTAAAGAAAGAAAAGAAAAGTAAAAAAAATGTTTATAAGATTTTGTTTGATGTTAAAATAAATTAATGAATAAATAAAAAAAAAAAGAAGAAGCGAGGAAGCGACAGAGGTGAAGTCAGCTTATGTCATTGGGTACAGCTGGAGCATGGAGGTGACCCGACCCAAGGCAAAGGGACTTTATCACTGGCTTTGGTGAAAGTACACAAGTGACCCTCTCTCTCAACGGGGAGCAAATGAATTATGAATACCAGATTTTAGAGCACAAGAAGCAATAGGCAACAGCATAGCTTTTTGCAACGCCCCCTTGAAAGAAGCAAAGAGTTAATTAGTACGGAATCTCAACCCAACCTCTGCTCGTAACCTCACACTTGAGACGCACACCTTTCTGTCTGTACGTATTTCTTTACTTACCCCTTCCACTTTCCTCTTACCATTTTTTAAATAAAAATTGATCCGCTAACTGTGAATGTATGATTAATTAATTAATAGTTTCACATCTTAAAATGAAAATGTTAATTTTTTTTTTTAGAGGCATGAAAATGTCAATTTAACCGACCTACTTTAGGAGGAAGTTGTCAGTTAATTATACATTCAGATCTAATTAACCATTTATTCGTTCTTTTACAAGTTTCCTCCACCATACCATTACCATAGGAGTATGATAGCATCACTTATAATTCTATCACACAGTAATTAAATAAGCCTTTTTTTTGTAATTTTTTAAAAAAATTTAAATTATGTGACGCTCAAATAAGTTTAGTTTAACTTAGTCTTACAAACCTTTCGGGTGGTTCATTTAAATCGATCCTATATGAATTTAAATTTATTAAAAATCAACTAAAAAGATATAATATAATATAAGTTATGTTAAAACGACAATATTGTTATTTTATTAAAATTACTTATAATTTTCGTGTCTAAGAATTGATTTTTAATTTATATATTTTTCAAATTATGAAGTTTATAATTTTAACTAAATTATATAAAACTCAATTTTATTGATGCAACTATTTTTATTTAAATTATAAAAAAAATCATATAAAATTTAAAAATTATAATTAATATATAAAATGTTTAAATGATAATTATTTAATATTTTAATAAATAATATATTTACATGTCAAAATTATTATAAATATAAATATTATAAGATAATATGTTAAATAAAAAATATAATATATATTATTTTTATTACATATATTATACATTGTATAAAAACAAGAAATATCATGAATATATGTCAAATATTATAATAAATAATTTATTAAATATATTTTAATATAATATATAATATTAACATAATTATGTATAATAGTTATTTAATATTAAACATATTATATAATATAAAAAAAAATTTATCCTATTTTGTTGCTTCCTAAACCAACGTTTTTTACTGTAAAAATTATACTATAACGAAAAAATAAGATAAGAAACATGATATCTTTATTGTATTTTATTAGTGAAACAAACAATAAATTCACACATTTGGATAATTATGTAATATTTTTTATTTTCTTATTCTCTTAAATTTTTTCTTATAATAAAAAAAAGTGTCAACAATCTATACGTTTTTTATTAAGTTAGAAAATTAATCTAATAACAGAAGTCACGCAAAGAAAAGAAAAAGAGAGATTTTGGATTTACATATATTCTCTTTAATTAACATAAACTAACAACCAAAAATTCTCCTTAAAAAGTACAAAATTTTCATTTTAAGAAGAATTGCTTATGTTGGTACTCTACAATTTACTTTTTAACTGACTAAGGTTGCCTATTCGAAAAAAAAACTGACTAAGGTTTTAATTTTTAAATGTAATCATGGTTGTATGCTTGCTCGAGGATTTTCTTAGATGGAAAATTATTATTTATGTTTCGGAGACTCTTTTGAAAAATATATTGATTGTAAATTATCAATTCTGATAGCATATTATTTAAGGAGCCGTGAAATTAAACATACACTTGCGAAATCATTTTCAAATCAATTAAAATATTCTATTAGCTTTTGAATAACTTAAGGGTCTAAATCACGCTGAAATCGACTAACCATACAAATTGGTATATATTCTTATTAAAGCTACATGCATAAAAACTATGGCCATATAAAACCAATGAGAAAAACCATTCTATCTCAGACATGATCGTATGTACTGCAGTCTTAATTGTCATATTATATTTCTATGTGGGCCTAATTGTTTTTTATTTTCCAAGTTTATTATAAAAAAAATGGAAACGTCGAAGTTACTTGGGAGTGTAGAACAAGTGTTTTCAAATTAATTTAAGCATTGGTCAAACACCACATAGCTAAGCTCATTTATTATTTAGTATTGTGGGTCTTAAGCTTATATGCGTGTTTGGGAAAATTATAAGTTAATTAATTAGTTTATTCGACAAATAATAATGCAATTAGAGAAGTTTAATTACTCTAGATTCCTTTTTAAAAAATATTACATAATTTAAAAACTTTAATTTGATATACATTAGTAAAAATAGTATATCGTTAATAAACTTGGAACTTTTCCGTTTCTTGTAAAAAAAAAATGTTTAAGGTTCTAACTCACTCTATAGTCTAGACAAATATATTTTTTTCACTCAAGAGTAATACCATAAGAAATAATTCTCAATCATAGTTTTCTACAGTCAACTATGCAAGTACCGATCTCTATTAGATTATTTCATTTTAGAGGAATCTTTGATAGGTTGTTGTTCACATAACTAATTTTAAAGCAATTAGATGATTCCATGTAGGTCAAGGCTTATAAAATGGTGGAAGCTCTCTTGCACCTTTCTAGAGGAGTAAATATACTTCTATCTTTAGTTTGCAAAGACAACTTTATAAATACAAAGAAATTAAAATATATTGAATTTCAATTGCTTTTCATTTAAATTGTCTTATTTTCAAATGATTTATTTGGAGAAGAAATTTAAATTATTGAATTTTAATTTTTGTTTAGATAGAGTATTTCAATTTGAGTTTAATTGGTATACACGGTCAAAGTAAAAAATTTTTATATTCATTTATGTGACTTTTAAAGTAATAATGGGTAAAGCCAACAAATTTATCATAAATGAAGAGTTGTGATTGAATTACACTAATAGTATATACCAATTAAACTCTTTCAAATTTCATCAAATATAAATATTTATTTTAATATATAAATAATATTTAATAATAAAAATATCATCAAGTGATTTTTTTATTGTGATTATTTTTTTTTAAATCTACCAAAGTTTTTTAGGAGAACATCAACCAATGTTTTTTTTTTTCTAACATTGGCTACGATTATTTTGTTGATTAAAAATAGTAAGCCAAAATTGAAAAATAACCCTAACCTACTTTGTCCTGAAATAAACCTCACCAACAATTGACCAATATCCAGTTGAAACTCTAGTTGGCACAAGTGCTAATGAATTGTATTATTTTTAACTAAATGGTTCAAAATTCAAATTTTGTTAATGTCATTTTGGGTATAAGACTCTTACAGTTCTTAATCTTTCAAACGTGCGGGAATTATACGAACCAATCGTGTAAAAACCTGAGAGATGTGATAAAGTTAAAACATTTCTCTTTTTATAGTTGAGTTGAAAATAACCCAAAATTTTACACCTCAGTCAAAGTAGGTCAAAAATAGAACTTAAGTAATTTTTATTAAAAAAAGACTCGTGTACGATACTCATTAACATTATTTATGTTTAACAACTAATTTTTTTTATAAGCCAATTATATTATATTAAAATCCAAATAGAAATAGTACAAGGTATGTCATCCTAACTCTTTATAAAGTTTGTAAATTCAAATACTTACTAATAAGTAAAAGCAATACAGAAGTCATTTCTCACACATAAATATATGGATTCACAATTCATTCTGGAAAACTATGTGACATTAATTTTGTCACCCTACTTTATTCCTACAAGCACAATTTAGTTGCCAAAACAACATTTTGAATCTCAAGAGGTTTTGACTTGAAAACTGATAGATTTCATGTCTTTCACAATTGCCACATGATTGCAAACCATAAAAAGAACCAAACTTTTCATGCTCTTGTGTTTTCGTTCGCTAAACCTAGAAATTGAAGCTCATGCATACGAAAATTACTAATATTAAAAGCTATAGAGATTTTCCACCATGCGCATATCTCAACCCAGACTCTAGCAGCCACTGGGCAAGAGACAAACAAGTCTAAGACTGTTTCACACCCTACACCACACATTCCACAAATGATATCATCACCATGCAAAATTCCTCTTTGTGCCAAGTTGTCTTTTGTAAGTAGTCTGTCTGCATACAGTCTCCATGTTAGTACTTGAGCCTTGTGGGGTACACTTGACAACCATATTCTTGAAAAGAAATCCTCCTATTGTTGTTGCGTATTTTCTAACAACATCCTGTAAGCGAAAGAGATAGTGTAGACCTCGAATTTCTCTGGTTTCCAAATCCACTTGTCTTGGACCTTATAATCTATTACTACGTTAGCCAATCTACTCTTAAAATCCTCCAACAATTGTGTCTCCCATTCAAATAACTTCCTCGTCCATGACCATTTCCACCTTCGATCTCCCATTCAAAACATAATGTCTCTCCTGTCACCAATAAGTCTACTAACTTGACCTGACTACCACCCCGTTTTGTCCCCTCCACCAAGAGCACTGACTACTCATCCCCTCCCACACCCATATCCCTCATATTTAGATCTCAATATTTTCACCCACAAACTCGTCGGTTCCAACCTCATCCTTCACCTCCACTTTCCTAACAAGGCTAAATTAAATTTTCGTACATCTTTCTACCCAAAACCCCTTCCTCCTTTGGCCGACATATTGACTCCCAAGACATCTAACTAACCTTTCGTCCTTTCGCATTCCTTGCCCATAAAAATTTACAAAACAATGATTGAACTTAAGAAGTGATACCTTTAGAAGCCTTGAAAAGTTAGAGGTAATAGATAGGTATTGCAGACAATACAGCTTTGATAAGCACCACCCTCCCAACGAATGCAACATATTTATTCTCCCACCCTAACAACCTCTTTTTTACCCCTTCCACCATTGGTTTCCATATTGTCATCCTAGATGGATTAGCCCTCACCGGTTGGCCTAGATACTTAAAAAGGAAGCCTCCCCCCCTTACAATTTAAGAGTTTTGAAATTGTGGCCAAAGTTGACCATGCACATTCACTCTAAAGACTTGACTCTTATGGAAATTGACATTGAGCCCAAATATTAATTCAAAATTGAATAAGACCACTTTCATTACCTCAAGTGACTCCCTATTTGACTGAGCTATTAAAAGCATGTCATCGAAAAATTAAAGATGCGATACACCAATCTTATCTCTCCCCACGACATAACCTTTCCACAAACCTTTCGCCACGACTAACTGCACCATTTGACTTAAGCCCTCAGTTGCAATAAGGAATAGAAAAGGAGATAAATGATCCCCTTATCTAAGCCCTCTTCCGATACCAAACTCTTTTGTGAGACTTCCAGTCATAAGCATTGAGATTTTTGCCGAACTTGCACATTCCTTTACCCAACGAATCCAAGTTGCTTCATCACCCATGTTACTCATAACTTGCCACAAATACTCCCAACTCACAGAGTCATATGCCTTTTCAAAATTTTCGTTCAAACATACCACCTTTTTTCTATTTTGTATAGCCTCCTACATCACCTAATTAATTACTAATACTTCATCAAGGATTTTCCTTCCTTGAATAAATGTTGTCTGGTTCTCTAAAATAACCTTATGCGTTACCCCCTTCAACTACATGGCCAATACTTCTGCAAAAACTTTATAAATGCGCCCGATCAATGATATAGGTCGATAATGACTAATAGTTATGGGACAAGAGTTGTTTCGAATAAGATTTATAAAGGAGCTATTTAACCCTTTCATGAGTTTATTATTTGTATGAAACTCATAAAAGAAATTTAAGAAATCCTCATTTACCAAATACCAAAATTCCTTAAGAAACCAAAAATTCAAACCATCTTGACCAAGACTCTTATTGCTCTTGCATTCCCATAATTTCACTTTCGCTTCTTCGATAAAAGGTTTTTCAAGCTCTGACCGCTCCTCTACTGATAAACATTTGAAAGGTAAAGTATCCAGCTTAGGGAAATTCCAATCCTAACTCTAGAAATGTTGCTAAAAGTGCTTTTTAACCCTTTGTTTTAAATTGACCACCCTCACCACTTCTTCCCCTCCAAAATTTAGACTCAAAATCTCATTTTATTTTCTCCTCTTTATTAGTGCTTTGTGAAAGAATTTTGAATTAACATCACATTCCTTTAACCAATAAACCCATGACTTTTGATGCATCAAGGAACATTTCCTTGCAAATAATTTCCTTAGGTTTACCATGCTTTCAACTTTTTCTCGGCACCCCTCCTTATCTAGGACCCCTGCCTCTACATTCAAGTCAGACTCATTCACCCTCGTCTTACCTTTGGTAATTTCCTTATTAGTGTCCCAAAAAATGCTCTTGCTCCACATACACAACTTGTGTTTTAGTAACTTTAGTTTCTCTTTCAAAACAAGTGTCTTCCTTCCTCCCACATCTAGTCGTTTCCATTTGTCTTCAAAAAACACTCTAAATCGGCTATCATCAAACTAGCAATTCGTAAAGCGAAAGGGTTTAAGACCCCAATCCACCTCCCCATCTTGCAATATTACAGGATAATGATCAGACACACTATGGGTTAATCCCCACTGCTCCACCTTCCCTCATGTGCCTGTAAAAAATAAGCGAAGATAAAAAAATGGTCCAATCTACTTATAGACTTCCCATATGAATGATACCATGTGTACTTTTTACCCCATAAGTAACAACTAATTAACTAGGTACAAAACAAAAATAACAAATTGAGGATTAAATGATTAAGTATTCAATATCCCTATCAAGTTCAATCATGTATATCATGCATGTTCAACTCGGACACAGAGAAAATGAGTGATTTTTAGGACTTTAGGTTTAGGGTTTAATGGTTTATACATAAGTCATTTTATTGAGAAAAACACTAATAGAGAGTCAGGGTAAAAAATTTTACACTAGTATTCTATCACAACCTTTTATATATGGTAAGTTTGTTAATTTTACCAATTAGTACTTTAAAAGTCATATAAAAATGAAGATTGTAATTAAACATTAGTTTAAAACTCTTTTACACTACGAGTGCATAGAAATTAAACTCTTTATATTAGCATTAAATTTTATAAGTTTCTAAATTAATGACTAACCATGTATAAATGAAAATACTATTAGTGACCAATTACCAACAACATAAAAGTTCATCAAATAAGGATATTTTAATACAAATATAGTAAAAAATATTACATTCATCTATAATTATAAGACAATAATGTGATCAAATTACACTCATTAAGAGAATGAGTAAATTTAGATATTAACATTAAATTTGTAATATTTTTTTTAATTTACCTTGCACAATATTGTAGAGAGAAAATCTTTATTAATAATTAGAGAAAGAAAATACTCTTCAAAAACAATAAATTGTATTTGGATAAAGAATTTTATAAATGCAAGAAATTTGAAATACATTAAATTTGAAATGGTTTCAATTCAAATGACTTCATTTTTCCATTATTTTTTGTGGATAAAGTAATTTAAATTTATTTAATTTTAATTTTCTTGTTTGGGTAAAGTATTTCAATTCCTACTAAAAACAAAAATTTATTTTTATATTAAATATTTAGTAATTAAAAAATATCGATTAATGATGTTTTTTGGTTAATGTTTTTTTTACAGACATTCATGAAAATTTTTTTAATTAACATTAATTAATTTTACTGTTAATGATCTATCATAGGAGTATGAACCTAAGTGTGGTCATCAATGCATTTCTCATAATATTATTGTGGTGTAAGTTACAGTTCTATATCTGATGCTCTAGGGTTTTGCATAACATACCTCGGTTTTAAAGCATCTCTCATAGATGTGTGGAATAGGTCACAGTATTGTAGCTGACACACGAGATCTCACTATACCTCACATGTAACTTCCAAAACATGGTGAGCTCGATCATAGGAGTGATGGTATAAATTTGGTCAACAAGACATCTACCGTAGCACCATGGAGTAAGAGAAAGTGGTATAGTTAATATTACGAAGTTTTACAAGGTAAGAAATAACTTAAAGAAATGTTAGAAAAAAAATTTGAATGAATATCCTAAGAAAGTATTGGAAAAAAGTGGCCAAAAAATAACTCTAGTTGACGTAAACCAAAAAATAATTTGGGTTAATATTAACCAAAAATATTTTAACCGATGTTAAGCAA
Organism: Psophocarpus tetragonolobus; assembly: GCA_037954015.1. NCBI lineage: Eukaryota > Viridiplantae > Streptophyta > Magnoliopsida > Fabales > Fabaceae > Psophocarpus > Psophocarpus tetragonolobus. The sequence goes on from CM075691.1 coordinate 164,577, forward strand.
AAAATAACAATGGTTAATTTCAGTAAAAGAACTAGGTTTGAAAAATTTTAAATTCTTACTTTTTTTAAGGAATTTAGAAATTCTACAATTTTAACTAATCAAAATGTTTTAAATAATTAGTAGAGTTTTAAATTATTTTAAAATTTCTCATCATCCAAACAATGTATTTTATCACAAAGTATTAGAAATTTCAAAATGAAATGAATTCCCTTTTTAAAATTCTCCATCCAAACACAATCTAAGATATTTTAGTCAGAAAAAAAATTAATACAAAACATATTATTATAAAAAGACTAATAAATATTAAAATCTTATCTTATAATTAAGGATGAATGTAACATTTTCTCTTTAGATAACTATCATAAACAATTATAGTTTTAAAATGAATGAAATAACATTTAACATCACAGTATAAGAGTCTTATAGTCTATTTGATGAAAGTTAGATATAATAATTTGCTATATTGATAGAAAGGCAAAGTACAAAAAACATGAGAGACTAGGCCAAGGCATATGAAATCAAACAAATCTATACTAAAACAATCCCATTAGGTCGTGACTAGGGGTGTGTAAAAAAATTCAGTTGAAACAAAATTGGTAAGTTGAATCAGTTTAATAAAAGTTAACTAAAATGTTTTTAAAACTAGTTCAGTTTGAACTGAATTATTTGTAAACAAATTTGGTTCGAATTGAACCAGCTTTAGAAATAATTTATTTTACTGCTTTTATAAAAAAGATCATTTCTTCACACCTCGTACCTCTTTGTAATTTTCCACAATCCTATAAAAAACGTTCTTAATAGACAAACAATCATTTAAGTTACTTATACTACTGTCTACAACATTGTGAAAAAAAAAACATTGATAAAAAAAATAGTTTAAATCTAATTCAATCTAGAATTGTTTCGAATTAGTTCTAAATTAATTCATAACTAACTTTATAAAAACAATTCAGTTTCAAGCTAGTTTTTTAAAATAATTTATTTTTTAAGTTTAAAAACTAAACTGTTTTAAACAATTTAGGTTTAGTTTGATTAGTTTTTTTGAAAAATCATTTTTGTCCACCCTTAACTCTTCTAAAAAAATAACAATATAGTATATCCCACCACAAAATAAGTTTGTTGAGATATATACCCCAAAACTTAGCCGAAGTATGTGCACCCACGTTATCTTTCCTATAAATATGAGACACTCTAAAATTAAAAATAGTAACAAAAAAGTTGTCTCATCTATTTCTAAGCTGCTAAAGGACAATACTGGTGATAGTAAATGACAGAACAACCAAAACAGAATCACATTCTATCCAAAGATTTATAACCATTCCCTTGTGTGAGCAATCCTGTTGCAGTCATAAGCTCAGCAAACAAAGAGTCTTGGAACCCCAAAGAACGCGAAAAGCAAACCAACTATGTAGCTGAGATTGTTTTGAAGATTCCGCCACAGGCTGCCAATCCCGGATTCCCTTTAGTTGCCCCGTTAAAATTTAGAATAATCACTTATTTAATTTCTAAAAAGATAATTAAAGAAAAGTAAGTCATAATATTACATTGCCTTTATTAAGGATGTGTGTGAAAAAACTAATTCAAGAATTAACTGTCAAAAAAATAATTAAAAATTAGAAAAATTAGTTGTAAGTATTTGATACAACTAATTGTTCAACTAATAAAAAGTTATAAAATGATAAATAAGGATATTATTATTTATTAGATCTATAATGTGATATTTAAAATAATTATAACATATGAGTTGATTACATGTTTAAATTATAAATTATTATAATTAAATATTTAAATTATAAATTTCTATAATTACATATTTAAATTATAAATTACTATTATTTCATATTTAAATTATAAATTACTATAATTATATATTTTTTTAAATTATAATTTTATATAATTAAATATATAAATTTTAAATTGCATATTTAAATTATAATTTTCTATAATTATATATTTAAATTATAAATTACTGTAATTACATTAATGAATGAGAGATTGTGACATGTAAGAAGAGATAATTAGTGGGGGATGAATGGAGGATAAAGTTATAAAAGAAAATATGCTAATAACTAAAAATAAGAGACTTTTTGAAAAAAACTAACTCAAGTAGATAAAATAAAGTTAACTCAAGTATCTTTTAAAAACAACTAGTAGCTACCTAAAAAAGCTACTAACTTTTTGCTTATCACATGTAAAAGATATTTCAGCTAGTTGAAAAGAGACAAATGAAACTTGCCCTGTGAGTTTGGTAAAACTAGCTTATCAACTAGTTGAAAGTTGTAAAATGACAAATAAAAATATCATTAATTATTAGATCAACAATAAAATATTTAAAATAATTATAATATATTTTAATAATACTAATTGATTATATATTTAAATTATAAATTATTATATTATATATTTAAATTATAAATTATTATATTATATATTTTAAATTATAAATTTCTACACTTACATATTTAAATTATAAATTTTTGGAATTATAGGTTTTTATAGGTTAAATGTTAATTGTTAATGTGTTAATTTGTGTGAGTAGAATGATTCAAACTCATGATTTATCCCTCTCTCCATCCTTTTCCATACATGTGGACTTTGCCACTAGAATAACCTTAGAGCATCTCCAGCACAAGATGCTTGTAAAGTTGCTTATAAAAAGTTAACGAGTTTCTTGAAGCAGTTTTGCCATTGGAGCAACTCTATGTGACAATAAGTTGTTTAAAAAGTGGATAAGTTACTTTACCAAACAACTATTGCTTATAATTAAAAAAGGTAATTTTTCAAAAAATCTGTACAAATTAATAACAATATACAACTAAAAAAATTAAAAAATTGTGATTTTCTTAGAGTTACTTATAATTTCTTCTATTGGACTAAAATTGCATAGAAGTTGCTAAGCAATTACGTGATATTATAAAGACTACCAAACACTTTTTTAATGCAATACTCATGGGAGTTGCTCTAATTGGAGATACCCTTATATCTCCTTTGTAATTAAAATATTATAAACTAATATAATTATATATTTAAATTTTAATTTTCTATAATTAAATAAATAAATTTAAATTACATATTTAAATTATAATTTTCTATGATTGTATATTTAAATTATATCACTATAATTACATTACGAAGGAAAGAGAAAGGAAGAAGAGAGGTTTTGTAATGTGAAGAGAAAATTAGTGGAGGACAATTCATTAATCAATTAAAGATAAAGTTAAGAAAATCAACACTAGCCGAAAGTAGGAGATTTTTAGAAAAAGCTAATTAGAGTAACATTTCAGAAAAAAGATAGTAATTACCTAAAAAAGTAAGCTCCTAGCTTTGTGCTTACCAAACACACTTAAATCATTTCAATGACAATTTCAACTAGTTTTTTAGCTTTCAGCTTTGTGAAATGACAAATCAAGTAGATTGTAAGTCTAATAATGTAAACAAATACATAGTTAAAAAAATATAAAAATTTTCGATGAATAAAAAATGAGTAATGTTTATTTTTTGACTAACTAAATAAAATTAATTGATGATATATCTATATTATTAATAAAAGGAATTCCACTTTTGATGTTTACTTTTCAAAATACATATTCTACCCTTTTTAAGAAAACAAAAATAAAAAATTATTTTGTTGAAAGAGAAATTTGAACCCATAACCCCCCTTTCTCTGTATATATGGAGTTTGTCACTAGATCAACCTTATAACTTTAAGAAAAAAAAACTTTAAAACTTTTATATCCAACATACATAATTGTCATATTATCTATAATCTATAATATATAATTATATTATATTATATATTATACCTATTACTATTAATAAAGGGAATTTCCTATTTTGATGTCCACTTTTCAAAATACATATCCTACCATTTTTAAAAAACAAAAAGAAAAAACTATTTTGTTAAAAGAGAGATTGAAAGACACAACCTCTCTCTCCTCAATATGTGTACTTTGCAACTAGATCAACTATATTACATAAAAAAATACTTTAAAACTTTTATATCTAACATACATGATTGTCCTACTAACTACAATTTATAACTATAATCTAACATATATAATATTATCTCTATCCAAAATATCTATTCTATCATTTTTAAAAAAAAAAGAAAAAATTATTTTGTTAAAATATAGATTCAAACTCACGACTTCTCTATCTCCTATATATTTACTTTGCCACTAGATCAACTTCATAACCTTAGAAAAAAAAACTATTTTAAAACATTTATATCTAATATACATAATTGTCCTATTATCTATAATTTATATTTATAGTCTATAATATTATATATATATATATATCAAGTTATTAAAATCCTAAAATTATTATATCATATCAAAATAGAATGTAGCAATCGTGAAAATACTTTTATGAATTATTAAAATAATTTAGGTATCAAATTCAATTTTAATATGATTGTACAAAGTTTAGCATAATTGTACAATTTTTGTGTATAAACAAATCAACATAGTTTAATGTTATTACCTTAAACTACTTTCCCAGCTATATGCTAATAACTTGAAACAGTAGATTTACTTTTCAAGTACAACCTTTATTAATATGCAAATAGTTATGGAGGAGAGAGATTGTTGATTTGAATCATTCTATTAATAAAAATTAAGAGTTTTTATAAATTTGGATCGATCCGTGAATCCAAACCGATCTAATTAGATTAGTAAATTAATCTAGATGTAATATGATAAAATCTGATCCAATCCAATTAAATTCGACCAAAGATGAATTGGATCACAGATTTGAACTTTGAAAATTCGCAGATCCATGAACCAATTTAAAGATTAATATTTTTATTACTTTTATATATATATATATATATTTAAAGAGATTTAAATAGAAAATTTTTAATATTTAAATTTTAAATGTAATTTACAAATTAAAGATAAGTTGAAAAATGAATGCATTAGGTATTGTGGTGATAAGGATTAGAGGTTATTAAATTTTATTGTTTTTAGCTTTTCAGGATATTATTTTATCATTTATAGGTAACTTTTATATGTAATTTTACTTTTACGTTATTTTGAAAAATAATATATGTTCTAATATTTTGTTAACTATTTTATTTCATCTTTTTTATAAAAACAAAATATCTCTAAAAAATGTTATTTGTAATACGTCGATTTAATCTGATCTTATCTATTCTTAATCAGATTCGGAGGTATTTGGCATGCAAATTTTTAAAAATAAAAAATAAAAATAAAAATTAAAATTTCATGTATATATATCTAAAAATTGGTAAAGATCAAACAAAAATGATGAGATATGAGAAGAAGAACATTTCAACAAAAAAATTATATTGTTAAATTAGAACTTGTAAATTTAATTTAATTTATCTAAAACAGTTATTACGATATAAGAGAAGAAGAAAAAAAGTAAACAAATGTTTTGTTGGAGATGGAAGAACAAAATTAATGCATTAACAATGAGTTTAAAGTTAAAAAGAACAATGATTTAAGAGAAAAACATACACTTCTTGTGTAAAAAGTTTTACACCAACAATTAATCACAACCTTTTACATATGGTCAGGTTGTTAATTTTACCAATTAATACTTCAAAAGTCATGGAAGAGTTGTAATTAACTGTCAGTATAAATTTTACACCGACGGTGTATAGATTTTAAACTCATAATTTAATTAGTAAAAAACTTGTCTAACAATGATTTAAAATATTAATAGTGAGCTCAAATTTATTCGTTAGTGAATTCAAATATATATTATATAAAATATTTAAATTATTTATTTTTAGTAATTTTGGTAGAAAAATGAATATTTTTTATTCATAACTACTTAAAAAAAGTTTGTTTTTAAATAAAAATTTTAACTGTTGAAAAAACTTGATTTTAAAAATTATAACAACTCAAATCATAACTATCAAAATTTACTTAATTTTCTTAAAAAATAAATGTGTGATTATGAAATTACCCCTATTACAAAGGGAAAAAAAAAATATAACTACCATATATATTTTCTTTCCAAAACTTATCTATAGTCTATAGAGAGTGAGGACAAGATTTAAAATTTATTATAAAAATTAAGTAGTTACAATAATAATATATTATATATTATTGTGAGAGAGAAGGGATCCACTTATTTCAAGAGTAAGTTTAGATTTACTGTTTATCCTCACCTTCCATTTTCTTAAAATCAAGTAGTTGTGATGAATAACTAATCTCAATCATTATATTTTAAGAAAATGAAAGGTTAGAAAGAAGAATAAGCCTCTTAAACTTACTCTTAGAGTAAATAAATCACTATGTATATATATATATATATATATATAGAGATAGAGAGAATGGAGTTACTACTAGAGTAAGGATAAATGACTTACTCCTCATCTTATCCATTAATTTTCTTAATATCTAATGGTTTTAATGAATAACAAATTTTAATCATTAGATTTCAAGAAAATAAAAGGGGAGGATGAAGATTAAATCTTTTATACTTACTCTTAAAATAAGTGAATCTTCTTCCATATATATATATATGAAAAATGATTCACTTGCTTACTTACTTTAAGATTAAGTTTAAGAGACTTATTCTTCATCCTAAAATATAATTGTTAAGATTAATTACTTATTATATTTATATGATAAAGATAAAGAGTAAGTGTCTTCAACTTATTATTGGATTTAGGGATATATATATATATATAAAGAGAAAGATGATGAATATACTTACTTCAAAAGTAAGTTTAAGAGACTTACTGTACATCATAATAATTTATTTTCATAAAATCTAATAGTTGAAATTGGTTATTTATTTCAACGATTAAATTTCAAGAAAATAATGTTTTGTTTGATTTATCCTTCAAATGTTTTGTTTGATTTTATTTTTTAGTTATTTAAAAATACTTTCTATGAATTGTTTATTTACTTCAAATGTTTTGTTTGATTTTATTTTTTAGTTATTTAAAAATACTTTCTATGAATTGTTTTCTGGAAGAAGACAAAAAACTTGTTTGATTAGTGTTGTTTGAAATTATTTTAAAAATGTAAAAATAAATAAACTTGTCCATGTTTACAAAAATCTCATTGTAGAAAAGTATAAAATAAGAGTTTAATTGGTATACACTGTCAGGGTAAAGATTTTTACATTGACGTTCAATCACAACATTTCATTCATGGTAAGTTTGTTGATTTTATTAATTAGTACTTTAAAGTTACATAATTGAAAAGTTATGATTGAATGTCAGCGTAAAGATTTTTTACACTAAAAGTACATACCAATTAAACTCATAGAACAATCTATCTTTTGTATGTTTTAAGTTTTCAAAATAAAAATATAAAGCTGAAAAACAAAACTATTTATAGTTGTTCTTTTGTTTTTAGTTTTTAAAAACTAGAAAGCAAAAGTTGTTTATGATGAAAATTGTTTTAAGAAAAGCACTAATGAGTTTTTTTTTTAATTTTTAAATACTAAAAATAGTTATATAAAACTCTCTCTTTCATACCCATACACATATATATACACATACCCATACACATATACATTTATATATATATATATATATATTTATTGTTAGAAATAAGAGAAATTAATAATAATTATAAGATTAAATTTATTGATCTTGATTGCATGGATAATTAAAAGTAGTAAAATGTTTTTACTTTTTATTATTTTTAATAAAGAATACAATCAATACCATTAAATTTAATCCTATAAGTATTATTAAATACAATTATCTTATTATTTGTATTAACATTTAAGTCTGATAAATTTAATTATATAATTATTCTTAGACTTAATTAAGTTTTTTGTCTATAAAATTTAACTAAATTTCACTTTTGAATCCTGAAAATTAAAAATAATTTTTTTCATCCTTAAAATTTTAAGTTTATACTGTTTTTTGGACTAACTTTAACTAAATTCAAGAAAAAAATTATTTTTTTAGAGAAAAAAAATAAAATTTAGTCAAATTTTAAAATTAAAAAACTTAATTAAACTTTATTATTAATTCCTCTCATCGACATTATTATCTCAAAAGACAATGATTGATTACGGTGCACGCATGGGGAAGTGCGTATAACTAACTCAAAATTATTTTGGATAAATGATGAAGAAGGAACCAAAGGCAACGGGTTGTAGCAAGTGAGGTTCTTTTAAACTTGATAATGAAATAATATTTTGTAATTAGAATAATATAATATAGTAAAAACTTTAAGAAAAGGTAGTGTTTAAAAATAAAAGAGACTAAAATTAATTTATAAATGATTATGACAATAGGAGAAAAGTGGGTGAAAGAATAAAGGTAAGGGCCCAGTTGGTTCCAAAACACGTCGGACTAAGGGTAGATGACAAATATGGTACCTTCAAGTGATGCCCCATTTCAAGATTTCCTCGATCTTCTTGTCTCACTGTTTGGATCTCATGGGACAATTCTTCTCCCTCACCATTCTCCTATAAAACTCAATCACAATTATAACCCTATCATAATTCATTTATCGTGCAAAGGTAATGAAGGGAGCACAATGAATAAACGATGTGAGAGTAAAGAAGAAATCTAATCTAATTTTTAGTCAACGAGGTTTCATAGATTCATTTAAAAAAAACAAAAATACTGAACAATCACTTGTTATAAAACATAACATAATCAGATGTTAATTAATCTATGAATAATGTTGTAATTAAATTCTTGTTGTCGTATAAATGAGGAGATAAGAGAATAGAATAATGATAAAAGTGGGAAAAGAAAAAGGGTGGTTATGGAATATGGAAAAGAGAGTGATGGAAACGTGGGACGGTTAAACTGGAGCCTCAAACATTGACAATTGAAGAAGCCTAATTCCGTGGGGAGAAGGGAAACTAGTTCGCCTCAAAAATAAAAAAAATAAAAGGAAGCACCGAATTGGGAATTAGAAAATGAGTGAACAAAGCAAGCAAACCAGTAAACTTGATTATATTTATATGAAGGAGATGAGATGAGATTCCCACAAGCAAAATATTTTGAGCCCACTTGCATATGATATAAGTAGGGAAAAAGGATTTCGTATGCCACATTGCGGCTCTGATTTTTCCCATTTCTCTTGTTATAGGGTCAAAGGAGTTTGCGTGTGGGCATTCTCATTCCGGTTTTAAATTACAAAAATATAGTACAACACAAACGTCAAACCTTGCAATTATTGTGTTTTCGGTAAAAATTATTCAACTCTCGAAGCTTTTTTTTTTGTCCAACTTCTTCGCACCACTTTCTTTGAATTTAGATTTTTTATTTTATTTATCATCTACATTTTTTATTAGAGTGTCCATGGGACGCGATCCTCTCCATTTTAACGTCTCCCATCTAAAAATCTATACCGTTTATCGTACTCAAAATTAATACTAATTAAAGGAACGTGTTTAATAGTATGTTATATAATTCCTTTAATCATCCTTACTTACTTCCTATTTAACACGTTCACATTACGTAAGGAGACAAACATGTTGTATTGTTAGCATATTTACAATTGCAACATTCCCAAATCAGCGCTAATATATCTCCCTTAGTTCTTTTCTTTTTCGGGCAAAATATCCCCTTGTTCTTTTAATAATGTATTTTTTTCATTAACTCATCGGCTGAATTTAGAATTAATATTGCTGAGTTTTCCTTTCAACTATCAAATATCAATGTGCATTTTTGATTCTAAGAGCAACTCCAACGCTGTTCGTGTTCTTAAAAACGGATCTAGAAGTTAAGATTTGATCTTGACAAAATTAATTATTGAAGAAAAAAATTAGATTTCGAGTGAAGATCTTATTTTTATATAAGAACAAACAAAATCAATAAACTATTTAAACAATAATAATTTTTTATTGTCTCTCTCCTTAACTCAATATTTAAGAATAAGGATTATGAGGTCTACCGGAAAGTGTTCTAAGAACACAAAATGTAATTTTTTATTAGAGTAAAAAATAAAATATATCTTAAAATTGTGGAGCCCACAAAAAAATGAGTTAAGATAAAAAAAAACTTGATTTTCTATTGGAGATACTCTAACTGATATTGAAAAAGTAGTTTTTCTTTTTTATTTATACTCGATATGATTTGGGGTCCTTGGATGCGAAGGTCACTGACCCATGAATGATACCAGTAACCGACCTCCTCTAGTGTAACTTAAAGATAGGCCCTTAATAACTGCTAGCAGAGAGCTTAGTATAAATAGGAAAATTAACGACTTGTAGAAGACATCTTCCAATTACCAGAATATCTTGTGAACGTAACATGACCCTCCACCTTTAGAGGCATCCACCTACGGAGGAACTAGTTTCGAACAATTGTTGGAACAAATGTAGACGATGCATTAAGAGACAGAGAATGCTAGACACCAGGTAATAGGAGCAGAGTGCCATAGCTAGCAGATGCAGAAGGAGGCTAGACAACATATACAAGTCGCACAACAAGAAATGCAAACACAAATGGCCACGTTACGCCGCCCTAAGAGGGAGTCTTTCACTGAGTTGCTACAAGATTTTCAACCTTTTTCACAGGAAATTGAAGCCAAACCTATCCTCCTTATTTTCTTATCCCAAAGATGGATCCTTTCTACAGATCGCAAGACCTAAATCGACATTTAAAATTTTTCATGTCCCAAATGATTGTTAATGGCAAGAATGATGCTTTAAGATGCAAGATTTTTGTCAGCATTTTGATTAGTTCGGCTTTAGAATGGTTTAGTGGATTACCAAATCATTCCATAACCGGTTTGGAGCAGTTCACCCACTTATTTGTGACTCAGTTGGCCGCTAACAGGCAGGAGCTTCCTACCATTGCTGACCTCTTTAACTATCATTAGTCCAAGGATGAAAGCCTAAAGCATTATTTGACACGCTTTAACGATGTGACCATACGCGTGGTAGACCCTAATAAACATATGTTTGTGGCTCCGTTTATAAAAAGGATTTGGACCTATGCCCTTCTGGACCAATACTTGAAACTGGCGTCTTAGACCAACTCGGCTATTAGATTGGTCTAATGGCAAAGTTCTCATGTGAAGAAAAGAAGAATAGGACAATGACAAAGTGATGCAAACCAACTTTGCACTCCCCTTGATCTTTCTCCTTGAGGTTCCAAGCATCCAAAAAATGGAGGATGAAAGGGAAAGAAAATAGAGATAGGGCATCACTCTTGAAAGAGATAAGCCAAAAATGTTTAGGTTTGCTGTAAGGAAAGAAACTCTTGATAAAAACAAAAAAAGAAGAGGTTTGTGAAGAGAAAGGATCCTCAAGATGTTTTACTAGAAAATGTGCTCATAAAGAGACAATTACATTCAAATTCAAAGGTGAAGCATACAAGAGAGTAGGAGAGAGTATATATAGCCCAATGAGACGGTTTGAGCACATGATCCAAGGTAATGTGAGACTTGGACTTAATTAACATTAAGGCTAATTAATACTAGTCTTAAAAGCCTCTTAATCTTGTGCCTAGCTTAAGCCAAAGCGGGGGGAGGGGGGGAGGGGATGCAAAAGCTAACCTAGGGGTGAGGGGACAAGGCCCAAACATCCTAGGCTTATGAGACCTCTACTACACATACTCCTTAAACTAACTAAAGACACATTTTCTTCCTAAGCTAAAGGGAATGACCTAAATACAATGGCTTAAAGGAAATTACAAGCAACTAAAAATATTTACACACAAAATTATCCTAAGACAATGACCTAAGTCTTTCATTGAGTTCCCTTCCTTGCCATGCCTTTCTTTAATCCTCCTAACTATGATGCATACTAGGTGAGATTGCATCATGAAGGAAGGGCAAAGGTAAAGTGGAGATAAAATGTCTTTTTTTTTTTCACTTTATATAAGAGATTGGGCGAGTTGAAGGGGTGATAGAGCAAAAAGTAGAACACAAAATGAAGGGTCCAAACGGCTCCTCCTAGAACAATGCAAATGGTTATTACAAATGTTTTCCCCTACCTATGAGAAGATGCCACGTGGAAGCCTTCCAGGAGACTCGTTGACACCGTCTCAAGACTGGGTGACATATTAGACACCTCTTTAGTCAAAAGTCAGTATTTTTATAACTAACGTAACATATAACAAAAGCCGACAATACAGTTTTCCTGCTAGCCAAGATGTCATATTGAAATAACAATTGATGTGACCATGCCTAGCCAAGGACCTATCACTAGGGCCATGGCTAGAAGGATTGAAGAAGACCTAGCCCTTGCAGACAAAGGAAGACTTCACCTCCTATGGAGAGTGAAGATATTAGGCTAGGGACTTTAGTTAATAAAATGTAATTTTCCTTTATTTTAATTTTGAGGAGCATTAAGAATTTAATTTGGAACATGTATTTTTAGTCTATTTTTTATTTTTAGGAGGTGTCTTAGGAATTTAGAGGGTGAATTTAGCTTTTTGGGTCTTTATGAAGGAAATAAGGGGTAGCCTTGATATCTACACCCCTCTTTTCTACATAAACCCCCTAAGCTAATAAGAAGGAATCTTGGCTCTTGGTTTGAGAAACTTGGGCACCAAGTTTGATGATCTAAGGAGGGAATTGTTTCTCAATTCTCCTCCCTTAGATCTCTCCTTTTAATCCTAGCCCTTCTTTTTTAGGTTATCTTGTTCAAGAGGTTAGCTACCTCTATAAATAGGAGCTCCTCCCTCACTTGTATTTTTTACACTTGAATTTAATCCTAGAGATCATATTGGTTGAGGTTCTTACCTTTAAGTGTCCCCCTTTCTCCCTTTGTGAGAGCTTCTAAGAGTTATCAAGGGACCCCTCCCTTATGGCCTCTCCCATTTGGCTTATCAAACCTAGTATTTGTGGGGCCTCACCCCATTCCTTTCCTCTCCATAAATCCATTTTCCTTCCAAGTGACCTTAGAAAAGGATCCTTTGGGCACGTGATTATCAAAGATCATATCAACAATGTTCATATTTATCACGATCTTTTAGAACATCGGTCCAACCTTTTCACTTCTATGAGCTTAAGGTTGAAGGGCTTATAGAGTGGGAGGTTACTAAGCCCCACAAATGACATCGATAACCAACCTTCTCTAGTGTAACTAAAGGATAAGGCCTTGATAACGGGTAGTAGAGAACTTGATATAAATAGGAAAAATAACGACTTGTAGAGGGCCTCTTCCAATTACCAGAACAACCCTAAAATTATTTTCTTAAAAAAAATAACTCAATGAAACTCAGTTGGGGTTTGCAAATTGCAACTGTAATTGGTGAGTTGGAATTGGAAAGAGGTACAAATAAAAAAAATGAGTGTTCCTGTTGAAACAGTTGATCACTACTTTTTATCAAGTTCCAAGATTTGTTAAAAAGACTCTAATGCTCAAATTAGAGAGTATTCAAAGTCTTTACTGAATAGACACTGCTTCTTACTTGTTGGAAGTTACTTTTATTTATTGGATATTACCTTTATTTGTTGGTTTAAGTAAATTCAGAGATAATTTAGGTTTTCTTTAATAAATGTTTATTTAATTTTAATTAATCTCAGATTAGTCTTTAGATGAGCATTTTCATTTAGAAATGATTTCGATATTGCTGAATACTGAAATGCTTGGTTGTTGGCGATCAGTGTTGGAATGGAGCCCGAAGTCGTCACATGTACAATGAGAAACTGAAGTGAAGCAAGAAACGGTGCGTGACACCTAACCCTAAACGTCAACATTGAAGCATGATGCCCTGATTTACGTTTTGTATGAAATTTTCTTTTAGGCATCATTTGCTATGTTTGAAAGTCCCTTGTTAATCATACTCATCATCAGTTTCTGTACGCAAATCATATGTATTATTATTAATTCATTGAACTGCAAGGTTATATTGCTTCACTTTCATGGGCATTTTCATCATGTGTAATAAAAAAAGCCGTAAAGATTAAAGGTGAGCCGTTGGATTATTAGACTCCTTCCGTGAGTATACACGTGTGCGTTTTTTCTTTTTATTTGGTTTTTCACTGTTTTTAACTACTTTTTATTTGGAACTTTTCGCTTTTGTGTATTATGATTTTGTTATTATTCTTAACACAAGTGTAAAGAATTAGGATGGCCAAGGCTAGCTAGCTCTTCTGCCATAATTTTGATGGATAAGTTAAGAATTGTAATTCATGTGTTTGTTTTCGGCCTTCTCAATCTAACCTACTAATCCACCAAGTCAAAAACAAGTAGAACAGACTAGTTTACTATCTTATATTAATAATATTTTTATATTAATTATATTATAAATACAAAATATAATTAATAAATTAAAATTAAAAATTAAAGTATGAGAATTAATATATTAAAAAAATCAAATTTTAGTATTATTACTTTCCTTAATAAATTAATCAAATTATATTAAAATTTAGTTTAGATTAGAAATAAAAATTAAAAATTACTTTAATATTATTACTTTACTTTATAATTTTTAGACTAATTTGATTAAAATATTTTTATTTTGATATTTAGATAAAAAAATTTAGTTTAGAAAAAAAAATTTTAAATTAAAAAAATTTGAAAAACTAGCAAGTTAGACAATTTAGCTCGTCCTGATTTTTACAAGCCATAGGCAAGTCGGACAAAAATGAATCAAGATGACCCGTTTTGCTATTCCTATAAAACAATTATGAATAAAAATATAAATACAAGTATTATAATAAATTTGTTGATTTTTTTATAATAATTATCTTAATATATTTGCAATAACTTTGATCGTTTGAGAATGTAATTTTTTATTGATAGCGCGGGTAAAAAGAAAATTCAAAATTAATACTAATTAAAAATGTTGATTGTGTGTTGTGAAATGTTTAAAGAGTGGAAATGCCAGTCTCAGGTATATAATAGTATAAGGTACTAGGTGTGTATATATATATACATATATACCTGGTAATTAATATTTAATAATGTGTAGAAATTAGGATATGTATAATGTAATTTTGTTGTTTGAAATAGATTAAGAGTACAAGTAACCGATGTCCAATGAAGAGATTTTGTAGAAGAAAAGAATGTAGAGAAATTCAAAAGTCTCCATTGATTTCAAAGTTGACCTCGGTATTTTTGAATTTCTAATTAATGTTGGACGCATAGAGATGCCTTGAGAATGTGGTCCTTTGCTTTTGTGATTGGACACTTGAAATAAGGAAGTTGCTTGATTTTGAAGCCAAATATGTGTGAACCTGGAAAGCCAAGCTTTAGTCTGCAAAGGAATAAGATAGCAGCCATTCTTCAGCGCCTCTCAAAACAAAGGTATAGAAATGTCGTAAGTAATTGTAGCTTATAAGAGGAAAGGCGTCATTGTCTTGAGCTAATTTACTTGTTTCGTGACGGAAGCTTAATTAGTTAATTATCGCATATATGGATATCCCACCCGTGACCGCACCATGATCGCCACTTCATGCAAACAAAGTGCCTTGGTAATTGCCAATTTATTTAATTGGTCTACAAGTCGGAAAGTGCATTTGACTTAGACTTTTTGTATATTTGTATTTGTAGGCGAGGGAGAAATTAAAAAGTAGCTTTCTCAGATACCACAAATACAAAAATGTTTCTCTTTTTCCCCAACCAAACTTTGTAGCAGCAGTAGCTACAAAGAAACTTCCCGAAAAGGGCCATCCAATTCAAAGCGAGAAAGGGTGTCCTTTTGTTTGGTGGGCATCTCTCATCTCTCTCCTTTTACTCTTTACTCTTACAAATACCAACATCTTTGCTCTTTAACCCTCGGAAACTTACAAGCTACACATTCCCCTTTCTCTAAACAAATTACATGCTCCTCCTTTATTCCTCCTTCTCGGCCTCAGTAGACACCTTTACCGTAACCGTGAAGACACACGTCACTCTTTCACTACTTTCTACTTTTTACACCTTCATTGCATATTTCCCGCTGCATTTCTCACAATCAAACTAATATTCAATAGTAACTAACTAAAGTACACGTTATCAAGTTCTCTTCATTGCACATAATCAAATTCCGAGAGTCATACGAGAGAAGCCTTGCACCGGATTTACCTAGGATCGGGTCTATCCGTAGGGCCAGACCCACCTTCAATGGCTAGGACACTAGGATGACCGATAAGGGAGAAGTGGCTCAGGTAGAGTCTACCATTCCTAAGTGAAATGTCTTTATTATCCTTTTCATGTAAATAAAAAATCTAATAGCCTAAGTCGAAGACCTAAAAGATAAACACTATAAATAGGGACATCAAGTACAAGTTTAATCATTGAATATTTTTATTATTTTTCTGCTGACACACTATACTTTGAGATAATAGTCAACTCTCCTCTGACATGAGCATCAAAGTGCAGATACCCTCCTCTTGTGCTGGCTTGGAGTAATTGTGGAAGAGTAAGTTAAGAGTTTGGAGGAAGACCTGACAAAGGAGATGAAGTTTGTACAATGGTCAAGAACATTACGGTGCCCACTATGGGGCCATGTAAGCAATACCTTTCAGCCTCAAAGAAAAGATTGAGTAGGCAAGATGATGACTCGGACAAGGAGCAACACTAGAACTTCACGCGATACCCCGCATGAGGAACCAGCCCCTGGAGCAGCTAGGGATGTATAAAATAATACTATTTTAGTAGCATATTTCTTAGCATTTTTTTATGTTTGGACCATTGTAATATCATTTTATTAGACTATGTTATTCCAAATATTTTATGAGAATATTATTTAATGCACATGATATATATCCCTAATGGATGTTATTTTGTAGCTCAAATTTCTCATGTTGCTATTTAATATATGATTTATTTATAATTGCCATTCTAACTTAATGATTAGTATTTTTTATTATTGATTAATACCATGCAAGTGGGAGAATGTTGAATACAATTATCGATTAGTATTAATCAATAATGTTTTATTATTATCTAGTAATTTAAGATATGATTATTATCATAACTTATCATGGTTATTTTGAATAAGATTTTAGTAAGATTAACTTTGTAATGTATTAGGTCAATCATAGAAAATTTATTTGAGAAGTCCTACTTACCTTGAAAATTGTAAATTTGTCATCCCATTATGTAAATTAGCACACACATTTTTCCTATAATAATTTTGTGGAAGGTGAGTAGAAAATCTTGAAGAGTTCTTATTAAACTTATATTGATGTTATGAGAAATTCAATTGCTTAATTCATACAATGTTGCATCATTCTTTCCTCGTACATTCTTCTTAAATGAATTAAACACTCATGCATTTGTTCATAACCTTTCTCATAATGTTCACATTTTGCCCTCCCTTTTTATTAGGGATGCTCATCGATTCGAGTCGATTTGACAAAACCAACAATCCAAACCAAACTAATTAATTTGGTTGGTTTTTTCACTTGATCGAGTCTGACCGCGAACCAAACTGAGCAGAACCGACCATGTTCGGTTTGATTCGCGGTTTTAACACTTCAAAATCCTGACCCAATCAGAACCAAACGAAAAGTATATATTATTATATATTTATTTTATATTTTTCTTTTATTGAGTTGCTTTAAATATATATAATTTGTTGTTTGTATTGTATTAAGTTACTTTAATAGTTTAATTTGACTAATTTGGTATATGTGAAACATTTGCTATTTTGTTATACAATTATGAATTTAGTAGATTAATGAATTTGGTTAATTTGAGGTATAATATTATTTTTTATGATTTAATGAAAAAAAAATTATTTTTCAATTTTTTTATTGGTTTTTCCCGAAATCGAACCAAATTAACCCAATTATCATTGGTTCTCATCAGGAAAAAAATTTCAGCAATCCGAACCAACCCAAACCAATTAAAATTTATTGGTTTATTTTTTTTTCTCCCAAAATTGAACCAACCCAAACCGTGAATACCCCTATTATTTATCACATTCCTTTTCCTTTTTTTTAAAGGCAAGAGCAAAATATGTAATATACATCAAAAGAATGCAACAAAGTGTTTCATTCTTACAGTACAACATCCAAAAAACTAGCCTTACCAGGCCCTGCCAACCCTTATCCACTTATCACCCAGCCTAAACAACTACTAGCGAAACTTAGATTACTTTATAATGTTATCTCAATTTCAAAAGACATAAATACAAATTGGTACACCAATTTGAGAAGAAGTAACCCCTATTAAAACCAAACTTGTACCATAACCATTTCCAAGATATCATCTGAATAATAGACAAAATATCTAGAGACTCCATCGTTCTATTGAAACAATTGAGTTCCTAAATATCTAGATACACTATGAAATCACAATCAGAAACACGTACCTGTGTTTATGTTTATGTTTTTCTACCACTCAAGAGCTAGTCAAATGAAAAAGATGATGTAATTCAGCTAGTAAAGATGATTGAATCTCAATCCTTTTTCTACTTCAACACAAATATACATTTATGTACTCCATTTTCTTCCTTTTACTTCATCTTTCATCAATAATGTGCGATGGTACTATGATTTTCTTACTGTTCGTTCATGATTAAACACCATTGATATATTTTATATTTATATATATATATATATATATATATATATATGTATATGCTTCAATGTAGACTTTTTAGTTTGCCCAATTCTATTCACCATTTTAACATGTTACTAAGAACAATTAAAAGAATTGAAATATTAAAGAAAATGGAAAAAGAAAAAAAATCGTCTCTAGATTAAAATTGTATTTCCAAAAAACATCCGAACACAAAAAATGAAAGTGGATTCCGAAAATTATATTCCGGAATACAATCATTTATAGTTTATAATGTACTTTCCAGAACATATTTTCTATTTATTTTGTTTGAAAAAAAATAATTTCAGAATAACTTTAAACCCTAGACCCTTTGTTGCATAAAATAGTTTTCGAAATCTTAAAAAAGAAAAATATGTTCTGGAAGATAGTATATGGAACATTAATTAAAAATTAGAGAAGATAGAATTAATTTTGGAATAAAAAATATCTATAATAATAAAATCATATTAACAAAAAATGGGAATGGTGTTGCAGAAAAGAAAAGGAAGTGAAAATAACATATGCCTAAACTTAGAGAATTTCTTCCTGTAACTCCATAATTTCTCTTTACACTCTACACTTCTATAGATGTAGGAAGAGTCTCAAATACCCTAAGTAAAAAAATAACTTTAATCCTAATAAAAAATTTGTAACTTTTTTTACAAGTCTAGATAGGGGTATTCAGATTTGTAAAAAAAAATTTGCAAATTTTTTTACAAGTTCGGATATGGGTTTCCGGACTCAGTCCGGACAGGGGTGTCCAAACTTGTAAAAAAAATTGCAAATATTTTTACAAGTCCAGATAAGGGTGTCCAGACTTGTAACAAAAACTAATGTACCGAGAGAAGATAAACGCAAAGCTGAACCATGAAGAACAAAACAAACACAAAGGGAATGAACAACAATGCATGAAGAAGGAGAGAAAATCACTGATTCAGTGAGAAGAAAAACAAAGTCGTGCAAGAGAAGCTAACTAGAAAGAAGCGAAACGAAAGAGAGCTGCAGATGAAAGAGAAAAGAAAGAGGTGTGTGGTAATTAAGTGTTTGTTTGGCAACAGTTTTATAAAACTGTTTTCAGTATTTTAGTTTTTAAAAACTAAAAAACTTGCTTGGGTAGTATTTTCTGAAAATAGTTTTCAAAAACAGTTCTGCTTTTTTAGTTTTTAAAAACTAAAAAACTGGAACAGCTGAAAGTAGTTTTACTTTTCAGTTTTTTGTTTTTGTTTTGAAAACTCAAAATACAATGAGAATATGTTATTTTTTTGTTTTTTATTAATGAAATTCTAATAAACATGAACAATTTTTTTTCATTTTTATATTCTCAAAACAGTTTTCAAATATCACTTGCTAAACAAGTTTTTTTTCCTTCCCGAAAACAGTTTTTGAAAATTATTTTTGAAAACTCTTTCCAAAAATTAAAAAATAAAATCAAACAAATCAAACCCTAAGTTTTTTAACTGTTTTTAGCCCAACATGTAAGGAGAATTTATTGAAAAACAAAGATTTTTATACCATTTTAAAAAATTATAGAAGTATAGAAATAATTTATTGAAATGTAAGGAGAAATTCTCCTAAACTTATGATTAAGCCCAACATGTCGGATAACAAGGGTTGGAGAGGCCTATGTCCAGTTAGAATCCAGTTAGTTGTGTTGTTCTTGTCCGGAACAAGCGAGCACATGTGCTGGGAATTTATCTTTGGACCACAATTTGTCCGAATCAAGTTTAGCAGTTCATGATTTTATTACTCAACAGGTTCTCAATCTTTTTTGAACATTATCTTTCAATAGGTTTTTATGATTTCTATATGTGCTTCTTCTTAACTATTTAATTACTTTAGCTCTTGGTTCATTTAGATCTATTGCAACAGAAATATCTTTAGCATAAGCAGTTTTTTATATATAATTCTATTTTTATTTTTTATTATACCTTCTATTGTCATACATTTTATTTGCTTTTGGACAACTTAATGAATAAGTGTTACAGGCCCGAGCGAAATGGTAAATAAAGTCTCATATATATATATATATATGTATATATATAAATAAAAGTAAATCAGAATTTTGAAAATAAATGATTTTGTTTAAAACAGACACTTAATTTTATTAAAAATTATATATTATATTAAATAATAAATAATATAATTTTAATAAATTTTAAAAAAATATTTTTATTCAATGTACTCGTATGATATTATCTTATAAAACTTATGTATATCTAAAAAAAAAATACATATTTGTATATAAAATAACCTAGCTCATAATATTAAAAAATATATATATACAATACATATATATAATTTTTTAATAATAATTTTTTTCTTATAAATCTTGAATTGTATTTTTTATTTCACTTTTATTTGACGTCTACTTTCATAAATATCTCTATTATTTTCTTTTCATTTCTCTCACTAATAAAGACGAATATATGTAAAAAAATATAAAATTATAATTTTCAGTAATTCTTAAGGTCTTTCTATTTTAATTAAATAGTTTTTAAGAAAAAATAAAAAAATTATTTTATTATTTGAAACAGAGAATATTTTATTTATATTGTTATGACTTTTGAGGATATTTTGCTTTACAGAATTTCAAACATTATATTTTTTTGTCTCTTGTAATAATATTATATATTGTATACTTTGGTTAATTTATTATTTTTTTATTTTCATAATATGCGGATAATAATTGTGTTTGTTAGTTTTTGGTTAAACTTAATATATTAATTAAAAAAATATACTTGGATACCTAAAAAAAATATTATAATTTCAATGTTATTTTTACTATAAAAAAGATTAAATTATTTTACATTAAAGTGTACAATTTTTTTGTTGTTCATCAATATATTAACTTTCAATGTTATGTTCTTCATGACATGAGGTTTTTAATTTTAATTATGGTATTGTTCCAGATTAATATCAATGACTAAACTTTATTGGGAAGTTTGAGTTTATGTATTTTTCTCTCAACATTTGATTTTCTCGGTATCCAAAGAGGAAAACAAAAGCTTACCAACTTGTTTTAATCAATGTTGGTAATTTTGTTTTCATATTTTTATCTTGTTAAAAATAAAATATTTCAAAATATCATTCATCATAAATTTTTAGAAAAAAAATCAACAGCAACAAATACTATATTTTATAATCAAGTATATGTTATATTTTAATTTAGATAAAAAGAGAGATAATAGTTTTAATGATCTAAAAAAATAATACAAAATAATGTAAAATTTTAGTTAGAAAATGATTAATATAATTTAACAATTGAATTCCTTTTTATCCTACATCCAAGGCAGTTGCCCCCTAATCAATGCCTAAGGCAAACCTTGCTAAAGAGAATGATGCTCGTTGATATATATATTGACATAATCAAAGACAATAATTCAAATATTAATATTTTGACCTTTGCTCTTTATTTTGTGTGTACATCCTATAAACTTGAGTCTAATTAAGTTTTATTTTGCCCATAAATATCTTAGTCATTGTTTAATTTTATTGTTGTTTCATATTTAAAAAAAAATAAAAAATTCCTAAGGTGACATCTCCATTACAATGAGTAGTAATGAGAGTTATAGATCTGAAACAATTGGTTTTGTTTCATGACTTTCAATTCTTGGATTGAAGGTATAACATCTTGTTTTCTTTTAGGTTAATGTTGTAAAAGGGATGATTGATTGTCTTGCTAACTATTAAGGTTAGAGAATGAAACCCATAAGACAAATCACATAAATAGTATATATATATATATATATGCAAAACAAAACAAACTCACGTGTCATAATTAACTCATGTGACGTATATGTGAGACATTATGTGATGCCCAAAAGGTGTACCATAAAGTTTTGATCAATGCATTTGCAATCTCTCCATGACTTTCTTCAGGTAACCTTGCTGAGATAGACATAAAACCCCCTTTCTTCTAATTCCTCACAAAATCCATCCTAAGCATGTGTCTAGAAAACCCATAATCTTTAGTCTCAAATTTTGAATTCAACTTTGCTTTGAGCTTGTTAATCGTGTACTTGCTTTGACTAACTACAACAATATTGTCTACATGTAGGAGTAAGAATAGACTACACCTTTTTCTCTGTCCAAGATGTAGACGCAACTATCATATCTACTCATCTGAACCTCATCCTTATAAAAAAGTCATAAAACTTCTTTTACTAGTACCTCAAATTCAGTTTCAAGCCATACAATGATTTCTTTAAGAGGTACACTTTCATATAATCATCAGTAAACACCTTTAGCTACTGTATATAAATGGTCTCCTATAGATCTTCATAAAGAAAAGCTATCTTGACATCTAATTTTTTCAGTTGCGAATCATATTGGTTCACAATTGACAACAAGATCCTTATAGAAAAATTCTTAACCACAAAATAGAATATCTCGTTATAATCCACTCTTTCCACTTGTGCAAACACCTTAGCCATAAGTCTAGCCTTGAATCTTGTCTCCTTCACCCTAGGAATCATATCTTTCTTCATAAAGACCAACTTACATCTTACTACTCTCTAATTCTTGGGTAAGTCCACAAGCATCCATTTGTGGTTCTTCTCAAGAGATTGAAGCTCCTTCTTCATGGCACATTGTCATTGCTAACTTTCCTCACTGTCTTGTGCCTCCTTGAAGTTTCTCGACCTTGAACCTTCTATCTATCTTTTCAACCACACGTAGAGGATAACATGTGAGATCAACATATCCAAACCTATTAGTAAGTTTGATAGTCCTTCTTTCCTTATCATGCTCTAGTTGATAGTTAGAACTAGCATGATTTGTTCTCCTAGATTCAGACATTGATGCTTAAGATTAATCATCTGGTGCATCATTTGCCTTCATTAAATGCTCTTGTTTAAAGTTACTAGCGGAAGACTCCACCTCAACATGAGCTTTCTCTTTGCCTTTATCAAGGTTTCACTTAGCATCCTCATCTTACTCTTATAAAATATAATGTCCCTACTGAACTTATAGAGAACTAGACAAAAATTAGATAACAAAAGAAAGAACAACAAGAACATAACACAAAAACTAGGCTAGTAAAAGTAGAACCTCAAGGTCTGACTCTTGATACTAAATCATAGAACCATGGTTCTGTGGCCCAGGATCCTCCTTGTAATAGGTTCAAACAAAAAGAAACTGATGCAAAAATTGATTTTGCACTTCCCTTGATCTTTCTCCTTGAGGTTCCAAGCACCATGAAATGGATGATGGAGGGGAAAGAAAATGGAGGTGGGGAACCACTCTCAAAGAGAGATAAGCCAAAGTGTTTAGGTTTGCCACATGGGAAGGAACCCTTGATAAAAACCAACTAGGAAGAGATTCCTCAAGAGAGAGGATCCTCAAGACCTTTTACTAAGAATGTGCTTACAAAGAGACTATTTTCATTCAACTTCAAAGGTGAAATTTACAATGAAGGGGAATGAGTATATATAGCCCAATGGGAGAGCTTGGACACACTTTTCTAGACAATGTGGGACTTGGGCTTAATTAGGATTAAGACTAATTAACCTAAGTCTTAGGCCTTAAGTGAGGCACCTAAATTCACCCCCCATGGGTGCCATTAGCATCTTCTAATGTGAATGGACTAGCCCAAAATCATGTCTTGACTTATGCACCCATTCTAAGCTTACTCCTCCTTTTTAACTAAAGACACCTATACCTTATAAACTAAGAAGATGGCAAAAAATACATGGTCTTAAGGGAATTAAAAATACTCTCCTATTTAGCTAATTAAAATAAAATATTTACAAGCTAAAAATAATGAAGACTATGGGTTTGAATCTTCAATGAGCTTTTATCCATGACATGCCTTCCTTGAGTTCCCCTAGCCATGATGCATGTTAGGTGGGATTGCATCATCTCCTCCCTCTTGGAGAGGATTTGACCTCAAATCCTGAGGCCTTTCTTCCTCTTTTTCAAAGTCTGCAAGAAAAGTACTAAGTATATGCAGACAAGTGATTTTAGGGCGAGTGAGAAGTCTATAAGGAGACCTTTTAGGAATGGGGTAGTGGAGTTTGGCACTAAGGTTTGAAAATATTTTAGTGTGCATGTGCATCATCCTTCTCCTATTACACTAGATGCTAGACTCAAAAGTTTTGAAATAGTGGATGAGACTAGTCTAAGTGGAATGAATCACTCATTTAGTTGGACTTGAGGGTGTGGGTCAAGGTGCTAAAAAGATATAGCCACATCCTCAAATTCAACTTGTTCTTTTGGTAAGGGTCGGTGGGAAGATTTTTCTATGTAGAGAACCTTCTTTGAAGGCAAAGGTGGATCTTCCTTAGATTCAGTCTTCCTACCAACAACCTTATTTTTATTTTTATCCCTCTCTCTCTTAAGATTAATGATACTTTTATCCTCCATAGCCTCGAAACGGGTAAAAGGAAGTAAGGTAATATTTTTCCCTTTATGAGAGAGAGTGATTTTATTAGTGAGGCCATTATGCAAAGTTTTCTTATCATGTTGCCACGGCCTTCCCAACAACATGTGACTAGCTTCCATAGGGACTACATCACATAAAACTTTATCGTGATACTGCCCTATGGAGAAGCTAATCTCCACTTGTTCTCTTACTACTACACCCTCTTCATCATTAAGTCCATGAAAAGAATAAGGTGAAGGATGAGGAGTAGTAGTAAGTGATAGCTTTTCCACCATCCTTGTGCTACAACAATTGCAACATGATCCACCATCCACAATGAGAGAACAAGTTTTGCCCAAAATTTTGCATCTTGTTTGAAAAACATTATCTCTTTGTCTTTGGGTGTCCTTACAAGGATGACTTCTAAGAAGTCGTTTCACTTTGAAGAGATCATCACATGAATAAGTACCCTCTTCATTTGATGTTCCCCTTAAAGTCCTTTTTCTTTTGGAGCAAAACAAAGCAATGTGCCCTTTTTCTAAACACATAAAACATTTAGAACTTCTAGAACGAGTGCTCGAACTAGTGGTAGGGGTGTCACTCTCACTCATGGGCTTTCTCTCAATATGATTTCTTTTGGATGACTCTCTAGAAGGGTTTGTCTTTCTCTTAGGATGCCTCTTAGGGTTTTCCTTCTTACTAGAAGAAGCATTAATGTCATGGGTTATTCTAGACTCTTCTAGGTCCCTTTAAAGTGTGTAAAGGTTACCATAGGAGCTCTTATAAACGTCTCTCTTATTTTGTATCCTCTCTTCCTCCCTTCTTTCTAACTCTTTTTCTCTCTTTTCTCTTCTCACTTTTTTCTCTAAATTTTTTCTTTCTTTTTCTTCTTGTTTCTCCCGTTCTTCTTTTTCCCTTTTCTCTTTTTCTCTTCTTTCTTCTCTTTCTTTTTCTCTTGCTTCTATTTCTCTTTCTTTTCATTTTCCCTTCTCTCTTGTCTCTCTTTTTCTCTTTTCTCTCTTTCTTCTTTTTCTCTTTGGTCCCTCTCTTCTCTTTCTCTTTTCTCTTGTTCTTTTCTCTCTTGTCTTTTTTGTTCCCTCTCTTCTCTTTGTCTTATATATCCTTCTCTTTCTTTTTGTTTTTTCTCTATTTTTCATACTCTTCATTTTCTCTTTTTGATCTTTTCATACATTCCTCCCATTCTTTTTCTCTTTTATCTTCCCTACTTTTATTAACACGCCTAACACTTTTAGATGTGTATGATGGCATTTAAAAGTGCAAGGCCTAAGGAACTAACTAAAATGCAAGAAACACTCTTCTCATTTTGAAGTTTTCTTAACTAAAAGTGACTTACGCCTTTGGAACTTAAGCACTTTCCTAAACGTTGAAAACAAATAAAGAAATTTAAAGCAAAGCTAAAGGATTCTAACATGCTCCTAAGTATGAGTAATGGGTACCAATTCCTTATCCACACTAAAACGAGAAACTAAGATTTATTACACACAAAAGAGGTGACCCTTATGGGCATCCAACATAATTAAAAAGGCCTTTAAGAAAATACACCCAATTTAAAAATACAAGAAACTAAAAGAAGTCTTGAATGCTCCTTCTTCCAATGCTCCTCACCAAGTGTTTCACTCAAGTATTGGCCTCCTTTTCAAGTTTTCTCTTCCTTGGCTTAAATCAACACTTCCTAAGGATGCTACCTTTGTGGAAGTTTCAACAAATGGCCACCTAAACAAGAAAGTAACGCCCAACAAGTACCAAGGGAAGCAAGATTTTGAAAGGACAAAAACAAGAAAAGCACTAACAAGAATAGGTACACATCCAAGTGGAAAGAATTTATTCAAACAAACTCAAAGAAAGCCAATAAGGACAATAAAAAAATAAAAGGTGTAGAAAGAAAGTAAGGACACAAAACAAAACATAGAATGAGTCTAGATTAGAATGGACTAAAAATAAAAAGACACAAAAAAATTGATCAATGATTTGCATAATTTTTTAATGGTTATGGCTGAATCATAGACAAAGTATTTCAAGCAAGATTCATGAATTTTAAACACTCCTTTAAACAAATTGAAGCAACTTGAGGTCCACTAAAATTTTTATGTTTTTTTTCTTTTTAACACTTTTTCTACCACTTTTTTTTTTACTTGTTTTGATTTCTTTTTTTTTAAATACTTTTGCTACACCGCTTAACAAAATTCTAAAAAAAAATATGATAAGGAGTGTAATGAGGATAGGTGCTTGAATTAAAATAGATGGACAACCACAAAATTGAATAAAAAAGTGCAAACAAAAGAAAACGAAGTAGTTCAAGATGCACTAGTAAATTTAGGTGAACAAAGAAGGCACTAAATGAGATACTTAATGAGCTTAGGCCAAATTAATTTCTCAAGGATTACAGCCGAAATACATGCCGAAATGATCCCAAAATAGCCAACAAAAACAATTCACCAAAGACTAGCACAAAACTTTAAACTACTAACAAAAAAAAAAGATTCTAGGAAGAATTGAGCAAATTTTGAGAAAATATTTTTTTGAAACATGCTATGATCTAAAGCATGTGGAACTCAAGGACACAAGATCAAGAGGCATGACCCCTTTGACGCTCAATTCCAAGAGAGAAACACACTTTTTTTTATGTTAAAAATAAAAGGCAAAACTATGTAGAATTAAGAGACAATAAAAGGATTACAACATGACCAACTAAGACACAACTTGGAAGATTAAAAATGAAATTAAATGACTCAAAATACCCAAAAATATGCACCCAAAATAGAGAACAAGGGGTTGGAAAAACAGAATAATAGGCGCAGGAAAATAGAGTTAAAAACTCAAAAAAGAAAAATAATGGGCATCCAAAGATCAAGACCACAATGTGTGACTTCCTTCACAAATTTTGTGAAGTCATTACAATGACCTTCTTAGGATTTGCACAAGAATAAGGAAAAAAAATAAAAAGTTAGGCAAAAAATTAAAGACACAATCCTAAAGGAAACTTATAAAGATTCAATGGAAAAGAACAAGATAAATTAAATCTAGAAAGCAATAAAAACTAGGAAATAAATTGCATAAAATGAAAACTACTAAAACATAAACTAACAAGACATAAAAGGAATTAAATGACAAGAATCAAAGGCTGGAAAAAATAAAGAAAACAGCAAGAACACTAAGAAGAAAAGCTAGAAAAAATTAAAGAAAATTAAGACTAGAAAAGAACCTCATGGGGTTGGCTCTTGATACCAAATGATGCAAAAAAATTATGCATCATTTGCTCTGATACAAAATGATGAAAAAATTGCTTTTGAACTCCCCTTGATCTTTCTCCTTGAGGTTCCAAGCACCATGAAATGGATGATGAAGGGGAAAGAAAATGGAGGTGGGGTGCCACTCTCAAAGAGAGATAAGCCAAAATGTTTAGGTTTGTCACAAGGGAAGGAACCCTTGATAAAAACCAACTAGGAAGAGATTCCTCAAGAGAAAGGATCCTCAAGACCTTTTACTAAGAATGTGCTCACAAAGAGACTATTTTCATTCAACTTCAAAGGTGAAATTTACAATAAGGGGGAATAAGTATATATAGCCCAATGGGAGAGCTTGGGCACACTTTTTTAGACAATGTGGGACTTGGGCTTAATTAAGATTTGTTGGACAAGTGGCCTCAGATTACTTAAGAGGGGGGATGAATTAAGTAGTTCAAAATTTTAAACTTAGTTTTCTTTCTCTTTGATTTTATATTAGAATATTTAAAAATGAAAGTGAAGTATTTGAAAATGCAAACAGAATAAATAGATAGGAGTATAGGGAAGAGAAATATGCAAACTCTTTTTATACTGGTTTGGCCAATCCACTTGCCTACGTCCAGTTCTCAAGTAACCCCACTTGAGCTTTTACTAACTTTGTAAATCACTTTACAAATGAACGAATCCTCAATCACCTTATGAGCCCTCTCCCTGTGTTTGAGATTCCTTTTCTTACTCAAAAAGTCTCTCTTGAATGCAATTAGTGAGTGATTAGAAGAAGAAGAATAAGAAACTCTCTTAAAGAGTAAATGATACAATTTGAAAATCCTATAAGAACTCTTTTGGAATTTGCAAGTGTTTGGGAAAGAGTTTTAGTTCTATAAAAGATTGGAAGAATTTGTTATTTAAAACAGAAGAAATGTCACTTATTTATAGTGTCAGAACCAAAGGGATGTGTTCTTTCATGAAAGATTGTGACTTTTCAAACTTTTCGTAACAGCCATTGGTAATCGATTACATATATTGGTAATCAATTACACTATTAAAAAATTGTGTCTTTTCACGAAAGGTTGTGACTTTTCAAATTGTTTGTGATAACAGCTTTTCTGGTAATCGATTACATAAAAATGGTAATTGATTACATGAATAAAAAATTGTGTCGTTGTCACTTTTGAATTCAGAATTTGAATAACAAGCCTCTGGTAATCGATTACATAGCCTGGTAATCGATTACCAGTTCATAATTTTGAACTGATAAAAAACATATCTTGCCAAATGAAGTTTATGCAAATTCTTAGAGATTCTTTTACAATAATTGAGTTAATTTAATTTTCTAGCTTATGATTATCTTGAATCTCTATCAATGTTGTTTTGTTCTTTTTGCTTTTCTTGCTTTTGTATCAGCATTCTTTGTCACTTTTGGCATCATCAAAACCTGTAACATCTTAGCATTTACATTCTCCCCATTTTTTATGATGACAACCATCTTTAAGGGAAGGAAAAACAGTGAAATATATATTTATCGATCACGCCCCCTTAGTTAAATATTTATTGACTTTATAAGTATTGTATTGTTTGTAAATAGTTTTCTTAAAATAAAGCAAGAAATAATTTTAGTTGTCAAAAGCAATAATATCCTAATTTAATTTCCTTACCTCATGTCTTTGCCCCTTTGGCAACATAAAAAATAATGAAAGGCAGGAAGAAAAAAAACAATTGAAAGACTAATCAGTTAAGATAAATGATTGTGTAAGCAAAGAGTTTAAAATAAGCACTAAATTATCATAATGAGATCATACATATACTGAAAACATAAGCTAAGTAGAGTCAAAGTATCGACGAAGATGTCCCATATCATCTTCAAGACGTGTAAGGCGAGTATCGATAGAAGTAAAACGTTCATCTACAAAGGCACGAAGATCTTGAATGCCATGGAGGACATCATTAAGAATACCAGAGTGTGGAGCCGGCGGTGGTGGTGAAGGAGTACGATCATCAGAAGAATTAGCTTGATGATCCTGCTTACGAACCCATTGATGATCTAGATTTTTGCAATAAAGAAAAGAAGAAAGAGTGGTAGCACCAATTTCAAATGATCTATTGACCTTGATAAAAGGGACATTATCAAGGGAAACATTGAAGTGTTTTAAGAATGTGGTAATAATTTGTGGATATGGGAGAGAAACATTGTCACGTAATGCTTTGTTCATACGGTGACGCACAAGATGAGCCCAGTTGATGGGTCTCCCAGTCAAAAATGCCCACATGATTAAATATTTTTCCGTCACTTGAGCAAGATTGGTTGAACGTAGGAGTAAAACCCGAACAATAATATAATGCACAATCTTACATTCAAACTTCAGAGAACCAGCTAGTAATCGACCAGTAATATTAGCATTATCAATAGTGACCATTAGACGGACATTATGAGTAGAATAATCATCTTTCCACTCATCAACAATAGAGCCTTCAAAATAAATCCCTTGACTTTCTAATTTTGTCAGAGTGTAAAAGAGTGATTGATCAATGACAATAGGAACTTTGTTTACTTCACTATAAATAATGTCATCGTTAATATGCATGTTGCTATAGAATATGCAAACTAAATCAGGAAAATGAGGTTCTTTCAAAGTCAGAAAATCAAGTAACCCATAAGCATGGAAGGTGTCATAGAAATCAAAATGTTCTTCATCAAAGAACTCATCATTGACATATTTGGGGTCAGGAATGTCACGGCTGGAAAAATGAGCATAATACCTCTCTCTTTGAGTAGTGGTGGAAAATAGAGGAATAGAGGAGTGTGGGAGTGTAAAGGGATTATTGATGGCACCACGTTGGCGGTTTCCGGTGGCGGTGGAGGAGGAAGAGCCCCGGTGTATTTTTGAAGATTCATCCATTTTGAGGAAGTTTTTTGAGAGATTTGTTCAGTGGAATTTGAAAAGGAGAGTAATAGAAAGGATTTGCAACTTACAGAATGAATTTTGGTGCACAAATGAAGGAGAATCAAAGATTTGAAGGTGTTGGGGCCTTTTTGAGGAAGCAGCTGAGAGGGTGCTGCGCATGGAGAGAGAAAACACTGAATATATAGTTAGGGATAACTGGTAATTGATTACCGCTCTGTGTAATTGATTACACATGTAAAAACCAGGGTGTAGCGCTTTCTGGTAATCGATTACATAGTTACGTGATCAATTACATGAAAAGTCCAGAATTCTACGAATGTGTTGGTAATCGATTACCACATATTGTAATCGATTACATTCATCTAACCTTCAAGAATCAACATCAGTCAAATTCATAATACCTAATTCTCTTTGAATTATAAAGAAATTTTCTTTGGGTAAAGGTTTAGTAAAGATGTCGGCTAATGGATTTTTGGTGTCTACAAACTTGAGAATACAATCTCATTTTTGAACATGATCTCGAAGAAAGGATGGCGTATTTCAATGTGTTTTGTTCGAGAGTGTAAAACTGGATTTTTTGAGAGATTTATTGCACTGGTGTTATCACAATGAATAGGTATTTGTTCTAGTCTTAGGCCATAGTCAAAGAGTTGTTGCTTTATCCAAAGAATTTGAGCGCAATAGCTTCCAGCAGCGATATATTCTGCTTCGGCTGTAGATAGAGCAACACTATTTTGATTTTTACTATGCCATGAAACTAGAGCGGAACCTATGAAGTGAAAAGTGCCACTAGTGTTTTTTTATCTATTTTGCATCTAGTAAAATCTGAGTCAGAATATCCTACTAAGTTTTTGGACATATTTTTAGGATAACATAACCCTAAGTTAGAAGTTCCTAGTAAATATTGCCTGATTCTTTTAACAGCACTAATATAGGATTCTCTTGGATTTGCTTGGTATCTAGCACATAGACACACACTAAACATGATATCAGACCTACTTGCTGAAAGATAAAGAAGGGATCCAATCATGCCTCGATATCGTTTGATATCTACTGATTTACTGTTTTCATCTTTGTCCAAGTAGCAAGCAGTGCTCATTGGTGTAGCCATTTGCTTAGCATTTTCCATTCCAAATCTTTTAAGAAGTTCTTTGCAATACTTGCTTTGGTTGATGAATATTCCATTTCTAGTTTGTTTGATTTGTAAGCCAAGAAATAAATTTAACTCCCCCATCGTGGGCATTTCAAATTCACTTTGCATATCCTCAGAGAATTATTTGCATAAAAAGTCATTAGTGGCACTAAAGATGATATCATCAACATAGATTTGCACTAAAAGAATATCATGCATTTTTCATTTAATAAATAGTGTGGTATCAACTTTCCCTCTTGTAAACCCTTTTTCTAAGAGAAATGTACTTAATCTTTCATACCAAGCCCTAGGAGTTTGTTTTAAACCATAAAGAGCCTTTTTTAATTTATAAACATGATTAGGAAATTCTAGATTCTCAAATCCTGGAGGTTGATCAACATATAATTCCTCTTAAATGAATCCATTTAAAAAGGCACTTTTGACATCCATTTGATATAGTTTGAAGTCCATTATAGAGGCAAATGCAAGTAACATTCTAATGGCTTCTAACCTTGCTACTGGAGCATAAGTTTCTTCATAATCTATTCCTTCTTATTGATTATATCCTTTGGCCACTAATCTTGCTTTTTTTCTTATGACTATTCCGTGTTAATCTAATTTATTTCTAAATACCCATTTAGTTCCAATTGTTTTATAGTGCTTAGGTCTAGCAACTAGTTCCCATACCTGGCTTCTTTCAAACTGATTTAATTCATCTTGCATAGCAATGATCCAATTTTCATCAATTAAGGCTATGCTTTTGGGTTCAATTATAGATACAAAAGCCATGTTATTGCATACATCTTTAAGAGAGTGTCTAGTAATTACCCCTTTTTAAATATCTCCGATGATGTTATCAAAAGGATGGTTCTTTAAGGTTCTCCACTCCTTTGGAATATCCAAACTGGTTTGATCTGTTTGACGTATGGAATCTTTACTGCTTTCTTTTTTCTTAGTTTTATGACCTTCTTCATGAATGTGTGTATCTTGTAGAGTTTCTATTACATCATCAAGCATATCCTTTCTTGACAAAAAATTGTTAGATTCATAAAAAACAACATGTATTGATTCTTCAATCAACATAGTTCTTTTGTTATATACTCTATAAGTTTTACTATTTAAGGAATACCCAAGAAATATTCCTTCATCTGATTTAGCATCAAATTTTCCTAAATTATATTTTCCATTATTTAATACGAAGCATTTACATCAAACTATGTGAAGATGGGAAATATTTGGTTTTCTTCCATTGTAAAGTTCATAAGGTGTTTTCTTTAAAATAGGTCTTATAAGTGCTCTATTCATTGTATAACATGCAGTATTGACGGCTTCAGCCCAAAAGTATTTTGGAAGTTTTATGTCACTAAGCATGGTTCTTGCTAATTCTTCTAATGATCTATTTTTCCTCTCTACTACTCCATTTTGTTGAGGAGTTCTAGGTGCAGAAAAATTATGATTAATTCCATTTTCATCACAGAATAATTCAAAGTTTTTATTTTCAAATTCTCTTTCATGGTCACTTCTAATTGAAGTAATTTTGAGTTCCTTTTTATTTTGAAAAATTTTAGCAAATTTCTTAAATGCATGAAAGACATAATTTTTATGAGCAAGGAATAATGTCCAAGTGAATCTAGAGTAATCATCTACGATTACAAGGGCATAATAACTACCTCCAAAACTCATAGTTCTTGAAGGACCAAAAAGATCCATGTGTAATAGTTGTAAGGGTCTAGAGGTTGAGATAGTATTTTTAGACTTAAATGAAGTTCTTACTTGTTTTCCTTTTTGGCATGCATTACAAAGTTTATCTTTTTTCAAATTTGATTTTGGGTAATCCTATTACTAAATCTTTTTAATTAGTTTATTAATATGTTCCATGTTTATATGAGAAATTCTTCTATGCCACAACCAATATTCATCTTCTTTACTTATGAGACATTGAGTATGATTTGTAGTTTTATCTAGATTTATC
Organism: Psophocarpus tetragonolobus; assembly: GCA_037954015.1. NCBI lineage: Eukaryota > Viridiplantae > Streptophyta > Magnoliopsida > Fabales > Fabaceae > Psophocarpus > Psophocarpus tetragonolobus. The sequence goes on from CM075691.1 coordinate 198,580, forward strand.
ATATATACATTGTTAATCCTTTTTCCTTCATAAGTAATTTTCTTATCATTTTTACTTTCAATAACACATTTATGTGAATTAAATAATACTAGGAAACCTTTGTCACATAATTGACTTACACTAAGTAAGTTGTGTTTAAGTCCATCAACAAGCAAAACATTATCTATTGAGGTAGAGATATTCGTACCGATTTTTCTGACTCTAGAATTTTATCTTTGTTGTTGTCTCCATAAGTTACATGTCCATTATTCTTGGGATTCAAGATGATAAACTTTGAAGTATCTCCCGTCACATGTTTTGAGCAATCACTATTAATGTACCAGTTTTTCTTCAAAGATTCCTCTTTTTTGCTATCATAGTCTTTGGCCATGAGACCAAGATTCAGAATTTCATTGTCTGAGTCATTTGATGAATCAGTGTCATTTTCCTCCCAAGTGATATATGCCTTATTTCCTTTCTTTTCCTTGAAGGTTGTTTTATTAGATTTCTATAATTTTTTTTGTAGATAGGACAGTCTAGTCTTAGATGTCCTGATTGGTTGCATTCATAACATCTTAGGGTAGAAGTTGAGTTTTCCCCTTTCTTCCTTGTATTGAACGTTGTTTTTTTTCGATTTCCTTTAATTCTTAGAAACTTGTTAAACCTTTTCACAAAAAGACTAAAGTCTTCATCATCTCTAGATCATCATTTGAATCTTCTTTGTCTTTTTCTTCATGGGTGGATAAGGAGGCTTTGAGTGCAATGCTTTTCTTCTTTTTGTCATTTTCTTCATGTTGATCGAGTCTTATCAATTCCAGTTCATGTTCTTGAAGTTTTCGAAATAATGTGGCTAGAGAAATTGTTGAGAGATATTTGGATTCTGCAATTGCTGTTACTTTTGGTTGTCACTGCCTGCTTAAACATCTCAGAACCTTATTGATAAGATCTTCATTTGGAAAAACTTTTCCTAGAGATGCAACATGATTAACTATATGTGTGAATCTTTTTTGGATGTCCTGTATATTTTCATTTTGATTCATTCTAAAAAGTTCATATTCATGAACGAGAGAGTTTATTCTAGATCTTTTGACATCACTAGTACCTTCATGTGTTACTTCTAATATATCCCACATTTCTTTTCTAGTCTTACAATTTGACACCCTAAAATATTCATCAATTCGTAATACAGAAGTGATTATATTTTTGGCTTTTAAATTATATTGAACTCTTCTTCTATCATCTTCATTCCATCGTTCTCTAGGTTTTTCTACAATTTTATTTTCTACTTGCATTGTAGGGATGAATACACCAAATTCAATTGCATCCCATATATTTAAATCTATTACCTCTATAAAAATTTGAATTCGGGTCTTCCAATAATGGTAGCCCTCTCCATTAAAGATAGGAGGTCTATTTATCCAGTTGCCCTTAGGAAAGAGAAAAATTTAAGGCCATTTGATTCTTGAGGCTTTTAAACCTTATTCAAGATTACCTGCTCTGATACCACTTGTTGGATAAGTGGCCTCACTTTACTTAAGAGGGGGGGTGAATTAAGTAGATCAAAATTTTAAACTTAGTTTTCTTTCTCTTTGATTTTATATTAGAATATTTAAAAATAAAAGTGAAGTATTTGAAAATGCAAACAACATAAATAGATAGGAGTATAGGGAAGAGAAATATGCAAACTCTTTTTATACTGGTTCGGCCAATCCACTTGCCTATGTCCAATCCTCAAGTAAACCCACTTGAGCTTTTACTAACTTTGTAAATCACTTTACAAATGAACGAATCCTCAATCACCTTGGGAGCCCTCTCCCTGTATTTGAGATTCATTTTCTTACTCAAGAAGTCTCTCTTGAATGCAATCACTGAGTGATTAGAAGAAGAATAATAAGAAACTCTCTTAAAGAGTAAATGATATAATTTGAAAATCCTATAATAACTCTTTTGGAATTTGCAAGTGTTTGGGCAAGAGTTTTAGTTCTGTAAAAGATTGGAAGAATTCGTTATTTGAAACAGAAGAAAAGTCACTTATTTATAGTGTCAGAACCAAAGGGATGTGTTCTTTCATGAAAGGTTGTGACTTTTCAAACTTTTCGTAACAGCCACTAGTAATCAATTACATATACTGGTAATCGATTACACTATTAAAAAATTGTGCCTTTTCACGAAAGTTTGTGACTTTCCAAATTGTTTGTGATAACAGCTTTTCTGGTAATCGATTACATAAAAATGGTAATCGATTACATGAATAAAAAATTGTGTCGTTGTCACTTTTGAATTCAGAATTTGAATAACAAGCCTCTGGTAATCGATTACATAGCCTGGTAATCGATTACCAGTTCATAATTTTGAATTGATAAAAAACATATCTGGCCAAATGATGTTTATGAAAATTTTTAGAGATTCTTTTACAATAACTAAGTTAATTTAATTTTCTAGCTTATCATTATCTTGAATCTCTATCAATGTTGTTTTATTCTTTTTGCTTTTCTTGCTTTTGTATCAACATTCTTTGTTACTTTTGGCATCATCAAAACCTGTAACATCTTAGCATTTACAGGATTAAGACTAATTAACCCAAGTCTTAGGCCTTAAGTGAGGCACCTATGTTCACCCCCTATGGGTGCAATTAGTATCTCCTAATGTAAATGGGCTAGCCCAAAATCATGTCTTGACTTATGCACCAATTCTAAGCTTACTCCTCCTTTTTAACTAAAGACGCTTATACCTTATAAACTAAGAAGATGGCCGAAAATACATGGCCTTAAGGGAATTAAAAATACTCTCCTATTTAGCTAATTAAAATAAAATATTTACAAGCTAAAAATAATGAAGACTATGGCTTCGAATTTCAATGAGCTTTCATCCATGCCATGCCTTCCTTGAGTCCTCCTAGCCATGATGCATGCTAGGTGGGATTGCATAAGAAACAACACATAAAAGAGTAGAAAGTAGAAAAAAAACTCAAATCTTATGATGCAATCCTCCCTAGCAAGGGTCCTATTACAAGGGCCATGACTAGGAAGATAGATGAAGACTTAGCTAGGAAGGAGGAAGGAAGAACCCAACTCCTTTTTGAAGTGAAGATTGACTTTAGTTCTCCTATATAGCTAATTTTAGTGTAGACCTAATTATTTAGGGCATAGTCTTGCTAGTTTAGGGTTTTATTATAATTGGTCATGTATTTTGGCCTTTCTTTCATTTTATTTTGTAAGTAGGAGGTTTATTTAGTGCTTTAAGGGTGTGAGTTGATTAGATGTGCTTTAAGTTGTTTTTGTACGTGTAGTTTTACTAACAACACCCCAAAAACCATCTTAACACCCCTCTAACCAACTAGGACATGTGGATTCCCTTTGTCACTCAAAAAGGTGCCTAACACCCTCTCTCTTCCACCTATGCGCCTACTTGGCTGATTTCCAACCAACCAAACTTGAATTTGAATCTTGGGGTGCCATATGGATTTCCTCCAAAATTCAAATTCAAATTAGAGAACATAGATCCACTTAGTTAGGGCTTTGTTTGGATCTTCACTTTTCTTAATCATGTGCTAATTGTGCTTAACATAACTAACACATGATTAAGCCTCCTTAGGCCTTGATTAAGAGATGGACATCCAACCCGTCTCCTAATCTCCCTAGCTATATAAATTTATACCTCCCTCTCATTTGTAAGGTTACATTTGATTCTTGAATACAAAATTATCTTTAAGGGCTTTCATTATTAAGTGCCTGAATTCTCCTTGAGAGAGAGAGTTCTTCTTAAGCTTCTATCAAAGGCTCTTTCCCTTGTGGCAAGCTCTCCTATTTATGGCTTATCTACTTGTAATGGTGCCACCATTGACCACCTTCTAGACTCTCCACCATCACTTCTAACCGATGCAAGTCTTAAAAAGGATCCAAGGGAGCAATCAATAATGAAGGTCGCATAAGCTTATCAATGGAGAAAATGATGACGATAAGGAGAATTAAAGAGCCATTTCAACATGTAGAAGATGATCCTAGGTAGATGTAACACCCCAAATCTCTACCCGATTCAATTATGAATTTTTGCAGAAAATTTTTCAAAGGTAATCAACATAATGATGCAAATTTTCAAACTTGAAATGATATAAAGAACCATAATCTTCTTTATATAAATATGAGAGAAATATTCATTACAAAACCCTTGTTCGTACAAAATGTCTTAATACATCATAACCACTACCACAAATTTACCTAATTCAGAGCAGTGTATCTTTAACAAGAAATAAACAAAAGTAACATAATACATAACATCATCAAGCATATAAGAAATCTTCATTGGTTCCTCTTTCTACTGATTGATCAGGCTCTTCTAATCATGTCACAAACATATATGAAAAGAAAAATACAAAGCAAAAACACAGAGGAGTGAGGTAATTATATACCATAAATGTTAATCTTAATAAACTATATAGACAATGGAGACCTAGACTCATCCTAGTATTCAATTACTCATAATTTCAACACATAAATTAATCCCCCTCATCTCAACACTAGACCCAATTCCATTGACTCTAAGCATGGATCCATGACCATCCATGATGATTTACTACGACCATCAAGGATCTCGTTTGAGAAGTGATTGATAGTTATATATTTTATCTAATTGGTACAATGTTTCTGTCAAGAGATTGGGCTAATTGCCTAAGGCCAACTGCCCATAATATTTGGCCAATTGCCAAATTTGGACCACCTGTCCAACACTTCAAAATGGCCCCCAAATACAGCTAGAGCAAAATATACCCTACCGATCATGAGATGTTGAGCATTTGTTGATGTTTTAAATAAAGGAATATTCCATCCTAATACTAATATAGACTTTTACTGAATGTTCATTCACCTGATACAACATTCTCAGTCTAAACATCAACAATTGGAATATTCATTTACTTACAACAATCCAAGGATATCCAATCCTACATTTCATCTTGCAGTATATCAAGTTGTGACTTCCCAAACACTGTACTTGTACATTTGAACATGACTTCTACCAGGGAACCTAGACTCTTTTCTAAGTTCTCCTTACCATATATCACCATATTCTCAAGGGATATTAGCTTTACAATCATAAATTATACAAATTTTTTTTATATTGAATTACAACACCATTAAATTCAAGTATCATCATGCATCATAATTCATAGAGTAATCAAACTTCACATGAAATTTAGACAAAAATGGATGATAAGTAATTTAAAGATTCATGTTAGTATTTATCAAAATTATCGTAGTATTACTACAAGACATCTTTTCTTATGTGGAAGATTGAATTAAATCGCAACTATAAAACATATTCAATTTGTCTTCCTAACAGTTCATTATCCTTAAAAACATTTAAGCAACTCTAACATTATTTATTTTTATTATTTCAACCAAGAATAACACATATAGAAATCATGAACAACAATTGACAATCCTAAATAAAGGACCAAAACAGTGTTTGGAGAATAACAACAACCAAAACTAGAAGGTTATCTGGAATGAGTGACCAGAAAGTTATCCGGAGGGTAATAAAAAATGACAAGAAGATTATTTGGACTGATTGACCAAAAGGTTATTTGGAGAGAACATTAACCACAACCAGAAGATTATCTGGAAGGAATGACTAAAAGGTTATCCGGAAGGTAATAAAGAGATTAAACAAGCATGTAACAATCAAACAGTAAACAACATCAATCAAGTAATACCTTAACAGAAAATGATAAATACACATAGTTTATTAAGATTAACACCTCCCACAACTTATATCCCACTCCTCTGTAACTTGATAAGAGGCTTTTGATTATGAGTGGCATAGAAACTTCAGTGGCACTTTCACAGCTACACCTTTTCTTCCCTGAGATTCTTCTCCTTCTCTTTTTAGAACTCCCTCTGCTCTTTCTCTCTCCAGCCTTCACTAAATGATGCATTCTACCATTGACCTAAGGCCCCTATTTATAGTTTTTGGGCTGGAATAATCCACCTTGCTAAACCTCCAAACCACCAAAATTTCACTAAGCAAATTTATTTTTGTTGAGCAGATTTATCTAACTAAAGGGACGTAAACTCTTTGAAATAAAATTTTTTCTAACTTGCCATTGATCTACCTCAACAATTGGTTACATACAAAGCATACTTCTACATCATCTACAAGTCTAATAAGTGACTACATACATAATAAATTCCTAATATTTATCTACTAACCTTTGATTATAAATTTAAGGTGTTACAGTAGATGCTTGCCACAAAGATGTGCTCCTTGATGAAATCCATGAAGAAGAGAGCTTTTCTCTCTTAAAAAACTCATGTAAGTGGAGGATAAATCTCACAACTCACAAGTTTCATTCAATCTCAAAAGTGATTACATGAGTCATAAAAGGGCTATATGTTGGAGTGAATATTGAGGTGCAAGACACTTTAAGAAAGGTTAGACACCTTAACATGGTTAAAAGTAACATGCTAAGCAAGCTACCCTATACACTTACAACCCCGTGTGTATAGATACATGGTTTGAGCAAAACATGTGAAAAAGAGGGTGTGTAATAAAGCGAGGGGGTATAAATAGTAATCATACTTAACATGTGACCAAGGGGATGTAAATAACAAAAAGGGAGTGAGGAACTTAAGAAGAACCTCTATCACTCTCTTCGGCTTCACAACCCAACTTGGGCTCAATTAGGATAAATGGCATATTTTACCTAAAGCATTAAAGCCCTACAAAATAAGTATGACCCTATTAATGAGGGTTCAACCCAAAAAATTCAACTATACAACTATTTACAAAGAGTTTTTTATGAAAGAAGAGATCTATTCTGCTGTTTCCAAGCGCAACATGAGCTAGGACCTTCTATGTAATAGGAATTGTCGATATCATTATAAAACAAAACTAAATTCCCCAATTTTTTAATATAGGGCATAAGCTAGGTTATTTCTCAGAGATACAAATCAAATATTATTGAGTTTTAATTTACTACTCTACTTTTGGCAAGTGTACCAGTTGTATGTAGTATCTGACGAATATTAGGTCATTTCCTTAGGGATTGACAAATATCTTAAAAATTCAGTATTTTAAGTTAAACTTTGCAAAATTCGTAATAAGTGTGTAGCAATATAATATGAAAACAAGTATAGAAAGATTAAAAGTAAACAACAATGTATTCTTAAGAAAAGATTCAATGGAGATAGATGTTGGGATCTTGATTTCCTGTTCAACTATTCATAAAGTCAATAATCGAATCTCTAGTTAATCTCAAATCTCTTTTTCCCATAAAAAGTATTTAAACAATGATCCCTCGATGAGAGAACCCTAACTATAATAATCAAATTATTGATTCCTCGATTAAGAGAAAGACAAAAGACACATAAACATTGTTCTATTCCTAGATCCAATGTTTAAACAACGTTTTTCTCAAATCCTTTGCTTAAAATTCTTTTCTAATTCATTCAAGCAGATTAAATCAAGTTAAAGGTTGATCAGGAAAAAACCAAACATTAAAATAAAGAAGAACATAAAATTAGGAATATAACTTTCGATTACAATTAAAAATTTACAAAATAGCTGACAGTACACCTGATGTGACCATGCCTATCCAAGGACTTATCACTAGGGTCATGGCTAGAAGGATTGAAGAAGACCTAACCCTTGTAGACAAAGGAAGACTTTACTTCCTGTGGAGAGTGAAGATATTAAGTTAGAGACTTTAGTTAATAAAATGTAATTTTTCTTTATTTTAATTTTGAGGAGCATTAGGAATTTAATTTGGGACATGTATTTAGTCCATTTTATTTTAGGAAGTGTCTTAGGATTTTAGAGGGTGGATTTAGCTTTTTGGGTCTTTATGAAGGAAATAAGGGGTAGCCTTGATATCTACACCCCTCTTTTCCTACATAAACCCCCTAAGCTAATAAGAAGGAATCTTGGCCCTTGGTTTGAGAAACTTGGGCACCAAGTTTGATGATCTAATGAGGGAATTGTTTCTCAATCCTCCTCTCTTGGATCTCTCCTTTTAATCCTAGCCTTCTTTTCTTAGGTTATCTTGTTCAAGAGGTTAACTACCTCTATAAATAGGAGTTACTCCCTTCACTTGTATTTTTTACACTTGAATTTAATCCTAGAGACCATATTGGTTTTGAGGTTCTTACCTTTGAGTGTCCCCCCTTCTCCTTTGTGAGAGCTTCTAAAATTTATCAAGGGACCCCTCCCTTGTGGCCTCTCCCCTTTGGCTTATCAAACCTAGTATTTTTTGCGCCTCACCCCATTCCTTTCCTCTCCATCAATCCATTTCCCTTCCAGGTGACCTTAGAAAGGATCCTTTGGGCACATGATCATCAAAGATCACATCAAGTGGTATCTAGAGCCACTTTCTAAAGGTCACATTCTTTCTCAAAAATTTTACTTTCTTTTTTGTTTATCTCTTTGCTCTCTTTATTTTAAAGTCCTTCATTTTTTGTCATTTTTATTTCCTTTATTGTCTAGTAGTATAGCTTTTTATTCTTGTTATTATATGCACTTTTGTTTCCTATCTATGCGCCTATGTTCAATTTAAGTTGATGCAATTTTATTTGTCCTTTTCTTTGCATCTTATTTTCGTGTTCAAGTTACTTAGTTTTCCATTGGTTTTTTATGTTGAAGTGTGCCTAAGATATTGTGACCATTAAACCCACATGGTTGAGGATTTTTCCACACCATTGTGGTGATCAACTTTGGCCACTTTGTTGTGCCTTTTGTTTTGAGTCTCTTGCTGAAATTTTTGCTCTATTTGTAGGTGTGTTATTTTTTCTTAATCTTGTGTTTTGTCAAATACTAGTCATGTTAGTTTCCTATTTTGTCTCATTTAAATTTATGAGGTTTTAGCCTCGTAAAATTTTTACAAAAAGCCTTCAAAAAAATTTTGAATTGAGCTCCTAAGAGGTGAACCTCTTATTGAGTCTCTTAAGTCTTTTTTATGCTTTTAGTTCAAGCATAGTAATCTCTTTGTTGTTCTTAAATATTTGCTCAATTCAATCTTTATATGCTTCTTGTTTTATGTTGTATTAATAGTAGCTTTCCACTTGGTTTACCTTCACTATTGGTGCCTCTTTATGGAATTTTAGCTTCGGTGAATTGTGTTAGTAATTTGAGCAATCAATTTACTTCAAAATCAGCCTTAAATAATCCCTTGAGCACCATTAGTTCAGTGGTATTTGGAACTACTAAGTTGTTTTGCCTTTGGTTGCATGCATTGCTTGAAAATTGTGTGATCTTACTTTGTGCTTATTTGCTCAAGCGTTATTATTTCAAGTATCTTCATTAAATTTTCAATTCAGCAAGCTATCAGGTGCAGCAAAATGATTAGAAAAAGTTAAAAAAGATATATTAGAAAAAGTTCAAGTTAAAAAAAAGAAGATAAGGAACTAAAATAAGAAAGACAATTTTGAAGTTGTGTACTTAATAGTAGAAACATTTGATATGAGAACCAATTGTGATTCAAAAAAATAAAATTACTTGAGTAAGTTTTTTAGCTTTTGGTCACTTAAATTTTATTAAGTGTGTAACTTTTGGTTTTATTTTTAGTTTGGGTCTTTCTCATCTCCACTCTTAGAGCTAATCTAGGAAAGTTATTTGTGTGCTACTTTTATTTGTGAGCCTTATGTTTTCTTGCTTGTCTTCTTTACTTCTTTGAGTTTGTCATTGTTTAATCTATCTACTTGGATTTGTGAACCTTGTTTTGTTATTCACCTTTGTTTGTTGTCTTGTAATTTATTCGGCATTGGTAAGGAAATCTTGGAAAAGGTGCCATACATAAAATTTTGGCAAGTCCAAACAAAAGGAAACAAGGGTAGCATTCTTGGGGTGGATTGATGCAACTCAAAAGGGCTTGATCAAAAGGAGACAAACACAAAAAATCTTGGAGTGAAGACTTTGTTTTATTTTTTATTCTTTGTATTGTGTAAACTTAATTTTAGATTGGGAGTTTGAGTGCCCTTAAGGCTCTCCCTTGGTTTGTAATAATTTTGGTTAATTTTAGCTTAGTTTCTCGTTAATTAGGTGAAGAAGGGAGAAGTGGTACATTTTCTTCCACCTCCAGATGCAAGCCTTAGAGTGGTCTCTATCTAACATATGTTTTCTTCATTATAGATACTTCGAACCTCTCGCAATTGGTCTAGACCGTGAGAATTAGTCATTAATTCAATTCCTAATGTCATCTTCTTACTGTAGATATGGAACCTCTATCAAGTATTCAACGAAATCTTAAATTCAAGTGATGTTATGCTGTTGCATGCTGCTGTGAAATGTTATAACACAGTATGCCACCATAATAAAACTTCACTAACTCATATGACAAGACATTGTTTTAATTTAGCATTGAAAACTCTTAAATGTCTTTTCCGTTGATATATTGAGCTTAGTTTGCAAAAACATCTCCTAACGGTGAGTAATATAAATCAAATGTTGGTCTTGGTGGTTAGTGTTGACTTAAGATTTCTTGTGATAGACAGAACTTTGTTGTTTGTTTAATAGGCCAAAAGAACAAGGACAAAATCATATACTTTTATTTAAAGGTAATTTATATTATTGCTAAGTTGTTCATACTTTTAGCTAGCTAGGAGGATTTGATAGCGTCATTTCTTTGCACTGATTTTACTGTCACAAACTCCATTGTCTTCCTGAAGAAAGAAGTAGTTTTTGGCCAAATTTATTGATAAATAATTACCAACATCCATATTTGTTTTTCAAGTTACTTCACATTGGCAAACTTATTGATAATAAATTATTTTTTAAAGTTTGGTGGGTCAACTCTGCTAACTTACCATCCTATGTGAGCCGAGTTGGCCTAACCCTTTTATTTTGCAACTCGTTGTGGGTCTGCTCGTGTAGGCCGAGCTGACCCATTTTGTTACCTCTAATTAGAGTAGGAGATTTTCGATTGAAGAAAATGAAAATAGAAATTACAAGATCAAGAAATAGATTAAGATTGAAAGCAGAGAATGAAAACATTAATATGAGATTTCCAACAATGCACTTGAGTAATTATAATTCTTAAATCATGCAAAATTACAAAACACATAAGTAATTTACTCAAATTGGATCACTATACCGAAATCCCTAATTCTCAAGAATTTTTGAAAATCTAATAAGTTGAATAGGTTCTCACTTGATCACCTAGCTTTATGTGATTTAGATTAATCAATCTAAATTGATCCCAAGCCAATTAATACCAAAACCTAATCAGAATTTTGTACTAATTGGAGAAAAGGAGAGCATGAAATCGCAAAATCGCATGCAGAAAAAAGCAAAAATATAATCAAAATTTATACTCTACCCCACGATTGCATTAGAGATGTCAAATTGATTTTAGAGTTGAGCCTTCCATGACGATCTCTATGGAAGCTTGCAGAGAAAGGAAGTAAAAGAAGAGAGAATGAAAATTGAAGAGGAAGAAAGATAGAAAATGAAATTTGAAACCGAATTATAAAAATGGAGAAAAGTTCTTATAGTTAGTTATTAGAGACTATTTATATTTTGTCTTTAAACTGGACTCTGAATGTACCTCTAAATTGGACTTTGGCTCAAAAAAGAAATTGACATAGAAACACTTAACAAAGACTATTGAAAAATAAAACTAAAAATTACAATTAAAAAATTACAAAATACAAAACACGAAAATACAAAAAATACAAAAATAACAAGCCCAATTTAAAGTCCAGTTCTCTTCCAAGCAACTCTTGAAAGACTCTACTATATATCGATTAATATGAAAAACAAGTATTCTCATAGCCATCCTGACTTACAATGAGTATTCTAAACTGCTTCTAGTTCTACCCTTAAACACTCCGTAAGTTTAAGATTGAGTTTTCTTGAAATATTGAGTCATTCCTAGTTTTCTAACCAAAGGTTATTAAACGATGTGTTACAAAGGATAACTATCACAAAAGAGGACATTCAAGATCGCTCACAAAAGATAACTTCAAGGAATGAAGGATATATGAATAAATCTCTTAGCAGACTATCCAAACACTAGATGGTTTGGTGCAATTAAGTGTTTTGATAGATTTCTTATAGAAGAATACAATAGAATAGCTTGAGATTTTTTATAAGGATTGTTCATCATTGTTCTACATGCAGGGATGTCCTTATTATAGACATTCAATGCATGTAGCCATTGAAAAGAGATATTGTGCTATCACATTGAGCAAGTATAACTTTTCTGTAAAGTGCGTTACGTTGCGCACAAACTAACTTTCCTTTCTTAGCTTTCTTTTTGTGTTTAACATTCTTTTAAACTACTTTGCCACCAATAAGGTACTTGTGAATAAATCTGAACGTTGGATTTTTTACACAATACATATCTCAAAAGATTGAATTGTTTTTAATAGATGACCTGTTTTTGACTTGATGACCCATTTTTTGGTTGTGCGCGATGAAGCGCTGTCTTGTAGAATTGATGCTAAAAGAAGATTTTATAAAGTAATATTTATAAAGTTCAAAATCTTCTTTATTAGCATAAGAAGGTTTTTACCATGTAAGAGGGTCTCAAGCTCTCATTGTTAGATGCTTCAGATGTTTTTTTAGTTAGATGTTCTTTGCATATCATAACACGTATCTTAGTGATACATAATAGACACTCTTCAATGCTTATGTATAGATTGTATTGGTTGTCTGACTGGATTCTTTTGGTGTGTTTGATGCTTATCGTTGGACACTTCTTATGCTTTGTTTATATAGCTTTTATTTATTTTAAGCGTGCGACTTATGTCCATTATATGGTTGATTTTACAATTATTTATCCAAGTATAACTTTTGTTTGTCATTTGAATAAATCTTTCAAGATATTACGATAAATGATTAAACTTAGTTCTATTTTTTTATCATTAAAACATATAAGGTTAATCTTAGATCTTCTGGTTTACGTATGTATGGACCTTCTGGTCTTAACAATTACTGCCACGTAGGGTATGGTTGTCCTTAACCACATTGTAAACATATAACTAGATATTAAGTTGAAATATAAACTATGAAATTTAAATCTTTAAATGGAAATAATATTTCTTTAAATAAAACAAACTTTTAAAATCAATAGAGAAAGTGTTGAGTATCCTCTATGGTTGTAGTTTTGTGAACTTTCACATAATTTTTTTATTAAAAATATATTTATTTTTAAAAGGATTGTTCAATGGTATTTATGCTCCTGTGAAAATTTATTTTTTCTAACTGTTTAATTTAAGAATTTTTTCATAAAAGATGACTTGTATGTGAGTTTATTACTATTACTGCATATTACTATATTGTCTTTTAATTATTTGATATTGATTTGGATTGTCTATGAAGTTGTGAATTATTATGTGAATAAGGATTGATATAGAGGTACAAAATACCTTTATAGTCACTGATCTTAATGACTTTTGAAAGTTTGACTTGCTTTGAGGTGTTACGGAGAATGTTAAAAAAACTTAAAAAGTTTTAAGTTCCCTTGTGATGAGTTGGGACCATCCTAATGCATGAGTGGCCATGTTTTGGAAGATATATTATGGGATGAAACACAAGGATTTGGTAGGGTACAAAGAGGTTTTAATAAAGTAGGTGGATATTTTGACAGTCCAAATTAACACTTTGAACTAAGATATTTATATAAAAAACTTGAAATTTTTTCATACTTGCTAAGCATAGTCAAAGTTAAGTAGTGTATATACTTGTTGTTAGTTGGAAGATGGACATATTTCTCTTAAAAAAATAATAATTATGATTCTACAAGTGTTTTTATGTAAAGAGATACACAACTACCAACCACTTTTCAAAGTAATATTTTATGATGATAATGGATATCAAAGATTGGATGTGTATACATATGTATAAGTTAAGGTTGAGTCTTGTAACATAGATGAAATTCTAAGTCTCTTTATTTGCTACGAGAGTCATTATGATAAAAGACTTAAAATATTTTTTCTATGGGTGTTTAACTTAAAAGACAATTTAGTTTTGGATACTTTGGATGATTTTTGGATTATATTCAGCTTTAACATAGGTATTTTATTACTTTGAAACTGGTAAGTACGACGATTGTCTAATATATAATTTCTTTGTTTGTCTTGGGTTATTGTATTTATTTTGTGCTAATACATATATAAGTTTAATAACTTATATTTATGTTATGATTATGGTTTTGTATACAAGATATTTTCATCAAGCTTTTGAAAAAATAATAAAAAATATTTAAAAAATTTAAAATTACTCACCTTTTAATTAATTATTTTTTTTTTAAATTATGGAGCTTTACATCATATGTGCATAAGTCTATCTCCCTAAAACCATAGTGAAATGAGTGAATAAAGAAGTTAATTAAGGTGTTCTGGTGGTGGTGTTCTTTTCCTCCCTGATGCTCCCCTACCTCATCTATCTCATTGCTTCTCGTGTTTTCTCTCTCTCATGTCAAATTAATGTTTCCTTTTTTTTTAAAGAGATAACAAATGCTTCCTATATCTTCATGTTTAATTTTTTCCATTTTCTTGCTCCATCTCTTTATGTTATAGTATATATAACTAAATTATCATTGGCTTGCATTGATGAACTTGCTGGATTAAATTTCTATGTAATCTGATTGTTTAATTCTTTTAATTGATTATAAGTTTATTTTATGATATATATTCGTGCTTTAGTTAAATTTTTATTTTATTAATTATTTGATGATGAAAGTGATTTAATGTTTGTAGTATAATTAGAAATTTAGTGTAGACTAAAATTATAATTGGTTGCGATAATTTTGGTCTTTCTAGGAATATAACGTCACGTGAGTTCTTGTCTTTGCGCTCATTGCTTAATCAAATTTGGTAAGAGATCAGGAGTACTCCTTGTTAGGGTAAAAGGCTTTTGAATAAAATAATTATTCTTAATATATTTTCTTAAACTTAAAAGACAATTATTAAGATTTTGAGTTGGAATGTTAAACACAAGGGTAACTTAATTTGTTGGGTATATTAAATGAACAAAATTATCTCCAATACATTATACCGTCTATAACTTGTACGGAAGTTTGTGTTTTGGTAGACTTTGCATTTTCCAAATTGTCTTTTCATTGGTGGCGCATGTTAATGTTTCATGGTTTACTTCAATTCTGTCTGCCATCCTTTGATGGGTTCGTGGAATTCATCTGCAAAGTCAATTCATTCATTTTTAATTATCAAGGGTCTTCCTTTGGGTTTGCATTTTCCTTTTAGCAATTGGGTGGATTATATTGAAGCACATTTGAGTTCGTGACATCCTTTGGCATCACGCCAATCTTGTCAAATTCTCTCGTGATGCTGTGGGGACTATAACCAAATTGCCAAGGTAGTACGATCGAATTACAACAGTTCAACTTTGCAATGCTGTTGCATCCCTTCGGATTTGACTTGGTCTTCTTCACTGGTGGGAAGCGCCCTAGGAAATTAATTTTGTCATAACTGTAACATTGTGGTTGGTCATTTCTTTTTATTTTAGGCCATGAATGCTCTATTTGGTATAGAAGACAATAAAGAGCACAAAAATAGAACAGAAAATTTTTAATTAAAATAAAGTGTACGAGATGTGAGTTCCATACAGAAATGTTTTCATTTTATACGTACTGCATGCATAAACCCAATGATTTTATGCCACTTGCACAAAACCTATGTTTTCTTTTCTTGTATTTCGTCATCTTTTCCCAAACTTTGGCACATCTTGTGCTAAAGTTGAGTAAAAACAAGTCTTAAGTAGAGTCATTTGACTTACCAAAATAAAAATAATTATTCGGGATTGGGTTTGAATTTATTTGCATAAGATAAGAAGACTTTCCCTATTCAGTTTCAAAATCTTCAATTTTAGTAGTAAACTTAATTTTCTTAACAAATAAATAGATTTTAAAATAATGTTTTGATTAACTAGATTTATTTAACAAATAAGTTTTAGGCGTGATGCGGAAATTCTAGACTATAGACTTTCGACAAGTAGGCATGGCAGTCAAACCCGTACCCACAGGTAACCACCCGTACCCATCCCGAGTTTGATGGGGAATATCCGGGTTGACCGGGTTCGGGTAATACCCGATTAGAAAAAACGAGGACGGGTATTGTGATATCTGCCCCGTACCCGTACCTGTCCCCGTCTCTGATACATATATTTACTATAATACCTATATATTGATAGATTGTCTTATTGTTTTATCCTGGGATAGTATAGTAAATGCATACAGAAGTTAAAAATAGAAAGCAAAGGATGGGTATTAGTGTATGACTGTATGACTCGTGAGAGTGAGAGTGACTGAGAGCGTCTGAATTCTGGAGGAGCATTTCTGTGTTGGTAGATCTAGGGCTTACTCGTTATCCTATTGTTCTCTACTGCTGACTTGGTTTTTCTCTACTGTCGACCTAGTAGATCTAGGGCTTACTCTTTATTGCCTTCTTTTCCACAGGTAATGAACCAATGCCATTGAACCTGTTGCATCTTTGATTAATAAAAAAATAGTTGTTGTAATGGGAGGAAAAGGGTGCTTTAATTATTTTCCATTAATATTTGAGTTGAGTGATTAAGGTTTGCACAATATGTTTCATATTCAGTTTTACTTTGTTGAAGGCCCCATACTGTTTTAACTTATTTCCCTTTATTGAAAATTTGAGTCCCAATTTTACATTGTTTGTCACTAATGCACTGTACTTTATCCTTTCTTCTCTCAAATCAGTCCCAATTTTATTTGATTTATAATCAAAACTTCTTGTTGTAACCATGAAAAAGACAAACCTAGAACAAGGAAAAAGGGATTACTGATCAAGACTTATTTTTTACTAGTATTTATTACTTTATTAATATTTTGAATTTACAGAGTTACTTCACATTTTCTAGGAGTCGCATATGTAACCTTTTAGAGGATTTCTGAATCACTTTGAACATTAGAAAGACAGACCTAGAACAACAAAAAAGGGATTACTAATCAAGACTTATTTTTCACTAGTATTTATTACTTTATTAATATTTTGAATTTACAGAGTTACTTCATATTTTCTAGGAGTCGCATATGTAACCTTTTAGAGGATTTTTGAATCACTTTGAACATCAACAAGACAGACCTAAAACAAGGAAAAAGGGACAGACTTATTTTTTACTAGTATTTATTACTTTATTAATATTATGAATTTACAGAGTTACTTCACATTTTCTAGGAGAAGCATATGTAACCTTTTAGAAGATTTCTGAATCACTTTGAACATTAGAAAGACTGACCTAGAACAAAGAAAAAGGGATTACTGATCAAGACTTATTTTTTACTAGTATTTATTACTTTATTAATATTTTGAATTTACAGAGTTACTTCACATTTTCTAGGAGAAGCATATGTAACCTTTTAGAGGATTTTTGAATCACTTTAAATATCCACAACCTTAAAGAATAAAGTGAAGTGTATTTAGAAAAGAATGGAGTCTAAATGCATTTATTTATTTATGTGTATTAGAATAGCAATCATCTTATTATTTTAGTAGTTTATAGCTTATTTTCCTAAACTATTTCAAGTAGCTTAGTAAATGCATAATTTCACTATATTTGTAGAAAAAATGAACACTGAACAAGTATCTTCACAAGAACCAGTACCACCATCTCAAGAACCAACTCCACAATCTTTGCAACAACCCACACTGGATGGACCACAAAATCCAGCTCTTGTAGGAAGTTCTACTTGTACAAGTGAAGGTCCAATAAATGAACCTATGCAAGTTGAACAAGCTGCTTTGGAGATGCAAGATGACAATGAAGAGTCAACAACACAGATAGAGAAAGGGAAACTAAAAAGTGTTGTATGGAAACACTTTCAAAAGAAAAAAGTTGATGGAAGGGATAAAACTGAGTGTAATTATTGCAATAAATTACTTGGAGGAGAATCAAAGAATGGAACAAAGCATTTGCATGTTCATATGGAGAATTGTTTACAACGGAAGCTGATAATGAGAAGGAAGGGAGGACAATCAGTTCTAATGCCTAAGATAACATAGGGGAAACAAGAATTGTCTGTTGGTACTTTAATGCAGAATCTTCAAGGGTGGACCTCGTTAAAGCAATAATCATGCATGATTATCCACTTTCAATAGTGGAACATGTTGGTTTTAGGAGATTTGTGGTTGGTCTTCAACCATTGTTTCAAGTCCCTGCCAGAAACACTATTAAGAAAGACATATTTTGTGTCTATGATTTTGGAAAAGACTCGATAATGAAATTGTTAGATGCAAATGATGGAAGAGTGGCAATTACATCCGATATATGGACAGCAAGCAATCAAAAGAAAGGGTTCATGGCCGTCACAGCTCACTTCATTAATAGCTCTTGGATATTACAGAGTCATGTTTTAAGGTACAAACATTTTCTATTTTATAATTTCAGGCTTTTCAACAAGTTATTGTGTTGAATTTTCTTAATCATTTTGTTAGGTTCATATATATTCCTGCACCCCACACAGCAGAAAAACTTTGTCATGCTTTGGTTGATTGTCTGTTAGATTATAATATTGACACAAAGTTATCAATTATCACCTTAGACAATTGTAGCACAAATGACAATATGATTGACAAAATCAAGGATAAGTTGCAACTAGGAACCCTAATTAAGGAAGGGTCATTACTTCATATGCGATGTTGTGCACATATCCTTAATTTAATAGTTAAAGAAGGATTAGGGGTTGTGAAGGAAGGGGTAGAAAAAATTCGAGATAGTGTAGCTTATTGGTCTGCAACACCTAAGAGGGTGGAAAAATTTGAAGAAACAGCTAGACAATTGCAAATCCCTTGCACAAAAAAATTGACTTTAGATTGTCCAATCAGATGGAATTCAACTTTCAAGATGCTTGATATTGCTATATCTTATAGGAATGTTTTTTGTCGTGTAAAGCAGCATGAAGCTCAATACTCTTGTTTGCCAACTGAGAGGGAGTGGGAATTTGAAAAGGATGTTTGTGGAAGGTTGATGATTTTTAATGATATTACGGAAACAATTTTTGGAACCCAATACCCAACTGCTAACATTTATTTTCCCAAAATTTGTGAGATCAAGATTGCTATAAATGAATGGATTAATTCTTCTAAT
Organism: Psophocarpus tetragonolobus; assembly: GCA_037954015.1. Classification (NCBI taxonomy): domain Eukaryota; kingdom Viridiplantae; phylum Streptophyta; class Magnoliopsida; order Fabales; family Fabaceae; genus Psophocarpus; species Psophocarpus tetragonolobus. The sequence continues at coordinate 217,618 of CM075691.1, forward strand.
GTAATAATTAAGGATATGGAACACCAAATGTTAAAAAAATTTGAAAGCTATTGGAATGTGATTCATGACATAATGGGTGTTGCAACAGTCTTAGATCCAAGACATAAGATGAACTTATTTGAATATTATTTTGGTAACTTGTATGATCTTGACTCTTACGACCAAGTTAGAAAGATTCGTCAATTATGTTGTGATTTGGTTTCTGAATATCAAATAAAGAAGAATGAAAAATTTGGTATTGGGGCTCCATCATCTGATGTGAATAAGAGGTTTACTCATCCATTGAGTGAGTTTGAACAGTTCATGGTTGCTAAAAAGAGATCAAGAACTTCATATATGAAAACAAAGTTGGGTCATTACTTGGAGGAAGATGTTTTACCTATTACTAATGATTTTGATATCTTAATGTGGTGGAAATTGAATGGGGTGAAATATCTAACTCTAAAAGCAATTGCAAGGGATTTATTAACAATTCCAATCTCTACAGTTGCTTCAGAATCTGCATTTAGTACCAGTGGTAAAATATTAAGTCCTCATCGTAGTAGACTTCATCATACTACTTTAGAGGCTTTGATGTGTGCTAAAAGCTAGTTATGAAATGCAGAAAAAACAGGTCAAGTATTGAATTCTTTAATATATTATCTATTTTTAATTGGTTGATACTTTAACTTTTTTAGCATTTACTTATTACTTTATATTTCATAATTGTAGGTTCTAAAGTAGTTGAAGAAGCAGCTACTGTAATGAATGAAATTGAATCTGATGATGATGGTATATTTATTTTCCTTGTTTTAAAAAAGTAAATTTTTTGTTTATTTCTAATTTTTTATTTATTTGAAAATAGGTGGATTGATGATTAGTGGTGTTACCCAACAATTGCAAGATTAGTATTTCATTTCTCCTGTTATATGGTAAATTCAATTTTCTAATTAAATTTATTTTTCCAATATAATTTCATAATCTTATACTTTACAATTTTGTAAATATTGAGCCTTAGAATTTTGGTTTCTTGGACAGGGACACTATGATAATTTGGAGAAATCATTTATGAAGTTTTAGAAAAGACTCAGACTCAGACTCAGCTCATAATTATTATGACTGTAACATGATGGATTATGATCTAATGCATTAACTACTTTAGTTCTAGTTATTTTGCTTCAATATTACATGTTCTTGTTACATTATAAAAAAAATATTAGTAAAAAAATTCACAAATAATATTTAGTGAGAGAAAAATAATACAAAAAATATAGATATGTTAAGGTGATAAGAAAAGAGAAATTTATTTATTATGTTTTATTTTTGCAAATAGAAATTTAAAAAAGACCACTTCAATATCATGAGATTTATTTTTTTTTTTTTTTTTGCAAATAGAAATCTAAATGGAATTATGGTTTGAGTTTGGGTTTGAGTTACAGGTTTAGGTTTGATAAAAACAGAGAAAAAAATAACCATTAATTTGTAACATGTTAACGGGTTCGGGTTCTGATTCAGATTTGGAACGGAGATATCCGGTAAAAATCGGAGACAGGGATGGAGTCCCTAAATGGCTACCCACCAGGAATTAGGAATGGGTTTGGGGACAATTATATGGTCGGGGACGGGGAACATAATACCTGTCCCCGTTGCTATCCCTATCGACAAGTCACAAGCAATTCAACTTATTTCATCCCTACAGATATTGGAGCTCGATCAATTGCTTGGTTAGAATAAATTAAATGTTTTATTTTACTTAACTGAACTATAAATCTTTAGTTCCAAGATAGTTTGAAGAAACTTCATTCGAATAACTAGTAACCACGTGAAGGGAGAAACTGAAGAACATTGTTGTAGTAAATTATCCTACGTGTCTACTATACAATTTGAAAACAAAGAATTTTCATTCTCTCAGTAAATAAAATCCCTTGTTCCCAAATAACTGATTTCCTTTTCCATCAAACAAGAAATATTATATATAATGAGTTACATAAAAATAAAAATATTTATAATAAAAAATATGACATTTTATGATCGATGAAAATGGAATACGAGATAGGATTTGAGTAAAGAGGATTTCCATTTCAATATTAATATATATATATATATATATATATATATATATATATATTTTACACGCTACCAGTATATGAATTAGTTCGTACGTGTCTATTTATACGAGTCAGTGAGCTTACCTTACTGGTACTTGTGGTCTGTTATGGTGAAGGCATAAGTACGTGTACATAAATAAATTTATTATTATATAAATAAAACCAATAATTATTTTATAGTGGTCTTGGGAGATTCTCTTGACTTTTCTACCATTTTGTGGACGGTTTTAAAGCTAGTCCCAGAACACAGGCATTAGTAACCCCAGATTTTATTCTTATAAAAAAAACTTGATTGATTTACAGCAAAAGAGTATCATCATTTATGGTTGAGAGTACTAGTTTGACTGAAACCCCTGATTTTATTCTAGTATCAAGATTAATGGCTGACGAGACTAGTTTCACGTATCTGTGTCGACCCAGGACCATGTGTTGAAAGGCAGCACGTTACTGTTGAAATCACAAAATTAAGGATGTATGTCACTTATAATATTAATTCTAGTTTACTTTTCTTTCCATTATTGTTAATCAAAAGTTGTCAAGTAAAGAACGACACTGAACATAACATCAATAAAATTTTCAGCACGACAAAATCGGAATCATGATGCTACTTAAGACCTTTAAGACAGACAAGTTTATTTCCCCCATAAACGGTGGATATTAAAACAATTTGGGATGAGACAAACTCATATTCAAAAGAAAGAAAAAACTACGATTAAAATTTACATCTAATAATGAAATTGTAATTTTTTCATCAATTTTTAAATGATAAAAAATTATAAATTTGTGTATAAAATTATAAAAGCGTGTATCATTAGAAGTCCTTACTACCCAACAAGGATAGTGTCTTAAGAATACGAATTGACGGTTCACGTTTTTATTAAATATTACAGAAACGTGCATCGGTAACAGTTATGCATTTTTCACTTTTAATTTCTTCATACTTTTTTGGGCATTTGTAAAGTTTTTTTTTTGTAAACAAATCACCAATGGTGAACGGGTTTCCTCCACACTCACTCGTCTCTTAATTACCAATAAAAGAATTTAAAGCTTATACTCCGCATGTACACCAACAATATAAAAAAGGAAGGAAAAATGAAGGTAGAAGATGAACAATCTAATTAACAATGGAAACATAAAAATTTACCAACCAAAAAGAAGTTTAAATAAAGAAATTACAAATTATATTAAGAGAAAAATATTTATAGACTGTCAAGTTTAATACTAACAGTTAATCACAACCACATATATAATAAGTTTATTGATTTTATCAATTAATACTTTAAAAACGAAAGATTTTGATTAGAGGTGAGTGTAAAACCTTTTTACGTTCCCAGTGTATAAATGTTAATATCTTATATTAAATTATTAATAACAAAATTAATTAACAATAGATAAAAAAATACAAATCACAAATCCAACAATTAATGAAAACAATGACAAACTTGCATTTGGGAAAGCTAACAATAGACATTACTCCGGAGAGATGACCACGACAACCGAACACATGAAGGCGAAGAGACACGCAAGGATAGTGGGACATGTGAAGACAAAGACATGTAACAATGGCGAAACTCTTGAAGGTGGTGAGGCACAATGATGACAAGACATGCAACAATGGTGAGATATATAGTTATGAGACGATGAACAATGACAAAGGTAAAATAGGTGACAATGGAGGCAAGAAAAGTGGCAATGGAGGCCAGACATGCAATGGTGGAGAAAGGTGGAAAGCAATTGTTAAGGATACAAAAACTTTGTGAAAAAAGTGAGGGAGGGAAAAAAAGTGAAGAGAAAGGGTGGGCAAGGTAAGGGAAGACAAAGGAGGAGCAGAGTGAGGGAATAGAAAAGGAGAAGAAGGGAAAAGGATTAAGGAGAAAAGAGGAGTGGATTAAGGGAAGAGAAAGGGGAAAATGGGTGAGGAGAAAGGGAAAGCCAGATGAGGAAGAGAAAATGGAATGTTTTTGTGTGACATAGTAGTGTGAGAAAGATATGAATCAATTGAAATTGGACAAAATTCAATAGTCATCATGTTACCATTTGTGAGCCATGTCATATATTATTTTACCGTTGTATATATTTTGAATTTTGTAATGGTTAAATTTAAATGAATAAATATTGATTTAATTGAATTCATTTTGCACACACCTCTCTACTCATAATTCTATTTTTATTGTTGTTATTAGTCGTAACTTTCTTTGTTCTCTCTACCATGTATCCCTATCAACTTAATTATTGATTTTAATACAATCTCTTATGAAATCAATCGTCTCTACAAATAAAAATTCTAAAAAAAGCTACTAATTTTTATGTATTCCCCAACTCCAACCAACCATACATGTGACAATGACTAGAATCCATAATTTTTTATGTACCTCTCTCCCTTAAACAACTGTAACATGTAGTATAGGCTCCTTAATTCAATATAGAGTCTCCTAACAAGTAACCTGAATCATTAATTGGTCTAGAAAATATTTAGATAGATGGAGGAGTAATTTTTTATCATGTAACTCTCATTTTTTTAATTAAATATTATTATGCATTGAGAATTTTTCATTATTTTATCTTATTATAAAAAATTGATGGAGTAATTGTTTATCATTATTAAATATTTTATACATAATAATTGAAAAATCAACTTAACAAAATTATTTGAAGTATAATTAGGTAAAAATAAAAAAAAAATATAAATGTGTAAAATTTCTTTGAGTTTTTTATCACTCCAATGAATTGTTTATAGATGACATGCAATTACAGGACCCACCTAAAATAACCTTTTAAAAGTTAAGAAACTCTCACAAGCAACTTTTATTGGAGTTATGTATGAGACTTGATTACTTGTTAATATTAGTGGTTAATTTAGATTTTCATACCAGGGATGACTATGGGGTACGTGCAGGTTTGCCCTATCATCCTCTTTCTCAGAAAGTGCAGGGCGTTAGTGGGTCTAAAGAAGGTAGGTATGAAATTTTAATCCTCATCCTCATTCTAGTCGAGTATTTTTGGGTTCGAGTACTCAATTATATTATTTTTATAATTTATATTTAAATTTACTTATAATTTAATAAATATTTATATGTTAATTTATTATTACATAAATTATATACTAAGTTATTAATTATATTTTAAGTTTAATAGTTCACAAGAGTATAGATTTGTACACAGACATGTGATAATTTGTTTAATATATAATTATATTTAAAGTATAGAAGCGGAGGGGGGACGGAATCGGGAACGGGATGAAGACTAACAAACTCACACTCATCCCCATCTCCTATTATCTTAAGGAGAGATGAAGCTGAGAACAACAACATAAATTTTTTTAGTGTCAAAATCGGAATAGTAACTGCAAGAATAGATATGATTTTCATTCCTATTTCATACTATACGTTTATATGCACCTATAAGATCATGTGTCCTTTAGTTTAGTTTCTGTTGTACAAATGACAGTTTCTACAATATTTTTGTATGAATACGATGTGTGTAATATATGGAGAATAATTATTCCTATTGATCATTCTTTCCTAATCCTTTTCTCTGATAAGTGACTGAGTATGAGAAATAGTGTTATCACTGCACGTTAATAGTAGCAATGAAAAGATTAGTTATTAGGGATGAAGGACCAGAATTAATCAATCTGCACATGACACATTTAAAGTGGCTGATAGAAGGAAAGGGAGGTAAAGCCATTATTTTCCAACTACTAATTAAAAAAGATACAAAAATGACAGATATGTCAGGTAATCTAATGAGAATAAAAATTAATAAATCATTGAGATTGTGAATATATATGAATATCAGAATTTTGAATTTAGTTTGATAGCCTTCATCTTTTAATCAAATTTCTTTTATTTTTTATAAAATGTTGGTTATACTATTATTGGCCTTGCCCCTATTTTACATAATTAATAGGAAAAGATATCTCATTGCTGTCATTCCGGAAGATTAGACGTTAACTATTATTCTATTTTAAATTGATTGATATTTTCGTATTTAATAATTTAGTCATGTATACTTTACATTACTGCAATCCTTGCTTTAGAATATATGTGTTTTGTTAGCTTTGAACTATCTTTAATTAATCTTAGTGACGTTAAACGGATCCTGCAAGTTTGGTGTCCTATGTTGATTGACGAATGTAGAAAGTAGAATGGAATAATGCTGATTCCGTCCTCACGTACGTTTTTCTATCTTAGCGTATTGACTAATGATGACAGAATGACACAAATTAAAATGGCTTCATTAGTACGATGCCAACTAAATAGTCAGGCATATTTTTCCCCGGCCCTCGGAACAATATTACTATTAGTATACGTGTACTATATTTTGTATTTCTTTCTCATCAAGTGTGTGTATATATAGAGTTGGCTTGTGAAGCTGTCCTCATCATCTCCATCACCAGATTGGTTGAGTTCGGTAGAAGCTATCTAAGCTTGCTCCTAGTTCTTGTGATTGCCCAAAGTCAAAAGGAGAACATGGTTATCGATCACCGTACTTTGGCATTTACATTCGGCATGCTAGGTGGGCTAGCTATAATTTTTTTGTCATCATCAACTCCATCTTTTGGGAATTCAATTTTTAAATACAACAGTAACTCCAACTCAACTTCTATCAACTAAAAACAGCTTTATTCATCCATGCACTACAGTCAACACATTGCTCTCATTATATATTCTTCCTCTTCTTTTTATAATTTTACACTAAATCTTAATTTATAAACATGCGAGCTATCTTCGTTTATGCTAATAACCAATAATCTTTAATATAATATTACACTTGTTAGTACCTCCTGTTTGTATTAAGCTAAAAAATGTTCTGTTTTTTATGCATGCAGGTAATGTCATCTCCTTCTTGGTATTCTTGGCTCCAGTGTAAGTACTTATATCTAACCATATATCAATCAACTCTTTGTTACTTGCATTTAGTTCATAATTTATTAAAAATATTAAAAACAACATTATGTAAGAATAATCTTTATTGAACATATTTTATGTTATTTGAATATTGTAGGCCAACATTTTATCGTATATACAAGAAAAAATCGACCGAAAGTTTTCAGTCATTGCCTTACTTGGTGGCATTATTTAGTTCAATGCTTTGGTTGTACTATGCCTTGATAAAAAAAGATGCTGTTCTCCTCGTTACCATTAACTCACTCGGATGTGTTATTGAGATCATCTACATAGTGCTGTACATCATCTACGCAACCAGGAATGCTAGGGTATATCATCCATTAGAAACTTTTCTAAATATGTGTATATATGTTGGTTCTAATTTTAACACATTCATTACTTTAACTGTAGAACTTAACTATTAAGCTATTTTCGGCGATGAACATGGCCTCCTTTGCTTTGATACTTTTAGTAACCAACTTTGCTGTGCATGGACCTCTTCGTGTCCAAGTCCTCGGATGGATTTGTGTTTCCATTTCAGTCAGTGTCTTTGCAGCTCCACTTAGCATCGTGGTATGCAGAAATCCTTATTCATTGGATGCAGCTATAAATTATACACAAATCCTTGACATCTAATTATTTTCACAGGCACAAGTTGTTCGGACAAAGAGTGTAGAGTTTATGCCTTTCAATTTGTCATTTACCCTCACATTGAGTGCCATAATGTGGTTTGGTTATGGTCTCTTTCTCAAGGACATATGCATTGCTGTAAGTATACACATTGTTGAACATGTAAATATAACTTAATTATTTTAATACTTGGCTATTGATAAAATTTTCTTTCTTGTGTAGCTCCCAAACGTGCTTGGTTTTGTCCTGGGCTTACTTCAAATGTTGCTCTACACAATTTACAGAAAAGGAAATAAGAAGGTTAATACAAATGAAAAGAATCCACTAGAGCCACTAAAGAACATTGCTGTAGTGAACCCGTTGGGAACCGGAGAAGTGTTTCCTGTGGAGGAAGATGAACAAGCAAAACAGAGTGAAGGAGACGAAAAGGAGAAAAAGGCTGAAGATTGCCTAGTCTAAATAATTGTATGTTGTTGTCTTGTGAACATTGCGATGATCACGACTATTTCCATACTTTTATTCCATTTGTAGTTAGCTTCTCCATGTACTAGCGATTCTAAAATTATGCATGTCCGCGCGTTATTGTTTGGGTAAATTATATATGTCATTGTTGTGTGAAATGAAGAGTGTAAACAAGTTGAGTCAATCTATTTAAAGTTTAGATTTGGTTTGTAAGAAAATGGGAATGCTCAAATTTGGTCCTCATTCTAAATTTCGAACTTGGCTAATGAAGAACATATATTGCCAAATATATATCTTTAATTTGAGCACTTATATTAATTTACTTCAAAACTAAAAAAAAGGAATCTATTTTAGTTTATTCAAGATATGGGTGTTTGTGGGGTGTGTGGACAGCATACTTTAATTTACTGTTCCAATCCTGTCCATAATTTTGATAGATTATTTTTGTGAACTGAGAATTCGACTTGATTACGTTTGAGAAAAACTTGGTCAATCTGAGTTATTGTTACAATATATTAAATAATATTATAACTAATATATATCTGGTTGTGCGATCTTCAATAGCTATTTTACTACTATGAACATGACTTTTTTTTTTATCACAACCTTAGTTGTGTTAGGATAAAAAAGACGGATTTTTTTTATATAGATGAAAAACACTTAAATAATAAAAAAAACACCTGAGCAAAATAATAATAATAAATTTATTTTAATTTATTCATGTTATTAACAATTCATATTTATATCAATGACAAATTTTTTAAATTATTTAAAAAAATTTGTAAATTATTCCTCCAATCATAATTATTTTGTGATTTAAGATGGTGATCTTGTCTTACTTAACGTTATAAACTCGTCTTATGTAATTTTTTTTTATATCAAAATTTCCTATTTACAAACCAAACACCCTAACATTAAACCAGAGAAAACAAATATCTAATTTTATATATATAACAAATTTAAAATTCAAACAAATTCTAAGACCAATCATCCTAACATTAAATAAAAGAAAACAAATATATAATTCTAAATATAATATTTTAAAAAGTCAAATAAATTCTAAAAATAATATAATATATTTTCATAAATAATACTTAAAGATTTAAAAATAAAATAATTTAAATTATTTTTCATTTTACATGACTGCTTTTGACCTAACACGTCGGATGGATTTGTGTTTCAATTTCAGTTAGTGTTTTTAGAGCTCCATTAAGCATATCTTTGTATGTAGAAATCCTTATTCATTCTATGCATCTATATATTATGCACACACGTCGTTGATATTTAATTATTCTCAAAGGCACAATTTGTGTTTCAATTTTAGTTAGTGTTTTTACAACTCCATTAAGCATATCTTTGTATATAGAAATTCTTATTGATTCTATGCATCTATATATTATTCACATACGCTGTTGATATTTAATTATTCTCAAAGGCACAAGTTGGTACAAAGAGCATAGAATTTCTGCTAACAATGGTGATGATGACGATGGGGTGACGGTGGTAGTACCAATAGTGGTGGTTGTGACAATGGTGATGGGGACAGTGTCACCCCCACTCCATGGCCACCATCACGACTATCATAACTAAAAAAATCATCCCCCTCCCCCTTGCCACCACCACCGTCCTAGTCGTCGGCGATGGTGGCAGTATCAGCGGTGGTGGCAGTGGAGTGGTCTAGTGACGACCTTGCAGAGAATTTTGCTAGATGATGAGAAAAAATTATGTGTTGAGCTTATTGGGAGAGGTATGTGTGAAAAAATCATGTGAGCTTATTTAATTAAAAATTCAATATAAACTGTTTATTGTAACTTTTTTCTCGAGTTGTCCTGTCCCTCTATATATTCATACATACATACTTTTAAGTGTGAAATGGTTCAAGAAGTAAAGGCTAAGATTTTGAACTTATTTGGAATTTGGGTAAACAATTTAGTTATATGACTTATTGATAAATACATAATATAACTATTTATACATAAATTATTTTTATAATTGAAAGAAAAATAAGGTTACATGGTTCTTCTATAAATTATAAGTTGTTTTCATATATAAACTATCACAAAAAACAAGATTATTAATATCGAGATATTACGTAAACTCGTGGGAACCTTGTATACTCGTAAGAGGTTTACTTCACACAAAAAATTAGTAATTAAATACCTATAACTAAAATATATAATAAAAAATTTAACATTTTAACAATATAAATATTAATAATACCATCAAATTCCAAACATAAGTCCAGAGTCCAAACATAAGTCCTTAAAATTACATAGTCAAATACTCAAATTACACCAATTTGAAAAGAAACTATATCAAGCTCCAAAGATATAATAAGTCCCTAAAGTAATAACATTTAAATAACTAAAAATGCAGAAATGTCTTTAGATGACATGTCTAATCCTCTAATTTCACCATCTCCAAGATCATCATTACCATCTTCATCATTATCTCCTTTGGAGTGTGCATCACCATCCCCAGGTTCCCTTAAAATTAAATTATCTAAATCAAAGGCATAAGCAATTGGATCACTTGAACTTCCTCCAACATTTTTTACTAATTCAACTGTTTCACCATCACCTTCAGCTCGTCCTTGAGGATCCTCTAACTCAACCTCGTCATTATATCCATCTTCTGTTATCCATTCATCATCAGACTAAGTCTCTTCAAATGGAAGAGCCATAATGTTTTTAATCTCTTTACTCTTCAACTTCAAATTATACATCACATAAACCAAGTCTTTCATTGTCTTTTGATGTAAACGGTTCCTTTTTTTATGAACCTAAAATTAAAAATAAATGTGTTATTTTAAAACCAAATAAAGAAAATTAATAACACTAGCACAAATAACATAATAAATTCAATTTCATAATTCATAAACTTGAATTACCATTTCAAATGAGCTCGAGTGATTCTCATAACCAAAGGAACTACAAGTCAAACTCAAGACACGAATAACAAACCCCTTTAACTCAGGAGTTCCATCTCCAAACATCTCCCACCATTCTCTTGATTGCATAGCCCTCTAGCAAAATGAAACTCAACAAGTTGCAAATTAATTTTCTTCCGTTCTACAATGTCATTCCCCAATTTTCTCATGCACATGTGCAACCCCTCTTTCACCTCAAGGGCATCAAGTTTAAAGGTAGGTTCATAATGCAAATGAGAATTCAGAAAATATGCAACTGCATGCAAGGCCTATGAAGTTGATGTTCCCATCTCTCATCAATAATTTTACAAATAGACTCATAACTACACAAAATAAAATTTGCACTATCAATAATAGAGTAATAAATAGACAATTATTCTGATAAACAAATAATTTTAACACAGTTACCTTTTCTTAACATTATTAAAGTTGCATTCTATCTTCTCTTTGGCTTTTTCCATCTCATCATAAATGAAACTCATGGCAAGTTTTTCATCAAAATCCACCAATTGAAGGACCACTATCAGTGGGGTAGCAACTTTAAGGCATGTGATTGCATTCTTCCAAAACCGACTATCCAAAGTCACATGTTCTACTCTTCTCCCTTCTTGAGATTTTCCAAACTGCTTCATTTCCACTCTTCAGAACTAAACATGCTTATTAATGATGATTTTAATTCATGAAGATGAGCTAAGGTTAAATAAGCTATGGGAAATCTAGTCATACCAAGCCTAATAAAATCTCTTCCTTTTGTGAACTTCATCATAAAAATTAGCATTGTCTTACCATAAATGTAGGTAGTGATCCTTCTTCCTTTCTAGATAGTAACTTGATAAACATTCAAATGTTTCTCAAAATCTTCAAAGAAATGAATGCAATGTTCATCACACAGGGTCGCATACAAATTCTCCTATTTTTGCATCAACAACTCTTCACCTACTTTGAAGTTAGCAGCATTATCAGTAACAATTTGGATTACATTCTCATCTCCAACAAATTCCACTGCATCATCCAACATTTTGAATACATCAATTGTTTTTTAAATATCTGAAGTATCCACTGAATAAAGGAATATAGTCCCTTTTGGACTATTTGCCAAAATTGAACACCACTTTTTATTTGCCCACCGATTCAACATGATTGTGTAACCAGCTCTTTTCCACTCATCTCTAAATTCTTGAAGGATACCATCAGTTTTTTTCACTATTTTTTTCAAAAGTAGGTCTCTAATTTCATGGAAAGAAGGAAGTTTATAACCAACTCCATATCTCCTTATCATCTCACACAATTTTGAAAAGCTAGATTTCTGATAACATTGAACAAAATGGCACTAGTGTACCAAAATTTAGCATATTGATCATCAACTTCTTCTTTCTCACCTTTTTTATACATTAGATTTAATGTTGCTTGGACTCCATCACCTCTAACTTGAACACCTTTTCCCTTTCCTCTAGAAGCAAAAACCCTTTGCAATTGATTGATATTTGTCTTCATCCCCTCGAACTGTGAATCTTCTTCCTCTTTAATACTAACCAATCTTATTTTCTTTTTGGATGTCTTTTTCATTACTATGATAAATTTCATCATGACAACTTTCACTTCATCCAGAACTAAAACACAAGGTTCAGAATCCTCTTTAGTTCCAATAAGTTGGTGCTTAAATCTAGAAATACCCCTACTTATAATCTTTGGGAAATAATTATGTTTAACCTTTTTTTCATTTCCTTCATCATCAGTCTCATGCTTCCCGCCAATACCTAACCTATTTCTTGGTGCATTTTTGCTTCTAATTCTAACTCTAGCAACTGAGGAGGCTGCATTAGGATCAGATAAATTTGATACAATTTCAGTGTCACTCCTGGACATTATATAAGCAAGTCAATTCAAAGTCAAACGAATTTAGAATTTAGTATATCCCTAGAAACAATTCACAACAGATTAAGTCCCTTTTTGAAAACAATTAAAGCCAACAATTCAATGCCAAAAGTCTTTATTCTCTAAAAAACTAAATTTAGTCCCAATAGGTTAAAAATCCTAAGCATTCTGAATTTAGTCCCCAACAAGAAATTCAGTGACTCACACTCCCACTTTGACATATTCAAAATAACATAACATATTCATAAGCAACTAAATGTTGACAGATTTAGAATAACATAACAAATTCATTATTCATAACAAATCAATTGGGCAACTCAATGACATATTCAGAATAATGTAACATATTCATAAGCAACTCAATGACTCACAGTTTAACAAAATCAGAATAAGCAACTCAGTGACTCACAATTTCATAAGTAATGTCGATTCCAGTTTAGAATAACAAATCAATGTTAAAAGTCCCTAAGAACCACAACATATAAGAAATTCTCAAATCCAATTCATAAGCTCGAGCTCAGTAATTCTTAACCAAACAAAAGGTCCCTAAGAGACCACAGAAATGGAGCTCAAGCTCAGCTCACAATGTGAATCCAAAAAGTTGAGAAAGTGAGAAACTGACTCATCGAGAATGGGAAATGGAAGCATGCACAATCAGAAACATTTGCACTAGAACGGAGGCACCTCAAGCACACGCAAATGGAGGCACGTGTAGACAGAGGAAGCTCTGGCAGAAAGGGGCTTTGCCAAAATCGGAAGCTATGAGAACACAAGGTTTGTGCAAGGTTCCCAATTGCAAGGTTCGTGAATCGCGGTCATAATCACAATCAACGACACTAATTGAGCTTGCAAGTGAATGTCAGAAACTTGGAGGCTGAGGCATGAACGTCAGAAGTTATGGTCAAGACAAGTGTCACATTTGGGTGTTGCTTCTGAAGCTATAATTTGGGGAATCGCACTAACAAGCAACGAAGTAAAGTACAAAGAAGAGATAAAGCAAAACCTAGGTCCTGAATCAAAATGATACCATGTAAATGTGTAAAGGCTAAATAGGCACCTCGTTGTCATCTTGTGAACTCGTGTGTGAACTCACGAGTTTACACGAGTTCACTGATATTACCACAAATTTATCGAGTTTACTCACGATATGAGTTGATAACAGTAACTAAACTCATATAATTGTATGATTTTACGAGTTATAACATGATATTGATAACTATGATGAAAAGCTTATTAAAATTTCCTCAAAACAACTTATAGACATATATAAGCTGTTTGATAAGTTCAAATAATAACATCTAAATTGATATTAAAATAAAAGTGAAAAAATAAAATTGAGCATCACAATAAAAGTTTCTAATGAAACATTAAGAAATGTCATAATTAATCCATAAAATTTTCTTTTTACATATTTTTTTTATAGTATTCAATCAAGACTTTTAAATGATATAAAAAATATTGTGATATTCAATTAAGATTTTTATAAATTTTTAAGAAAAGTAACAAAAAAATTAGTAATATTCAATTAAAATTTTTTAAAACTAATAATAAATTTTCTCATTTTAAAAAATATATATTTGGATGGATTGTATTTTTACGATTTTGGTAAATTTCATGAAACTTTTTAGTTTATATTTACAATTTTCATCAAACAATTGTAAACCCTTAAGATTTTACTGAATTTTTTTTTTCTTTTTATATCCATTGTTAGACTTTTATTTCTCACATCAGACATAATCCTTCATCTCTTCCTTAAAAAAGTGGTATAGACTATGATGTGCAACATTTTATAAAGTTCTATATCATTTTGATGAAATTTTGTTTGAACCAACGGATGAATCTTTAATATTACCAGTTGATGAATAAGAAAATGCTAATGCGTAGAGGGCTAATATAACTTTAAATATGTGGAGAAATGTTATTCAAATAAACATATCCGATATTTATCTTTTTACTTTTTCTTATCCAAATCTTATAATTTTTATTTGATATCTTTTCAATTTATTAACTCTTGTAACTTTAAATGTTTTATAAAAATATTATGAAAATCGTTAAAACTATAAAATTTTATAAATTCTTTTAAAATCTTATGAATTCTTATGTTATAAATTAAATCTATTAAAATTAAAATACAAAATCTACACAATTTTTAAAATATAATACCAATTCAATACACTTTCGAAATTCATAAACAAAGTTATGGAAGTCAAATTGGATTGAGGGGTTGGCTTCATAAGTTTACTAAAAGTTACGGTTCTACTTTGAATTGCAAGAATTTAAGATAAAAATATAGCTACGAAAAAAATAGTTTGTTGCAATTTTCAATTTAGCTAGTTGATAAAGTGATTCTTTAATTGTATTTTTGTCATGTTTAATTCATGTTTGTAAGGGAAAAAAATGCATATTTGTGGACAAAAGTAACTTTTTTAATATTTATTGACTTTAAACAAGAACTTGAAAAATAGAAAGAAAAAGAGAAAAAATGGGTTTTTTCTGAGTAGAAGTTGAAGATTAAATAAACACAATTGTACTCCTCCATCAAAGCTTGATCGTGTTAAGTCAACAAAGTTCAAAAGTTAGCAAAAAAAAAGTACAATAATGCTTAAATTAAACATGGTTGTTCTATGATTTCAATGTTTGTGCTCTCTTGTCAGGCATGATTGTGACAATATTAAGCATGACCATGCTTAGTCACTTACATTCTCACTTCGCTATTGAGTATGACTATGCTCATCATAAACCCTACTGCACTATTGGAGTTTTGAAAAATATGTCAAGATAGCACAACCATGCTCTCTTCAGCACATGCACCCGTGCTATAGAGAAATTTATGCCTTCATTATAAATGCCAAAAGAGAAAAAATTAAGAGGGTTCAATTTTTGCTTTGATGAAAGCATCGATCTAGGACCTAAAAGTGGGGAACGATGAGGGAACAATATTGGATTCAATTCACAATAATCCACATATGTAATTCTCTTTTATTATTACGATGTATTGTACTACTTTTATAATGTTTAACTTTACTTTTTATTCATGTCTGGTTTAATCCATTTTTCCAGGGTTATGATGTAAACTGCTCTATAACTCCCATATACCACTTTTCAATCAAATTCAAAGTTATTCGGTGATTAAATTATTTTACCATTTTAATAGTTAAATAGATAACTACTCTGAATGTTAATTGTTTGAATATTCAAGAACAATGATTTTTTAATGATTGAATTATGAAACAATAGGGTTTATTCTTATTCAAATGACCAAATGTGTTGGGTGAACCCCAATTGATTAATAAACTTAGTCATTCATTTTAAAAACAAATAAATTATTTTTAAATTGAATTCTTGTATTATTAAACAGAAAAATAATTTAGGATTAAAGTGCCATGTGTATGAATGAACAAATGTACAACAAATCAGTAGGATATTGATAATTAATGAATAACAAAAATTGAATTTCTTACTAAATAAGGGTAGAAAACATTGCAAATGAAATCATAATCCTAGAATTTAATTTATTGAAACTCAGTCTCGGTACTTAGTATTTATTTGTACTCTCTATTTGAACAATAAAACAACCACATCTTAAACGTATGATTGATTTAAAATTGTTCTTTTAATTACTATCTAACTTGAATTAATTGAGAATCATTTATGATCTTTTAGATTAAGTATGATATGTTGACTTAGATTTACTATTACTGTCTAGAATATACTTATCTTAAAGCGGTTATATTTCACACGTCACTAAATTAAGGTAATTTTACCTTAAAGTATAATACATCTTACACATTTTTTGAAATCCTAAAAGAATAGTTTATATTTCATGGTTAATTGGTGGTTATGTTGCTTCTATTATAAGTAGTGGTAACTAAATACTCTGCTATGTTTATATAATATTGAAATATAGAAGAGCAGTGCGTGGGAAGTTGCAATTGGCGGTGTTTACCGAATTGAATTGGTAGAAAACCAGTATGCTACTGGTGGCTAGACAGACATGTGGCCGCCATGTTGCTTTTGATTATTTTGTACGTACATATAGCTTAGCTCCTAATTAGCCACCACCGATGGTAGTAGCAATAGCATATGTAAATAAAACTTCTATACATTGCAATTGTGTTTACAGTCGGATATTCGCTGAAGTATTCTAACTTTTCTTAGCTAGTCACCACTGATTTTATTCTTTGAAGCATTTACAGCGAAAAAAGCATGCTTGTTTCACTGTAACCCCAGATTTTATTCCAGTATCCAGATACTTAAGAAGGACGCGACAAGTTTAACTCTCACCACTAAATCAAAGCCTGCGTTTTACTGTTCGCATCACCATTAATTTATAATATTCTTCCCTAATCTCTCCTTCTTTTTAAGTAAGCATGATTAGTGAACCTGAGTAAATCAGCTTTCTGCGTCATGATGTTAATTAAGAAACTTTAAACATCCTACTCTCTCTCCCATTCATGGTGGAAAAGGGGAGCTGAAAATTTCGAGGAAAAAACTATTAAATATATCAACCCTCTATATTTCTCCATTTCTTTAACACATCGCCCATGCTGCTCCTCTCAACTTGATCGTATCTCTTTATTCTTCTCTGTATACCAATCATCCTCTCTTTCCTGGTCAAATACAAATAAAGTCTCTCATTCATGGTATATTTCTTGTCAACAAAAGTTATACTTTATATGTCAATCATGGATATATATATATATATATATATATATATATATATATATATATATATATATATATATAAATTATGATATTGGTATGAATAAGTAGCATTATAAATAAGCATTTGTAAGAAATTTTCCCAAAAACTCAATTTAAAACTCTCTAATTATAAAAGAGTTTCAGAAATAAAATTTTTAAAAGATTGCATTTCCTATCCATCTATTAACACTTAGTATGATTTCGTCTAAAGAATTTTGATAAAAATATATTGGATATAGTAACTACTCAAATAATGGTAGACATGTAAAATTATGTAAGTGGGGATTGGGCAAGACCTGACTTGAACGGTTAGCATGATTTTAATAAGATTGATTTAGATAGGTTTGAGTTTTAAACATGTATCGGAAATTTTATTATTTCTTAATATAGTCTTTAAAAAAAAAGTGTTTGTATTAATAATAAAATTTTGACTTAATTACATTTTAGATTCTGTAAAAATTGAAATTGTCAATTTCAGTGTTTGATGTTTTAATTGTGTAAATTCAGTTTCCATAATATCATAATATCCCAAGCATTGTAAAATTGATGGTAGGATAAAAACTCTATAACTTAACAATTTTTTTTAGAAGTCAAATTAATAACTGATAATCATAATATATAGCAGTTTAGACACCATGATTTGACTGGTACTTAAGATGTCACAGTCAAATAGAAAATTATATTCACGTATTATTCTAATTAAAAACCCTTCTCCTGTATTTTCTTAATTAGACACTTGTTAGCAAACAAAACTTAATTTTAGAATTATGAGTTTTAATCATATAAATTGGGTCTTTTAAATAACATAAATAAGTGATTTTAGTCATCTGTTGAAATCTATTAGGAGATTACAATTGAAATATTATAATATCTAAAAAGATTCAATTGAAATTTGAAAAACTAAAATTGCACATTTTCAATTGCGACACCTAAGAGATTCAAGCGTCAATATTAAAACTTGAGGGGTTAAGAACATAATGAAAATATTTAAAACAGCCAAATTGTAAGTAAGCTAAATTTTTTATTTAATAGATAACATTTCATTTAACGTGATATATATATATATATATATATATATATATTGAAATTATTTATTTTAAAATATATTTTTTTGTAAAATATACATTAATTTTTTTTTATAATTTTTATCATATGATTTAATTAAGTATACATGACATATTAAAATTTCTATATTGTGTTAAAAGTCTGTTTAACCAATCAGTCAAGTTGAGCTAATCATTTCCCAAAAATTTTGGATTTTGATAAAATTGAGTTTGGGTTTAAATAAATTATCAAATCATAATTTAGGGGCAAATAAAATAAATATAAATTTGTTCCATCTGTCCCTTACTCACTTTTAAAGTAAGTTAAGTTAAAAAAAGTTTATTTCTAAATTAGGAAGAAAAGAATTGATGGATAATCTTCTACTTCACTGTGGAGTCTCGCGTCCAATGTCACAACCAAATTGTAACATATAATTTAATTTTGCATATATAATTTTTTGTTGCAATTCACAAAATATTGCTCAAATATGATCTAATTAGGTAACTTGGTTCTTCACACATTTCAGCACATTTTTTATGTTTCTTCTTAAACTCACATTGCACATACTTATTTTTTTTTTAGATTTTTATCAATTTCAACCATGAGAAGACAATTTTTTATTAGATAATTAGAAGTGGCACCTGCAACGTTGTCTACCCTAACAGTTTCATCTTTTATATAGCCCCATGACTATCAAAGCTCTCCCAACGTTGCAGGTGACACATACAATTACCTAATCCAAGATTGTGTTCTTGTAGTTGGAATTGATAAAAACCTTGAAAAGATGTGTAGAATGTGAGCTTGAGAAGAAGCAAAAAACATGTCATCATGTGTGAGGAGGATAGGGGATTGTCTAATTGGATTAAGTGTGAAGAGTATGTTGAAAGTGTTTTTTGAACCACATATCTAATTGTCATCAGAATGTTAATTACCTTTGTTAGTTTATGTTGTTATGGTTGTTAAGAGTTAGTTGTATTTTTTCGAACTCTCTATATAAAGACCTTTATCATCTTGTAACGTCAGTGAAAAAAATAGATAATAGAATTCTAATTTGTTGCCTGTGGATGTAGCCCAATTTTCCTCTTTGGGTGAACCACATTAATTCCTTTATGTGATTCTCTTCTTTCTTTTACTCTCCCCTTTTTCACTTATGTTTCTACAATTTGTTTTTCTTGTTTTCTATTTTTGTGTTTCATAGAAATAACAAACTGGAATTAGAGCTTAGGTTGCGATCAAGGGAAATCTTTCCTTCCATATTGTGGAAGAACATTCAAGAAATTTACAACACCATCAGGATCGAGAAGTTTAATGGCAAGAACAATTTCAATTTGTGGCACATTAAAATGCAAGCTTTATTGAAGGAACAAAGGATCTGGGGTCCTTTTGCTTTTGTGTACACGAAGGAGACCACTACTACATTAGAGGAGAAGTTAACTTTCGTGAAAAAAAAAAGGATCTTGCAAAATAAGAAGAAGAGCAAGCTCATCGATTAATCCTGCTCTCTTTATCATATAACGTTCTTTATGAGGTAGTTGATCAAGAAACGACCAGTGGCTTATGGTTGAAGTTGCATAAGCTTTATTTGACAAAATCAATCTGCAACAAGTTGTTGTTGAAGTGTTGGTTATTTGGCCTCCACATGAAGGAAAACACACCTCTAAAGGATCATTTGGATTAATGAAATTCAATCTTGATTGAACTTAGAGATGTAGATGTTAAGATTGAAGATAAGGATGCAACTAGTATTTTACTAGCCTCACTTCCACTCTTCTATGAGAGTTTTGTAAGTTCTCTTAGTGTTCGGAAGGAGTGTATCACCATGGAAGAGGTAAAATCAAGTTTGCACTCAACGGAGCTTCAGCTCAAGGAATCTACCAGCACTGAGAAAGTAAATGAAGCATGACTCCTTGTTTCCAATTCTGCCAAGAATGGTAAAAGGAAGAAAGACAAAGGCAAGAAGAAATTCAAAATCAATCCAACGGACATGTGTAATTATTGCAAAGAATTAGGACATTGGAAGAAAGATTGTCCAAAGAAAAAGAACTACAAATCTGATGTTGCCACTGTTCAAGAAGGTTCCTCATTTGAAAATAAGCTTGTACTCTTGGTTGTTGACAATCATCAACATTATGTAGATAAATGGGTACTTGACTCAAGTCATTCTTATCATATGTGTCCTAATAGGAGTTAGTTTCTGTCATATGAGAAGAAATTTGGAGGTAATGTCTTCATGGGAAGAGAATTGGTATTAGAACGATCAGATTAATATGCATGATGGTGTGATAAAAACCCTCATTGAAATCAGACATATGCCAAATTTGAAGAAAAATATGACATCTGTTGGAGTCCTAGATTTAGAAGGATTCAAATGCAATGCCAAGGTAGAGTGATGGAAATAAAAAAAGGTTCAATTATTGTCATGAGAAGCATCAAGAAAGGAAACTTACACATGTTTCAAGGATCAACTAACTTAGTCTCAGAATCAACATCAATGGTTGATAAACATATACCCGATTTGACATATCTTTGGCATATGCATCTTGATCACATGAGTGAGAGAGGGATGATGGTCCTAAGCAAGGAACAACTATTGGGCGATCATGCAGTGAAATAACTCAAGTTCTATGAACATTGTGTCTTCGGGAAACAACACAGGATTAAATTTCCAAAGGCCCAACACACAACCAAGTCCACTTTCAATTATGTTCACTCCAGATTGTTGGGGGACTTCACTTGAGTATCCTCACTTGGAGGAAGCAAATATTTTCTCTCCAACCATAGACAACTATTCAAATATGACTTGGATATTCAATATGCAACACAAAAACCAAACATTCAAACACTTCAAAGAATGAAAGACTTTGATTGAAAATTAGACTAGAAAAGGATAAAAAGGCTCAAAACTGACAATGGTTTGGAGTTCTGCTCTGTTGAATTTAATGAATACTGCAAAAGGGAAGGCATTTCTAGACAATATACTATCAAGAACACCCCCTCAACATAATGGAATAGTTGCACATATGAACAAAATCTTGCTGGAAAGAGTAAGATGTTTGTTGTCCAATGCTAGTCTAACCAAAAGCTTTTAGACAAAGGTTGTGAGCACAACATGCTACTTGGTAAACAAATCACCCTTCACTGTTATAAGTTGTAAGACACCTATTGAGGTATGGCCCACTAAACCTATAAACTATTCAATTCTTAGAATTTTATGTTGGTATGCATACTATCATGTAAATGAAAAGAGCTTGAACCTAGATCTAGGGTTTGTTTATGGGTTATGGAGATTGGATGAAAGGGAATAGAATTTGGTCACCTTTTGTATGGAATGTTATTCTTAGTAGATATATTTTTTTATGAATCCCATATGTTCCACCAAAGATTGGAGTTTTTTGTTTCAGGAAAGAATGAGAATGTTCCCAAATAGGTGGAAGTCAAAACTACTTCAAGTACAACCCAAAATAAGGAGTTGAATGATAAATTTTTTGAAAATTCTCAACAAAAACAAAATGAAGATGATGATGTTAATCTGTCTCATTAGCAACAGGTAACCAAACAGACTCAATCTGAAGCTGGATCTAGTCAAAAACAGATCAAACCCCCTCTAAGATATGGTTTTGAAGACATAGTTGCCTATGCACTAATTGTAGCAGAAGAAGTGGATTCACTTGAGCCTACCACATAAAAGGAAGCACTCAATCATGAAGAAGCAGATAAGTGGATCCTTGCCATGGGTGAAGAAATGGAATCACTCCAAAAAAATCAAACCTAGAAGTTGGCCAAGTTGCCTAAAGGAAGAGATGTTGTAGGATGCAAATAGATATTCAAAAGAAAATCTGAAATTCCTGGTGTTGAAGCAATAAGGTACAAGGCATGTCTAGTAGCAAAAGGGTTCAATCAAAAGGAAGGTGTGTACTTTAATGAAATCTTCTCACCAGTTGTGAGGCACACATCTATAAGAGTCTTGCTAGCTCTTGTAACTTCTCAGGACCTAGAGCTTAAACAATTGGATATGAAGACAACCTTCTTACATGGAAAGTTAGAAAAAGATATCTTAATGCAACAACTAGAGGGTTTTGTAGTCCAAGGAAAAGAAGACTATGTTTGCCAACTACAAATGTCAATTTATGGGTTTAAGCAATCACCAAGATAATGGTACAAGAGGTTTGATAGCTTTATGATCAACCAAGGTTTCAAAATATGTCCTTATGATTGTTGTGTTTACCATACGAGGTGTAGAATGTTTCTTTGATATATCTTCTACTATATATAGACGATATGCTTATAGCTGCTTGAGACATGACAACTATACAAAATATAAAGACTCTCCTAAATGGAGAATTTGATATGAGAGACTTAGGAGCTCGTAAGAGGACTTTAGGGATGGAGATCTATTGAGATAAGACTAGGAGAAGCTTTTCTTATCACAAAAGGAATACATATAGAAGATTTTGTTTTGTTTTAGGAAGAGCAATGCAATGCCACTAAGCACTCCTTTGTCGTGCAAAAAAATATTATCAATTGGTATTTAGCCTCAATCTCTATCTAATCTTAAATATATGTCTCAAGTACCTTATGCAAGTGTTGTAAGAAGTCTCAAGTAAGCCATGGTATACACTAGACCTGACCTTGCCAATGTAATTAGTGTTGTGAACAGGTACTTGAATTAACCTCAGAAAAAACATTGGAAAGCTATTAAAAGGATATTTTGTTATTTAAGATGAATATCAGATATTGGTCTCAATTATAGATCCAATACAAACTATTATTTGGTCAGGTACTCTGATGCAAATTATCCTACTGACTTAAACAAAAGAAAATTAATCACAGGATATGCATTTACTCTTGGAAGTTGTTTGGTAAGTTGGAAAGCCATTTTACAACCTTCTGTTACTCTATCTACAATAGAAGCAGGGTATATGACCCTAACAAAAGCTGTGAATGAAGGGATATAGATGAAAGGAATAGTTATTGATCTAGGAATCACTCAGGAGTATTCCCTGATTTTTTGTGATAACTTAAGTGCTATATCTAGCCAAGGATCAGGTCCATCATGAAAGGACCAAACATATAGATATATGTTACCATTTCATTCAAACTAAGAAGACGATTAAAGTTCAGAAGATTGACACTATGCATAACCCTATTGACATGCTTACTAAACTTGTTCCTAAAAGCAAGTTCATGCACTGCCTTGACTTGCTTAATGTTGATTGTTGGAAATAGTCTATTGAGGCACATAACAACATATTCCACTTATCTAACTGACATCAGAACGTAAGGTGGTTCAGATGTAAGGTGGAGATTTGTTGAAAGTGCCTTTGAACCACTTATCTAACTGTCATCAGAATGTTAGTTACCTTTGTTAGTTTAAGTTGTTATGGTACTTAAGAGTTAATTGTATTTTTCTAACTCTCTATATAAGAACATCTATCATCTTGTAAAGTCAATAAAAAAAAACACAAATAATAGAATTCTAATTTGTTGCCCATGGATATAGCCCAAATCTCCTCTTTGGATTAATCACGTTAATCTCTTTGTCTGATTCTCTTCTCCCTTTTACTCTCCCCTTTTTCAATTGTGTTTTTGCAATCTGTTTTTCTTGTTTTCTATTTTTGTTTCTCTGGTTCTTCCCATATATAACAAAGTATTTTAATAAAATGTAGAAAAATAGGCACAAAAACTAGAATGATATGTCACAATTTTTTACCAATTCTGAAAACTGGACCGTCTGATTCAACCAGTCTAACTGAGAATCAGACTCGTGTCCAATCCATTGTTTCCAAAAAATCAGGGACATAAGGAACGGTGGAAACAGGCCAAATAGGTCAAGAACCGGTCGATTCAAGGGTTAGCCCGTTTTGTTTTTTTTAAAAAAAGGAAAAATATAAAAATCATAAAAATTGAAAATTTGTAATTTTTGAAATTTTAGGTACACAAATAAGAGATATTTTGATAAGGTATTACGAAATAAAAATATATTTAAAAGAATTGTTTCCAAATTACAAAGTATTGATTATAATTTAAAATATAAATATCTCTCAAAAAGTCATTTTAGGTAATGTGAGACTTTACCTCTTTGTAATGTTATAAAGACAACAACATTGAAACTTAATAAGATATATTATATTTGTTAATTATAATTCATATATAGCTTTTTATGCTTAGTATATTATTATATTAGTAAAAATAAATATAACAAATAATATTTTATTGGATCTAGTTCAACCTGAATTGAACCTTTGAATCGTGAATTCATTTCTTCATAGACACCTGTACGAATTTTAAAAACTTTAATTTTTTATGAAGGATAGGAAGTGAAACTCTGCAGTCAAGGGTGTTACAAACCCGAGAGCCGGAGGACTGTAGCACACGAAAAACGCTAGTCCGGAGAATGAGTGTAACGCCAACCGAACTGTAAGATCCGAGAAGCATGCTACGCGAGCTCCCCTGAGATAATGAGCTAGAGATAGAGTATGAGTATTACTATATATGTAATATATAGGAATACGAATACGATAGCTCTAGCGAACTATCGAAACTCTAGGGATTAACAGATATCAGAACAACGGGAAATATAGTTTCCCAGAGTGTAGCTCCATATATTTTTAATATTAATTAATGCACTTTTTTTATTGGAAATGAAGAATTAAGGAGTGTAAAAATTACAAATTCTCTCAAGATCAAAAGTTGTAATGAATTCCTTGGCTATGATAGACTGTAACCTTAAATTAATGGGGAATAATGTGGAAAGATTGCCAAGATTCATCATTTTTGTTTATAAAGTTGAAGAAACTAGGTGAGGTTAACATTTTAATTAATATAAAAAGTAAGTATTGTGAGAAGCTTGAGTTAAACATGAGTCTGCACCAAAAAAAAAAAAAAAATCTGCACAAAAAAAAACATGAGTACTCAATCATTAACCATGCGTCTGGGTTGCTCAAATTGAAGGTGGTAAGAATTTTATGAAGACTTCACGATGATATTAATCATCACATCCCGTAATGTTTAGCGGCAGTAGTTCTATCGTCATTGATATATTCTCTAAAATAATCCTAAAGGTAAATTTGTAGTCTGTAATTAATGTATAAGATCTACTTTACTTTACTGTACCCATGCCCCTAGTTTTGCACTAAAGTTAAAAGAATGTGTGTTGCAACTTGTCCAGAATATAAAATAATGAGCAAGTAAGAATCTCCGGTTTTGATCCCACCGTACATTTGCTATATTTTAATTTAATTGCTCACTTGTCCATTGTGCTTATATATAGAGTGGGGTTGTAGAGAGATTCTGAGCAGCCTGCATGAGATTTAGGGATTGAGCTTTCCGGAAGAAAGTTAAGGTTTCTTTTACCTTGCCCCTACTTCTTCTCTACTTCTCTGGTTGCCCAAATTCAAACATGCCTATTAGTCACGCTACTTTGGCATTTGCCTTCGGCATGCTCGGTACATTTCCATCTTTACATTACTTCTTATATAAATCAACATATATTTCATGCATTTACTTTCTTAATTAATTCTTACTTTATGCTTATTCACCTACTCCACACATTTAAATTTAACATGTACATGTCATGCATTAACCTTTAAACTCTTGTTCTGGATTAAGAAAAATAATTAATTAAATATCTTTCTGTTTATGATGCATAGGTAACGTCATTTCATTCTTGGTATTCTTGGCTCCAATGTAAGTACTTGGATCTACCCATGACTTCCACTTAATTAATGGCATTTGAAAAAGAAATTACTTAATGATACGTATATGTTTTCAGAACTACATTTTATCGAATATTCAAGAAGAAATCGACTGAGGGGTTTCAGTCACTGCCCTACCTGGTGGCATTGTTCAGTTCCATGCTTTGGTTGTACTATGCCTTACTAAAAAAAGACGCAATTCTTCTCTTGACCATTAACTCATTTGGATGTGTCATAGAGATCATCTACATAATCTTGTACATCACCTATGGGACCAGGGATGCTAGGGTATGATCTATATAACTTAATTAACCATCAATATATAACGTGATGAAATTTGTAAAGTGTAGTAGTTCATTGTGCAGAACTTGACTTTAAAGCTATTTTTTGTGATGAATGTGGGCTCCTTTGCTCTGATCCTTTTAGTCACACATTTTGCTGTGCACGGTCACCTTCGTGTCCAAGTCCTTGGATGGATATGTGTTTCCCTTTCGATTAGCGTCTTCGCAGCACCATTAAGCATTGTGGTACTGTACTTATAAACTTGATGCTTAATTTTTACTTCCACTCAAACTAACTATTTTCTCGTACATAGGCACAAGTTGTTCGGACAAAGAGTGTAGAATTCATGCCTTTCAATTTATCATTCACCCTCACATTGAGTGCCATAATGTGGTTTGGTTATGGTCTCTTTCTCAAGGACATATGCATTGCAGTAAGTCTTATATTTTCTTAATATAGCTAATTAAATTAATTTATTACTCGTGCCAACTAACACATATTCCTTGTGCTGAGTAGCTTCCAAATGTACTTGGCTTTGCACTGGGATTGCTTCAGATGCTCCTTTATGGCATTTACCGGAACGGCAATAAGAAGGTTGATAAAATGGAAAAGAAAGCACCGGTAGAGCCACTAAAAAGCATTGTTATAGCTAGCCCTGGTGAGGTGTTTCTTGCGGAGGAAAAGCCGCAAGGAAAGAAGAACAACGAAAATAGTGAGGAGAAAGAGAAAAGTGATGAAGCTAACGAGAGCACTGTTTAATTGCATGCATGTATGTTATTGTTCGGTGGGCACCACGATGGCCATGCCATCACCCACTACTATCTACTTTAAATCTCTTCCATTAAGTTGTAGCTATCTAATTAATGTACTAGTCATTCCATCTTTGAATTTAATCTAACTAATGCATTTTGCACTATATATGCTCACTAATGCAGCAGCTTCACTTTTCTTTCTTATATAGACTGATGCTTTCTATATAATTCTCTTAATTGACTATCAACAACAATAATATATATATATATATATATATATATAATTAATTTATTTTACCAACTCTACGTATAACTACTAACCTACGCTTTCATCTATTGGCATAATCAATTGCTTGAATACAGTCATGCATACATGATTTTAATGCAATAGATAATAATTATAATATTTTTTATTTAAATATGTTGTTGGTCCTCTATAAATTAGTAAATTTTATTTTTTATTTCTAATAATTTTTTTTGGTTTGATTTCTAATAAAATTTTAATTTTGTTTTTAGTTTTAAAGCACTATTTAAACTACTTTTTAATTTTTTTAAAGTACTGTTAAAAAAATTTAGGATAAAAACAAAATAAAAAAAAACTATCAAGATAACAGAATTATATAAATAATGTGATAACTTATCTTTTTATAATATTAAAATTTATTAATAGTAAAATAATATTTTTATTAAAAAATTAAATTAAAATAATATAATATTCATACACCACTTTAAAACAAACCAAAAATTTAATAAAGGGAAATATCTGGACACCACTAAAAGTAAATCCCTCCCTACTTGTATGTGTTAAATCTTAATCGACTAGAAATTCTAAGAAAAACGCTTGAGCAACTTTTCCTTCTCAAAAGACATTTACTTTGCTTTTAGAATGAAGAAGATAAGAATGATGAAATTCTTGCTTGCTTTACTATAATTAAAAGGCTTTAAAATCATATCAAAAGACGCCAATTCTATTAAGAAAACATAAATTGTTGAAGAAACATTTATAAGAAAAAAATCATCAGAATTTAAATAAGTATTAGTTGATACCACACGAAAAAAAAAAAGAAATTGATACCTAAACTATAAATTGATATTATATAATATGATGTAATTTTTATATATATTGTTAGTGTACGTACTCTTGTATAGTCATATTTGTCTCCTTTCTAATGATGATGATGAGTGGGTTTGTTCTGCTCATGTCCATATACGCTAAGATTTGGGAAGCTGTTGTTAATGCATAAAATATTATCACTTAAGAACAAATGTATCGTATGAAGTAGTAACAATAGACCTAAATCAAAATATTGTACCAAAAAAATCATATCTAGTTCTCAAATAAATTAATTATGGGAATAAAGTAACTGTACAAGAAAACAATGATGCATTGTTTATGTGTTCAATAGTTCAAACTCGGAGTAGTAGAAAACAAGAAAAAAATAATGAGTTTGGAATTCAACGGATTAAGGCCTAGGGTTGTAATTTCCACTATAATATTTTTACCCCCTATTTACTAAGCAATTTTATTCTTTGTTATTCGTTGATCACCAATATTTTACCAAAATTATTGTGATGTGTTTGGTCATTCACACCACACTATACCCCTAACTTGTTATCCAATTTGGCCATACAAGACTCCAAATTAGGATCGGTTTCTTTACTAATCAATTGGAGGTATCCCAATGAATATGTTCAATCCTATCGAAGAGATGACCCACTTGATTCCCATATCAACTATTTAAATAATTAGGATGTACAAGTGTAACATAGAGAAGCAAATTAATCACTAAATAACAATGAATGATAATGCAAAGTACAAAGAGGAATCACAAAAAGTTTACATTACAATCCCAGAAAAAAGGAGATTACCTAGACATGGATAATGTATCACCAAACACCTTAATAATTACACGGTACATCAAATAGAGAGAGAATTACTAAACGAAGTACTATGAATCAACTTAATTCAAAGCTTCATTGTCGTTCTTCGCCTCTAAGTCGTAGATCTAACTCTTTGTCTAAGCCAAAGTGAGTCCGTTTTTGTGTCTCATCTTCTGGTATTTATAGAAAAAGTTTGGGATTTTTAGCACAGGTATGCAAATACGAGTTTGGTTGTGCTTGTTTTGGTGTCCTTCTTGAAATTTAAGTAGCACGACTATGCTTTTTCTGGCTCTTCAATAATTGCTCTATAAAGGTCTGACTTTGCCTTTTTTTCCTTCTCGTTTGTTAAGTATCAATCTAAATTTAGAGTAAATACTAAAAAGTAAGTTTTCCATGAAATATGCAATTCTTTCCTTACAAATAGGTATTAAAAATGATAAAAATATAGGTCAAAATCGGTTTATCAAACCTCTCCACACTTTGACATCACTTGCCCTTGAGTAATTTATTTTAGCTAAGAGAACATTCATTGGTAACGAATATTAGTGATCAGGAAGAGTTACAAGTTTTAAAAATTTTTCTTATAGAAGCCCTAATTAGACTTTGATCCCCAAAAAATGTAGTAAATCGCCATAAGGGTGCTCATCTCACCACACTCAACTGTTTAGGGACAAGACAATTGCAGCACTTAAAGATCAATCCAAGTAAGGTTACTCAGGACAATTGTATATCAGTCATGTCAAATAAATTCATCTCAAAACAAGGAATTATGGGATTTTACAAGGATATAATAAGGTCAGGGTAGTTGTGGTAAGTGTGAAAAAATAGAAGGAAAGGGAAAATGCAAAAGGCTAAAAAATATCTGAAAAAATTATAAGTTAAATTCTCAAGGAAACTAAGATTTCCAAGAAATGACCTCCCTATTTTTAGAACTTTTCAATGACCCTTGATTTGAACATATGTTTTTTTTTCTTTCTCTTTCTCTTCTTTTTTCTACTTTTATTATTATTATTATTATTATTATTATTATTATTATTATTATTATTATTATTATTATTATTATATCTTTTTATTGAGAGAGAGAAAGTTAGTTTTCTTATTTTATGAGGTCATCTTTAAATTTCCTTTCACTTTTGTCATTAAATATATGAAAAGAAAATTGAGTGACAAATAAATACTTTCATAGACTCAATTTGGGCAACCAAAGAGCAATTATATTCAATTAAGTAATGGCTTGAAAGAATACCTACAAAATACTACGAAATTTAGCAAGCAAAAACGTGAATTCATAAAACACAAACTTCAACACAATAATTAGAGGTTCTATGTAATGTAACCCTACTATGGCCAAACCTCACTGTTTTTATGGTTACTATGGCAGAGAACTACACCTTGAGCTATGATAACTATTCAGTTTCTTTATAAGAAAAACTCTTAATTTACTTATCATTTTTTAAAAAAATTTATTCTAAAACCATGAGAATGTTCATTATTAGCTAAAGGAAGTGGAATGACAGTTTCAAGCATATTCATATCTAATGTGGGAAGATAAGATAGTGTACATCATATAACCCTTAGGTTTCCTCTCCACACTTAAAAACTAGCAATGTCCCTAGTGCATGAAGAATATCATAATATAACTTTAAAATTATGTAAGGAAAGAAGGGGAACAATGCACTAAAAGTAAATAAAATAAAAAGGATTACAATGGGAATTAAAAGAAAAACAATAAATTAAAAAGAAATAAAAGAGAATAAAAATCATAAAATGGATAGAATGATAGGTTGCCTCATGACAAGTGCTTGTTTAACGCCTCGAGTCTAATGTTAAGATGCAGGTTGCTACGGTGGTCTGTCTTTGAGGCCAGGACTGTCTACCCAATGCTTCAGTTACTGGTGTACCTTAAGTGTACAAAAGTTACTCTTTTTATAATGCAAAGGGTGCTCATTTTGGGGTCAATACCTTTCATGTCATGGGTAGTCTACCCAAGGGCTTTTCTATCTGTCATCACCATAGCCTATGCCTTATCCTTCCTATTACCTATAAGACTTGTCGAACTGATAATTGAAAAAGGAGGGTTTAAAATAGAAGAGTTCAAATTGGATAAAAGAGATTTCATCTCCATAATGAGAGGTTCCTCTTTTGAGGTTTGAGTTTTGATTCTTAAAGAAACATCAACATTCCCCCTTCTTCCCCTCATTGTTCAACCCCTTATTTAAGTTCTTATTGGCAAAGATTCTTTTAAGTGAATTATTTGTCCCCTCAATGGGGAATGTGGTTTTAATTAAGCAATCCAATTTACCTTTTGCTTGTACGAACTTATAGGTAGTGAAAAGGGTAACTTTTTCTTTGAGTTGAGTATGGCAAAAGTGGCTTTCTCTTCCCCCAAACTGAGGGTAAGCCTACCCTGCCTCACTTTAATAACAACATCATATATGTTGAGGAAAGGGCGCCCCAATATGATTGGGACATCCTTATCTTCTTCCATATCCACTACCACAAAATTAGTTGGAAAGATAAAATTACCCACTTTAACTAAAACATCATCTACGATACCCTTGGGATGGGCTAGAGATTTATCAACGAGTTATAGGGTAATGTTAGTGGGTTGTGGTTTCTTCATGCCTAATTTTTTAAAAATATAGTATGGCATTAATTTAGGCTTGCCTCCAAATCACATAAGCATTTTTCAAAAAATAAGGTTCTTATAGTGTAAGGAAGCATAAAACTCACAAGATCCTTCAATTTAGGGGGCAAATTTTTGGAAGCTATGGTAGAACATTCCTTTAGTAAGTTCTATTGTTTCAAAATTATCTAATTTATTCTTATTAGAGAGAATCTCTTTTAAGAATTTAACATATTTTGACATTTGAGTTATGACCTCTACAAAAGTAATGTTGATATGCAATTTCTTAAACATATCTAAGCATTTAAGAAATTGTTTATCCTACTGTTGACTTTTTAACCTTTGAGAGAATGGAATTCTTACTTGAGGAGAACCCTTTTATCCTTTTCATTTTCATCATTTTGATCCCTTTCAGTAGGGATCTTTTCTTCCAATTGTGGAGTGATTGCCTTTTTTTACTTTTGGTCTTCTAGTTTTGCTTCACTCTTTCTACCTCCTCTTTTGGGATTTGGTTTGATTTCAAAGGGTAGAGCACCTTATGCCCTTTGAGACATGATATTCACTAAGGTGGACATTTATGTCTTTAATACCTTCATTTTCTTATCAGTATGGTCCATGTATAACATCACAGTGTCTTGTAATGTTGGTGTCTCCTCCTATTGCCTTGGCCTTTGATTCTAAACATGAGGAGGTTTGTAGGTGTTTTGTCTAGGCTATTCTTTCTGGTCTCTCCATACTAGATTGGGATAATCTTCCCACCCTGGATTTTATGTTTTTTAATAGGAACCATATTCTAGGCTTTTTCTCCTTAGTCATTTGAAAATTTTCTACTTTGTGACATTTTTCTCCATAATCATTACAAGTGGGAAGGAGTATGGATTGCAGCAGTTGCATGTGTGCCTTCATAGGAGTCTTCCTTTGCTTTGTCATGGTATTGAGTTTCTTGTCTATCCCTAAACTAATTGCTTCAACCTATGTATGATGGACTCTAACTATCCTCTTTAGAATCCTTCTATCAATTGGTTTGTGATAGGCTTATAAGGGTAGGTTTGTGATAACTTCTCAGTTGCAACTGGTGATTTTTTCATATGGCCCCTCCTCTAGCGGCATCAACACATGCTCTATTAGAATCTGGCAACCTGTCGTAGAAGACCTTATTACTTTTCCCAAATTAAGGCAACCCATGGTGAAGGCAACTGCTTAACATCTCTTGGAATTTATCACATGCTTCAACAAAGGATTCTTGTTCATAGTGGGAAAAGTTTGCGATATCTCTTTGCAATTGATCATATTTGGTGGCAGAAAAATATTTACTCAAGAATTTGTGTGTGCACTTTTCCCAAGTGCATATGCAATACTCTTGCAATGACCCCAACCAATTCACTACTCTCCTATTTAATGAGAATGAGAAAGTTGCAAGTCTCATTGTGTCCTAGGTCACCCTTGGATAGCAGACAATGTCAGTTATCCTTAGGAAGTGCTTAAGATGGGCAACTTCTAAAGGAAGACCACTTAACTTTTTATTCTTAATCATCTACAATAGTGTTGGTTTCAATTCAAAAAAAAATTTCCCGAAGTTAAGGAGTAAGACGTTGCTGGCTACCCCCATGGTAGGGGTGAAGTAATCTTGTAGAGTTTGCTCAAATACAATATCTTCTCCCATCTCATGATCATGTTCAGCACACCCCACCATTCTTCTCTGTCTAAATCTTTTCCTACGAACAGTTCTTTCAATCTCAAGGTTATGCTCTAGGCCAGTCCTATAAGATTGAGTTTGTATAAACTATTCACACAATAAGAATGGTTAAACCGCGACAACTCAATAAGATAAGATAAAATAAAATACGAATTCTGAATAGAAAGATGTACAGTGAAATAAAGACAAATAAAGATAGAAACAAAAAGAATTAGGGAAATAAAATAAAATAGAGACACATAGACATAAAAAAAAGGCAGAAAAATAAAATATTAGTAAAGTATTAAGAAGAATTATTCTTCTAAATTAATTTATTTGAGAACTGGACACAATCTAGTCTCTAACAACAACGTCGGAAACTTAATGCGTAAAATATGATAGGTTAAAGGAAATCATACCCTGTGCAGTAGTAATAATGGACCTAAGTCCAGATATCGTACCCAAATAACCAAATCTAGTTCTCAAATAAATCAATTATGGGAATAAAGTAACAATACAGGAAAACAATGATGTAGTGTTTGTAAGTTCAATAGTTCAGACTCAGAGTAGTAGAAAATTAGAAGAAAATAATGGTTTGGAATTCAATGGATTAGGCCTAGGATTGTGGTTTTCACTATAATGTTTTTACTCCGTATTTACTAAGCAATCTCATTGTTTGTTATTCATTAATCACCAATATTTTACCAAAATTGTTGTGATGTGTTTGATCATTCACACCACACTATAACCCTAACTTGTTGTCCAGTTTGGCCATGAAAGACTCCAAATTAGGATTGGTTTCTTTACTAATCAATTGGAGGTACGCCCAATGAATATAGTCAATCCTATAGGAGTGGTGACCCACTTGGATCAACTATTCAATTATCAATGACCATGAATATTCAAATTATTAGGATATATAAGTATAATACAAAGAAGCAAATTAATCATTGAATAACATTGAATGATAATGCAAAGTACAAGGGGAATGACAAAGAGTTTACATTACAACCCCAGAAATACGGGATTAGCCAAACATGGATAATTTATAGTCAAACACCTTAATAATTACATGGTACATCAAATAGAGAAAGAATTACTAAACAAAGCACTATGAATCGACTTAATCCAAAGCTTCATCGTCGTTCTTCGCCTCTAGGTCACAAATCGAACTCTTTGTCTAGCAAGTCCTTTTTTGTTTCTCATCTTCTTGTGTTTATAGAAAAAGTTTAGGATTTTTAGCATAGGGTGTGCTGGTACGAGTCTGGCAATGCTTGTTTTGGCATCCTTTTTTAAAATTTAAGTAGCACGATTGTGCTTCTTCTAACTCTTCAATAATTGTTCTATAAAGGCTCGATTTGGCCATTTTCCTTCCCATTTCTTAAGTACTTATTTAAAGTAAGAATAAACACTAAAAAGTAAGTGATTGTTTGGCAACAATTTTATAAAACTGTTTTCAGTATTTTAGTATTTAAAAACTGAAAAACTCATTTGGGTAGTGTTTTCTGAAAACAGTTTTTAGAAACAATTCTGCTTTTTTAGTTTTTAAAAACTAAAAAACAAGAACAAGTAAAAGTAGTTTTGCTTTTTAGTTTTTGTTTTTAAAAACTCAAAATACAATCAGAATATGTTGTCTTATGTTTTTCATTAATGAAATGTTAATAAATATGAACAAATTTTTCCTTTTTTATATCTTCAAAACAGTTTTCAAATAATACTTGTCAAACAAGTTTTTATTTTCTTTTCTTCTCGAAAACAGTTTTTGAAAACTACTCTTGAAAACTCTTTTCTAAAACTAAAAAACAAAATCAAATCAATTAAGCCTTAAGTTTTTCAATAAATATGTATTTTTTTCCTTACAAACAGGTACTAAACGTGGTACAAATATGGGTCAAAAATCGATATTAGTTGTTATTGGATGGATGTTAATTTTGTGTGTTGACAAAATATGGTTCAGCTTTATGCTCTGTTTACTAATGGATTTTCAACGGAAAAACACATTGAAATACTCTTTAATTTGGCATAGGGTGTGATGGGCAACCTCACTAGCTAGGATTGCAATCATCTTCAAAGGAGCTCCCATTCATAATTTAGATATCTTCACAAGTAACAGGATTGACTCGGTAGTGACTATTGTATGGGAAGGGGTCTCTTCAGATGTTGGATTTTCTGTTTGGTTTCTCAATCCTACTACTTGTTTTTTATTGATTGTTAGGATTGAACTCAGGTCGGGTTTTTTTATTGGGTTCATGTTCGTTTGTATTGAGTTTTTTATGTTGACTTATACTGCCTGTGCAAAGGATTAGTACTCAATTTTCTGTTACATATATAAAATTAATTATTTTACCCTTAAAAAAATCATTTATGTTGGTTGATCTATGTTGCAAAACGCTTGCTAGTATAGAAATAGCCATAAGGATTGTTACAATAATTTCTATCTACAAATGCAACCTTTGATGCTACTTTAACAATTCTAACTTCTATAGAACACGTTTTCAGATATCGATGTTTCAGTTTTATAAACAGCATTTTTAATTCTAATTTCTATAGAACACGGATTAGGATTTCTATAATGTATTTGAAGGATGTAAACCCAAAAATATTATTGCAGCAACCAAAAGTCCTGAGCTCAATTTTTCTGTTAAAAAATTAACAATGTACTTCATATTCTTTTGAAAAGTAAATTCCAATTAAATTTTCATAAATTTAATATCAAGTTCAAGTGATTGAATCATCTCAGGAGACAAATAATTTTGTAGTGATCAATCTCTTGTTAACTTAAATATAAAACATCTAAAAATTATAATTTGCACATAATAACTGATGCGAAATCAAGTTACAATGAACCTGTTATGGTGATTCTAAACAAAATACTACTAAAACATGCGGAGAATCGCATTGAGCATATACATCAATAGGTTCAGTTATTTACACATGTTATCAAGGTTTTCAAAACCGAACCGATCATTGAACTAGTGAAAGTATGAGTTTAAAGTTTAAAGATTGAACCAAAGTTAAACCGGATTCAATAAAATGTTATTTTTTATTAATATAATAATATATTAAGGAAAAAATAAGCTACATATGATTTATAATACACAAAACATAATACATTTTATCAAGTTTAAGTGTTGTTGTCTTTATAATATTACAAAAAGACAAAATCTCACATTGTCTAAAATGACTCTTTGATAGATATTTATATTCTAAATTATGATAAAGGTTTGGTAAAAAGACTAATAAGCATGGAAAGTTTCACATAAATGAACTTAGACTTTATAAACATTTCTCATTTGCGCACCTAAAATTTAACAAACCCCTATTTTTCAATTTTTTGTTTTTTTTCTCTTTTTTAAAAAAAATAAAAAAGGGGTTTGACCCCTGAACCGATCAGATGCATGCCCACCTAGCAAGAAATTAAGCTAGGATTAATAAAAGAAGGGCATGGCTTGGCTTGTAAATTGCGCCCTAGTCTCTTAGTAATTTGGTGGTGAAGTTAGTTTTATTTTAGGCTTCATATTTTAACCTATTTTCCTTATTTTAGAAAGGAGGTGTGACTAGTATTTTTTGTGAAATGTGAGCATGAAGAGTAGGCCTCTTTAGCACTTTTAGACGTGTGGGATTTTATGTCCACACCCCTAAGTGCTTTCCACACCTTTCTAGCACACATGAAGCATGAGAGACAAGTGGGGTTCCCTTGTCTCTGAAGAATGGCACCAACTTTGTGTCTCTCCTACATTGCAGATTTGAATTCAAATTGGAATTGGAAAGAGCCCACATGGCACTCTCAAATTCAAATTTGAATTCTAGACGGAACATGGATCCTAAATTTTAGGGTCTTGTTTGGATTTAGTTAAATTAACCAAAGTGTTAATTGGCTCTTAGCCAAACTAACACTTAGTTAATTTAACTAATCCTTCCTAATTAGCATAGGAGTTGGACGTCCACTTTCAAGCCCATAAGGTTAGGATTTTACTTCTATATATAGGGAACACCACCACCTATATCATTTTAACACTTTGATGAATATAAATATTTTCTCTAAATTGAGAGTTCTTCTATCTTAAGTGTTCATGTTCTCTCCTAAATGTAAGAGCTCTTCTATAACTTTTATCAAGAACTACTTCTCTTGTGGTAAGCTTCATCTCCAATGACTTATCTCAATCATGAGTAACGTCTAAGCACCTCCATCTTCTTGTCTCATCACTTCCATTTCTTCCTCAAGAACCTCTTTGGAGCAAGATCAAGGGAAGGTGATCTCAAAAGAGTTTAAAGCACTTTTTGAGGTTGCATCACCAGTTCATCCAATTTCAAACCGGTTCGTTTCTTCCCTAGTTATTTAGAAATTTTGGACTAAAAACTGGTTCGGTTCCCATTCAATCGGTTGAACCACTTAGTCCAATCCGATTCTAAAAACCATGTATTTTATAGAGAGAGATACGAGTGATATTTAGCACAAATGAAAAGATACTCAGATATGCAATGATCAGAGCATTATTGAGTACCAAGGACAGAAATTGCAAGGTTGTAGAGCACATAAACACAACAAAAGCACTAAATGGGAAAAAAATCTTATGAGAATGTTTATAACAGAAACCCTGAAAAGGAGCAGGGATCATCCAAAGACCCTCTCTTTCAACTTCAAAACAGAATACCTCATTATATGATTGATTCTAAGAGACATCCCAACCCGATCATATTTTCTAAGCGGAGACTTGTACCAAAAAAAAAGAAATGGCAATTGTACAGACTCTTCACTAGTGGTATATTTGATAGAGTTGAGTATAATAAAATAAAATGAGATTGAGTACAAATATTAAAGTGGTCTAGGTACAAAATCCACACTAATTTTTAAAAATTTCCACTCTTTTATTTGCTACAGTGGCCGAACCAAACAGGAAGTAAAGGACGAAAACTTCAAAATCTTCCACTACAAGCCAGAGTAAGCTACTTTAATTACTATCATTACAAATTAGTTGATAATAATTATAGCAGATACCGAGATTGCCATAGACATATTGGAGAAGCATTATGTATGTGTACAGCAGCGATTTTGAGAAAACTTAAGGGTGTTCTGACCATGACTGGTTCCAGGAGAAAATGTACAGTTTCCATTATGCTCTTGTTCAGTAGGCGGAAAGTACAGAAAAAAAAGGGAAACACAGTGGCAAAAAGGTTATGTTAGAAAAGATTTTGTTATGAGATTCATTCAAGTTGCAGCCATTGCATGAAATGGCTGTCAGGCAGATAATTAGAACCTATAATTTGTTTTAATGGCTATTTGAGATCAGCTCAATGATAAGCTCCCCATAGCCTCAAGGTAGAAAATTAAGCAACCAAGATGGGATACTAAGCGTTAGAACCATCAAGACTGCCCTGCTGCAAACTTTGTTTTCTTTTTTGTCTTAAGTTCTCTCCCCACATCTTGGCTTCAGCCACAGCACGTTCTCTATCTAGATCTCTGTTTAACATCCTTGCAGTTTCTCGTGGGGAGTCATCTTTCTCTGATCCTTCCAAATCCCATCTTCGTCCAGATCCCCCAGCTTCATCATTTTTCAATATTCTTCCACCTTTATAGTCTCTGTTCCTTTTATCATCACTAGACCCCCTATAACCATGCCCAGCATTGTTGGGGTCATATGCCTGGTTGGCCAGATAAGAGAGGGCAGTCACCACATCACCAATCAGAGGACGCGTAGCAGCCGATTCTTGAATGCACATTGATGCCACAGCTAGAGCCTGGTAAAGACCCCGCATGGGAAACTGCCCCTGCAGCTTGGGATCCGCCAACTTCGAAAATTTCCTGCGGTCGTTAAAAAGTGGACGTGCCTGCACAAACATGCACATAAAACTGCAATCACCTCTCCATTTCTATCTGAGTTTATGCGTGTCAAAATAACTAAATAACAAGATAGAATGGAGGAAAACCCATGTGACAAGATTCTGCTCTCCATGGGGCTGGGTGCTGTCAATTGCTTTCCGGCCAGTGATCAGCTCTAAGAAGACAACCCCAAAACTATATACATCAGACTTCACAGTCAGCTGTCCAGTCATAGCATATTCGGGAGCACAGTAACCATAAGTTCCCATGACACGGGTAGAAACATGAGATTTGTCACCAACAGGACCAAGTTTTGCAAGCCCAAAGTCAGAAAGCTTTGGGTGGTAACCTTCATCAAGTAATATGTTAGATGACTTGAAGTCTCTATAAATGACAGGAGGATTTGCCTTATCATGCAAGTATTCTAATCCTTTTGCAGCACCTGCAGCTATTTTCATTCTAGTGTTCCAATCTAGTGGTTCTTTATCAGGCGGAAGATCTGCACAGATATCAATAAAAATGTTAAAACATCAGTTGTCATTATGATAATTACTTATTGTTTAAGAAGGAAGCTAACATATATCATGCTATTTAAAATATAAGTAATTTCCATTATAAATTACATACTTGTCAATGGTGAATTATTTAAAAGTTGGAAAATTGGAATACATGACCATCAGGATAATATTACGTGATTCAATGATTGGGTTAACAAATAAGTTACTAAAGGAGAAAGTTTTATAAGTTTGACCATTGAGTTTTTGTGTGTAAAAAGATAGAATCAAATGTCACCAAGTATCAAACTTGGT
This sequence comes from Psophocarpus tetragonolobus, assembly GCA_037954015.1. NCBI lineage: Eukaryota > Viridiplantae > Streptophyta > Magnoliopsida > Fabales > Fabaceae > Psophocarpus > Psophocarpus tetragonolobus. The sequence goes on from CM075691.1 coordinate 257,778, forward strand.
AAAATAATAACTCCAATAGATTTTTTATCAATTGAATAATTAACTTAGGGATACTATCATGATGGTATTTATATTAAATTTTATACATTTGAGATATTTCTAGTAGGTATGTAATATAATAGACCCTATGTACTTACATTCAATGAATTGATGAAATTTACTTTTTGATAAAAGTTATTGTAGAAGTTCTTTTATTGAGTTTGACACAGGTCTCATTTGATTATATCCCCTTCTTTATATATTCTAGCAAAAACACAGGCATTGTTGCATTTATGTATTTACATTTTTATTGTATTAATTTTGGTTGAAGAAAATAGCAATTCCCAAGTAAGACCATACGTGAGTGTGACTGCATGTTAGTTATTGTTATAATTAAGAAGCAAAATTGTCTACTAAAATGTGCACACCAAAATGGATAATTCCCTTTAATAATAATATAGAATATAGATAATAGATTTTTTTTTACAATATAGATAATAAATAATGAAACAATTATATATGTTGAATATAAATGTTTTAAAATAGTTTTTTTGTTCTAAGGTTATAAAGTTAGTCTAATGGTATAGTTCACATGTAAGAAGATGAGAAGGGAGAGGTTATGGGTTCAAATCACTCACTAACAAATTAGCATTTTCCTATAAAAAAAATAGTTTTTTTTTGTTTTATTTTAATTTTCAAATAGGTAGTTATTGATTAAGGTTAAAATTGGAAATGAAATGTGGATACCAAAAGGGTAAATTCCCTTTATACATGTTATTATATATATAAGCCAACCAATCATGTATCATATGTTTATTGACTTTGACAATAAATATTTTAAAGTCATACCAACACTATTTTTTTATCAATTGATATTATAAAACTATATTACACTATCCCTACATGTTTGTTAAACTCCATATATTAAAAATTATTTAATAGTTCATCGATTAAATTTATTTTAACGAACAATATACTTTTCAAAATAAAGTAAATATCAACTATAAAATCATATACTTATAAATTTTCAATTATTTAAGATTTGACATGCATGACCATTTAAATACTTGAACATAGGAAAAGCTTGAGTGATTCTCTCCCATTTGACTCAGAACTTATTATTAATAAAGATAAATAAGAGTACATAAGAAGTCAGAAGAGTGACCTACTAACATAAAATCATAAATGAAAGATAAAATACAACTTAATTAACAACTAATATTAAATACAAATTATATTTAACACTCCCCTTCAAGCTGGAACATATAAATCATATGTTCCAAGTTTGGGAATCAAGTATTGAATCTGAGTATCTTTCAAGGGTTTGGTTAATAGATCTACAAGCTTATCATATGAGTTAACAAACCCGGTCCTAATTACCTTGGACAACACTTTTTCTCTTACAAAGTGACAATCAATTTCAATGTGCTTAATCCTTTCATGAAACACTAGATTGGAGGCAATATGAAGAGTTGTCAAATTATCACAATAAAGTTGCATTGGAGAAATTTCACATAACATCAATTCTTGTATGAGTTGTTTAACCCACACCAACTCACATGTAGCTAAGGTCATAGATCTATATTCAACTTTTGTACTAGATCGAGAAACAGTATTTTGTTTCTTACTTTTCCATGAGATAAGGTTACCACCAAGGTACACACAATAACTAGTAGTAGAGCGTCAGTCTATATCAGATTCTGCCCAATCAGCATAACCAAGGTTACTCCATTTCAATGATCAATACAAAGGTGAATTTATGAACCGACTCAACTCCAACTACAAAGGAAATATTTGGCCTAGTAATAGTAAGATATATGAGCATCCTAACCAACCTCCTATACCTCTCTGGATCTAAGTATAAGTCTTCGATATCAAGCACTAACTTCTTGTAAGGGTCTATGGGACTATTAACTAGAGATGGCAACGGGACGGGGTGGGGAGGGTGCAAGTTTGGGCCTCCGTGTCCCCGTCCCCGCAAAGTACGGGACAAGTTCGAGTTCGGGTATGAAATTTCAACCATCATCTCTGTCCTTTTTGGGTATTTTCGGGTTTGGGTATACCCACTAATACCTGTTATATTATTTTTTACAATTTAAATTTACTTATTTATTATTAAATAAATTCTATATATTAAGTTATTAATTATATTTTAATTTAAAAAATATATAAAGAATAATTAATAGCAAGAAATTATAAGTTAAAGTTTAAGAATTAAAATTTTTAATTAAATATATAAATTTAAACTTATTATATATGATTATTAAAATTATAACAAAGCAGGTACAGATTCGTGTACAGGACGGGTAGTCACATATCCATATTCGTACCTAGTTCAACACATCGGATAATACACATACCGTACTCATACCTTGTCAGAGCCGGTAATACCCATTAAAATCGGGGCGAGTTTGGGCAGGTACCCACAGGTATGACTATTTTTGTCATCCTTACTATTAACAGACTTACAATTAGATATTTTGATTTCCTTCAGAAGATTCAAGGAATACTTCCTCTAGGAAACAACAATGCCTCCTTTAAATTAAGCTACTTCTATTTCAAGAAAATATTTCAAATGACCAAGATCTTTGTTTGAAAATGATTACATAAATGTTGCTTTAATTGAGATATTGTGACTTCATTATTCCTTATAATGACAATATCATCAACATAACAACCAAATAAACATATTTTTCAATAAATTTATGATAGTAGAAGACAGAGTTATCAACTTCACTCCTTTTCATTCCAAAACTTTGGACAACATTGCTGAATTTTTCAAACCAAGCCCCTGGAGACTGTTTAAGACCATAGAGAGATCGCTGAAATTTACACACTAGACCAGACTCCCCTTGAGCAACAAAACCAGAAGGTTGCTCCATGTAAATCTCCCCCATCTAACTCACCATGAAGGAATGCATTTTTAACATCCATCTGATACAGGGGCCATGGTGAATAGCCGCCGGTGAGAAAGTATCTTCATAATCAAGTCCATAGATCTGAGTGTAACCTTTGCCTACAAGACAAGCTTTAAGGCGATCAATTCCACCATTAGGAGCAACTTTAATAGCATAGATCCATCTGCAACCAATAGCTTTCTTCCCAGGAGGAAGATGAACCAACCCCTATGTACCATTATGATCAAGGGTCTGCATTTCATCAATCATGGTTGGTCGTTATCCAGGATGATCAAGTGTTTCACAAACATTTTTAGGAATAGTGATAGACAATAATGAATTGACAAAGGAACAATAAGAAAGAGACAAACAATTATAACTCAAAAAATTGTAGATAGGATGTGGGTTTTGAGAGAAGTGAATACCTTTTCGGAGAGCAATAGGTCAACTTGAGTTTTCATCGGCCATAAAAGTAGAATTAGGAATCGTTGTACAAGAAATAGATGGAGAGCAACATGAGCCAAGAGAGTCATCAGGTGTGATGGAACTAGCTGTAAATATCATGCCTTGAGTAGTACTAGAGGATGAAGGATCAGTGTTAGTGATATTTGGAGTTGGAGGAATATCTGCATGATCATATTGAGAAGAGATGTCACAAAATATGACAATTTCAGGACTAAAGGTGGAAATGGGCAGTACCTCTTGAATGGAAATAGAGTCTGAAATAGAGGATGAGTAAGTAGCATCCTCAAAGAAGGCAACATTAGCAGACATGTAATACCTCTTGGTATTGGGAGAATAGCATTTGTAACCCTTTTGAAGACGAGAGAATCCTAGGAAGACGCACTTGATGGACTTAGCTAACAACTTATTGATATTTGGAGATGATCATGAATAAAACATGTACACCCAAATACACATGGTGATACATGATACAGAGGTTAAGTGGGAAACAGGATTGTATGAGGAATTTGATTATCAAGAGAGGAAGATGTCATTCTATTGATAATATAACAGGCAGAAAGAATCGCATCTCCCTAATGATGTAATAGAACCTTTGTATTAAACATTAAGGAGCGAGTCGTTTCAACAAGATAGTGATTCTTTCTTTTTTATATCCCATTTTGTTGAAGAGTACGAGGACAAGTAGATTGGCGTAAGATTCCTTGAGAGGATAAAAAAGAAAAGAGTTCAGAAAAAAAATATTCCTTTGCATTATCACTTCTAAAAATTTTAATCGATCTTCCAAACTGATTTTTTATTTCATGAAAGAAGGACATAAATATGGACAAAAGTTCAAACTTTTCTTTCACTAAATAAAGTCACGTACAACAGGAATATTCATCAATGAAAGTTACAAAATATTTAAATCCAAAAGAAGGAACCTGACTAAGTTCCCAAATATCTGAATGAACAGTCAAGAAGGTTGAATTACATCTTGGCTTATCTTGACTAGGGAAAGAAGATCTAACATGTTGGCCTAGTTGACAATTTTAGATTTTCTTAACACTAGGAGTCATTATCTTTAATTTGGCTAAACTTGGGTGTCCAAAACGATCATGCAACAATTTAGAAGAGATAGATGCAAGGCAAGACACAAAGGACTAAATTCCAAGTAATAGAGACCCCTTGATTCATGTTCTGCGTCAAGCTTTCGTCCCGTACCACATTCCTGAATAATAAATGAATCAAAATTAAATGTAACTGAACAATTTAAGAATTTAGTTAACTGACTCAAAAAAAGTAAATTGAGACAAGAAGAAATGTACAAAACAGAAGTTCAATTTAAGGAGGGAGAGAGATATTGAACTCACTCCTTGCACTAAAACTTTTGACCTATTAGCTAATGTGACAAGGTGGTGCAGAAATTTGGGAGGTGACAAAGATGAAAACAAAGAGTTATTGCCAAAAATATGGTCTGAAGCATCAAAATCAATAATCCATGGATTGACTTTCCACAGATTAAGAAATGCAGGTCGTTGAAACATTAAGTCCAAAAGAGGGTTCAGCAGGGCTATTAGACTTCAACCTCAAGTACTCTTGGTATCTTTGATATTCTTCTTCAGATAATTTCCTTTCTTCAAGTTTCTCAGACCTTGATACATGTGCAGATTTGTCTAGAAAACCGTGCAGCGAGTAACAAGTTTCATGTATGTGACCCATTCTTTTACAATGAGTATATTGAGGATGATTACCTCTTCCACCACATCTTCTATTTCCACATCCTCCTCTCCCTCTAGAAGATATCATAACAGAAAATTCCACATTACTTTCAAGAGAGGTACCATCATTATTTAAGGTAGGAACACGGAAGAGTCATATAGTTAGACTCTCCATGGTAAGAATATCTTGTCCTGTTAAAACTTGATCACAGATGTGATTGAATGTCGAGTTCATACCACGAAAAACCATAATCATGTAAAGATTATCAAGTCCTTTCCTTATTTCTTCCATAGAGTCAGCCTCTAGGATAAGCTTCGACTCTTCTACAGCAACATGAGCATCAAAAACATATGACACCATATCTGAATCATGTTGCTTCAAGGAGGCTAGTTTCTTAAAACAATCAAACAAGCATTGAATGTCATTAAAATAGATATCTTGAGCTTTCTTCCAAAAGGAATAACAAGATTTGAATGCTCTGAGGGTCTTAATATTTTAGGTTCCATTGACTGTCATAGAAGAGCACAAAGTTGAAAATCTAGTTTCTTCCACTAAGTTTTATGTTCAGTTGATCCCCTCAGTATCTTCTTTTTCTAAATGTTCATGGTGTCCTTATCCAAGGAATCAGAGTTTCACAGAGTCAGCCCATGATAAATAATTTTTACCATTGAGTTTCTCTGTTGTGATAATGGCAGTCCAAGAAATAGGAAGACAGGACAAGAACTGCACCAAAGGAGGTAGAAGAAAACATTTCAAATTTGAAAAAGGCAAAGGGAGATGACCAAGAGAGAGATTTGACCTAAACCTAGCAAAACTTGCTCGAACTGGAAAACAAGGACCGACAATGGAACCACCAGGCTCTGGCAACCCAGATGACAGCGGAATGGTGGCGAACGAAGCGCGTTTGTCCGGCACGTGGAGCTCACGTGCCACTTGGAAGGCAAGACGTCTGGCGACGCATGTGACATGTCCGTTGGAGGAGCAATTACTTGGGTTGGCCTGCACAAGTCGAAGTGCACCTAACCCTAAACAAAAAGATCACCGGTGATAACGATGGAAGAGGCAGACCCGCAGGGAACAGCCTATTGTTACTTTAGACTTAAAGAGCATGATCGTTCTTGCTCTGATACCAACTTGAATATAAGAAAAGTTTGAGTGATTCTCTTTCACCCAACTCATAACTTATTATTAATAGAAATAAACAAGAGTAGAAGAGTGAGCTTAACAGCCACCTACCTTTGATATATAATCATAAATGAAAGATAAAATACAACTTAGCTAACAACTAACATTAAATAAAAATTATATTTAACATAGATAATACCACATAATTTAACAGTTAAACTTATCAAATTTGTATCATAGAGAAAAGAAGAAAGAAGGACATCTAACAGTTAGAGAGAAGATAAGTTCAGACAAGGGGAACCAGCTCCTACATAGGCTTTTCAAAATACACACGAAAACATCCTTTTTCAACCTTTTACAATACTACTTTGACAAATAGATAAAAGTAGCTTATTATCTAACAGTTATTGAGTAAGCTTGCTAGACTTACAACTACTGTAAATTTTTCATGTGTGTGTAATCTTTTTTATTTTTTTTTTTTTTAAATAAGAAAACCTTCTATCTTATTGTTCTAATCTAACAAGTTTTCTGGCATCCTCAACAGTATTAGTTTTTAAGATGCAGTTCTGGGTAAAAGAAGTTTTCCATGTAGGGTTTTCTTTTTTTTTAATTTGAATCGCTTTACAGAATTTTGGATCGAGATCTGGGAATTCCCTTTTTAGTTCGTGCCAGGCCTGATATATATTGTATCTATTTGAAAGCCCAGCTTGAACCAGAACGCAAACCTAATGGTTAACTCTACTTCATTGAGTTATGCTATTTTGTGGAACTACACACCCATAAGCATAATTATTAAACTCTCAAGTTAATTGATTAATTTCTACGAGATTACAAGTTCAGTTACTATCTACGAGTTAATTTATGTGAAAAGTTTCTTTTTAATAAACTTTGGATAGACTCTATGCAAATTCCGTCAACTCTCAAATTTACTATTGAGTTAACAAGTTTACAAACTATAAAAATTAGACCAAAATGTTTTGTTTTCTATGCATATATAGTTCAATATACTTTTATTTAGTGTGTTATTCTTGAATAAAAAAATTCTAGCCTATAAAAACATCAAACTCTCGCTTGTCAACAATACCAAACCCTCAATGGGAATACTCTACATTACTATCACGTTCGCAAGTTATTATATGATACATTGCTAGACATAGTTATTTAAATATTGTAAAATTTATGGTTTAGTGTTGTAAAATTTATGGTTTATTATTTTAATTTATACGTTGTTGAAATGTTTAATTTGGATGTTATTTATAGATATTTTATTATTATTTTTTATAAGTAAACTCTTAGAAGTCAAGTTTATGAAATTCCTACAAGCTTAAGTATACTCTCAAGTTTGAGAACCTTGCTAATAAGAGAGTTTGTAGCTATCGCTCAATTAGTATAATCATGCTAAGACTAAGAATACATTTTAAAAAAAAAAAAAAAAACTACATAGAAAACGTAACGATCATAGCACATGATGATTTTATAGAGCAAATTACAATCCAAAAGTATCTCATGCCATCTTATTGCATAGATTTTTTTTATCTTTTCCATGCAACTCATCCAAAAATGTTATGGAAATTGAAGTATAGAATGATATAACATTGAAAATAATCAAATAACAAAATCAAGAACTCATAGCAGTAATCACGTTAGAGAAGCAAAGCATGGAACATAAAAATTAAAAGGACAAAATAATGAATATTGATTTTACCATGCCAAAGTAAAAAAGCCACAATTTTTTTTTTTTTTTTTTGTGACCATAGATTCAATACAAAAAACCATTTTAAACTTAAAAGTTAAAACCACAAATAGAAAAACATTATCACTTTTAGATAGATATGGAAGAAAACAAACAACATGCATTGCATATACACTTTCCCCGTTTAGAACATAATGTTTTAAGATGTATTTGCCCCTTGGTATGAGAAAAGTTGTTTTTAAATATTTTTCTTACCCTTATTATTTTCTATGAAGAATATTCTATCTCTAATTAATGAATATTTTATTTTTCCAATATCATGGAGAATAAATTTGAAAACAAAATTACAAATTTAATATTTAAATTTACACATTTTTTTAATAAATGTAATTTGATCAAAATAGTCTAATAATTAGGGTCAAACTTGGTACTATAAAACCAAGAGTTCCGAGTTGACCCTAATGGTAATGTACTCCCTCTAAACTACATATAAGAAAAAAGAAGTTAACTCTAACGGTAATATACTCCCTTTAAAAATACAATATAATATGAGGGATGAGAGCATTTTTTATTTATATATAAACACACGTATATGTATATATATATATGTTGTATGATTATATAATATATAATACAAGAAAGTTATTATGAAGTTAGTAGACGCCTTTACCCCCACAACTTAAACTTATAACCTGGAATCTATTTTGGAATTATTTTCTAACATGATATAAAAAATTATCTGAAATGAATTGTAGAAAACCTAAAAGATTTAGGAAAGAAGAAAACCATGAAGGTGATCTTCCAATGATCCCAACGGCATAAATTCATAAACAAGGAGGCGTTGATCCCCATCCGCACAGTATCCAATGAGATTGACAAGGTTAGGATGATGTAGAAGACTGAGCATGAGAACCTCTACAAGGAATTCCCGGTTACCCTGAAGACCATTTTTGTCTAACTGTTTGACAGCAACAATCTGTAGAGGTAAATGATGAGTAGAGGATTGAAGTTAGAACAACAACCACATAAAAACAATTGATTTTGATCATAAAATAGAGCAAGTAAGTACCTGACCAGTGGTTTCAAGTCTGCCTTTGTAGACCCTTCCAAAACCACCTTCACCGACAAAGGAGTCTGGCCTGAAGTTTTTGGTTGCGACGGCAAGTTCACGGAAAGTGAATGTTTGGGCAGCAATTTGGACGGAAGGTCCATGTCCATCCTTGGGAGGAGGCGGTTCCCTTTTGGAACCTCCATTACTTCTGGACCGTAGCTTGTCTGCTCCTGCAATTGCAATTGCAAACGCAAACACGTTGATAGAATAAATGAGTTGGAGATAAATAGTAAGCACTAACCAGAGGGCAATCTTGAAATCTGAGAAGGAAGGGGTTGCTGTTGCTGAGGACGGAGGTTGTGGTCGTCCTCCCTGTCCCTGGAACTCGAATCGAAACAGGAGAAGCAACCCATTTACACCGCACCAGAGTTCTCAGTTTTCATATGCGCAATACACAATACACAATACACAATACACAAAGGGAAAGCCATCCACAAACAGATTCTTCTAAAATCCACCAAACTCCACTATTAATAATCAAAACCAACTTTCCTCATCCACTTCATTACATTATTATATTATTCATATTACAATACCACCCACCTCTTATACTTTCCATATTTTACATTTCTCGCCTCACTTTTTTAATAATTCATTTTCAAATTAAAATGGTTAAAATCCTCCTTATATTTAAATAAGTTTAAAAATAACTCCCTTCTTTTTCCCATATCTCATCTTCCCCTTACCCCCACCAACCCATTTATCTTCTAATTTCACTCATTTTATTTTTTAAAATATTATATATTATTTTATTAAATATTATGTTTTAAATAATTTTATAGATATTTCTTCAAATTTTAAACTATTAAAAATGTTCTAAATTATAAATGTTTTCTTTAAATTAAAAATCATTAGACAAATAGGAAAACTAAAAAAAACACAAAAATAGAAACTACAGCAAGTAGGAGTACCAATTCTTCGAGAAGAGAATTTTAACTACTATACTCCTTATCTAGCTAATGATCGTTGCTAGTTATCACCAACTACATTAGCTTCTCTAAGTGCATGTGCAAAACTGACTTCTTAATTCTAAGAGTAAATTTTTTTATCTCAGGAAGAAAATGGCTATGCACAATAAGGTACTTGTGGGTCATATTCTTGATCAAATGAAGTAACTTTTAGATTCACATGCCACCTTGGTCCATCCTCTATCCTAAGTCAAGGATAGCCCTCTCCAGATGGCAGATAACTTTGCCTAAATAACCAAACCACCCCATTTATCTTTGCTAGAAAAATCGCTCAGCATCCTCTCAGCATAGTTACAAATAACACCTCTCGCAACCATTAGTCTAGAATGCTTGAGGAAGCTCTCGTCTACATTAAGCTTAACAAATCCATTTGTTGGAGCAAACCACCATAGTTAATGCGAACTACCATTATTCTCCTAATAAGAACCAACAAACTCAATTTCCATGAGCAGAATGTTTCAGGTTATGATGTGGATATCCCATTTCTCCGAACGAAAATCTAGGTTATTCCTCCACTGCTAGATTCACCAAACACTAGATAAGAATAGTGTGCCTTGAGTACCTTTGCTAAAAATTTGCAGCCATTCACCCATATTTTGCAACGAGAAACAATCATGCAGTCCTCCACATTGCCAAACTTCCATAGACATAAGGCATTCCCTTAAATAGTTGAGAATTGTTTCCTCATGCACTTTGCATCTTGAGCATAAAGGAAAGGGAAGTATATGTTGATGATGGAGAATAGATTTGGTGGTCAACGAGTCATGTAGTGCCAACCAGAGTGATGAAGATTCATCTTGCTTCCTAGATCTTACTTCCATAAAGAAGCTAGCTAAGGTGAAATAAAGGATGGAGAGATCAGGAATGGGGTTGTCACGCCACTCACAAGGATGTGAGATATTAGTGGTTAATGTTTGCCACAAGGAGGGATCCTTAATAAAATTTAGAAGGAATTAGGAGAGAAGCTCACAACCAAAGGGGAGAAACTCTCTCTCACTCAAGGCTCACAATTAACAAAAAAGTTCAATTCTATTCAAATGATCCAAAGATGATTACATATAGGTGATAGATCCTATATATAGGCTAGAGAGGTGGGTTAAGCTAACTAGATCATGGGTTAATCTAACCAGGATTAGACTAACTCTAGTTGAGTCATATCTAACCATGGTAGGCTAACTATGGTCATGTATAACCAATCAATAACAAGCCCTTAAACTAGTCTAGATACATTTGATATGGATAGTAAAAAGGGGTGGCAAAGAGTAATCATGCTTAGAGAATGACTAAGGGGTGTGACACCTAGCATAGAAAAGAATAGGAATAGTAGTCATGCTTTGTGCATGCTTAGATGGGTGCACTATTTAAGAAGAGGGGTGAGCATATCACATGTTTATCTTCTCTAAAAGCTAGCCCAATCTAAAATACTTTAGCATGATAACTATAGTATCCTAGAAAATAAGGGATGACCTATATACAATGGTCAAAAAAAAGGTCAACTTTAGGAGTTAACCTAAAAAGTTAAAGTTAACAAAAATACAAAGAAATTCCTAATTATAATATATATAATGAAAGAAAGGAAGTTCTTCATATATCCTTTCAAAGGGCCTTAGATTGGCTTGCATCATCGAACTTGGGCATATTCATCATTAAGACCACACAGAAACTTAATTACATGATCACCTTCTCTTTCTTTCTTCAATTTAGAAAGAAGTCCACAAGAACATACTATAGAACATGTACAAGCTAAGGCACAATGATACATTTCCAATTCTTTCTATCGAATCTTAAGACAAGTATAGTACTTGGAGATAGTAGAAGTACATTGCCAACAATATTGAATTTGATCCTGAAGATCAGCAACCCTAAATTTATCAAAATGGGCAAATCGATCTTGAAGATAATCGATCTTGAAGATCGCTCCAAATCTCATAAGCAATGTTCATCCACATAATAGATTGCTTAATAGAAGGACTCATAGAATGAACAAGCCATGACATCACCATGCAATTTCATCTTCGCCAAACTTCATACGACAAATCTGTTAGAGATGGACAAACAAGAGTACCGAAGACAAATTGTTTTTTGTTGTTGGTTTCAAGGGTGACGATCATATCATGCTCCCATTTATGGTAATTACTCTCAGTCAAAAGTGGAGAAACAAGAACAAGTTCTGGATTTTTGTTAGGGTGAAGAAAATATGGGTTTGCCAGATTAACAAGGTGATAAAAAACTTGACTTAGGGCATTGGAAGCCATGGTTGATCAAATAAAAATGAGAAATAAACAAAGTCTTGAGGGGAAACGCAGAAGAGATGACGAATTGAGAGATTGATTAGAGAGATGATATCATGATAGAGTAAGGAAAAGAGAAAGAAAACTTAGGATTAGGGGAATTTCCAATAGTATTGATCAACTCAATTAACATTCATTACAAAGTTGGTATTTAAGGAGAAAAACTAAAAAACAAAGTTAGATAGTAAACTAACTCTAGCAAAACAAACTTAGTAAACTAATTCTAACAGAACTAAAAAAAACTAACTCAACAGTTAGTTATAAACCAACTAAGCCTAATACTTTCAATTGTCATCTCCCTCTGCATTGCCTTTATGCCATTATGTGTGTATATATATATATATATACATATATATATATATATATGTATATATATATTGATAATGTTATTGTGTTTATATATTATGGTCATCAGTCAAGTGATGTTTACTTCCTTGCAAGTTGTAGTGGCATTAGTAGCAAGTCAATTGAGTTATGGAGAATCAAAAGAGTTGGATTTGTTCTGATGGTGTAGGCTATTGGAATTATCAATTAATACTCACTTCATCAATGCCTATCTGTTTCTTGTGAAATTTGTTTTAATGAAAATAAATATCAGAAATCAACAAATTATCACTTCTGACTCCAAAAGCCAAACAAATTTATATTTACTTGAGGAACTTTTAGAATACAAAAGTGTACGCATGTGTGAATTTTTTTTTCTCAAATTGGTTTGTAATTAATGAAGTCTCAAACCATGAAATATCAACTTAGGGGGTATGAATTTTGATGAAAAACATGATTTTGTCCATTTAAGTTCAGATTGAAAGAAAATGAATCCCTAGTAGGATGTACTCAAGATTGTTCACAAAAAGATTATTTTTAAAAGCAATTAAATGTGCAAGTAAAGTAGATGAAATGCGATGTAAATCTCAAAGAGAAAACATCAAAGTTTTACACTAATTAAAGCAATTAATTGCATGAAATGTAAAGGAAGAACAATAAAGAAAATTTGCAAAATGAACTACCTCAAAAGTGGTAAGAACATACATATGAATCTCTTCACTCTTTGTCGTATACAAGGTGTACTGAGTTTAGTAAGATTGTTTGTAGATGTTCCGACCCCGATTTTGGCAAGGATAAAGAATATTTATAAAGACTTTTGTAACGGACACTTATCTCTAAAAATATTATTTTATTCCTAACGAGCATAAACTACTTATAACTCATGAAAGTCTCTAATAACTACCCTTAACAGATAGTAACTTCCACATTTGACTTTCAACTCTTATTTTGCCTTCGTCAGAGTCTCAATTTTCTCATATTGCTCTTGTTCTTCTACATTCTCTCTCAAATCCTGCTAAGTGTATTCAATCTTCCAATTTTGATGCCCTTTTTGTTACTGCACCTCGAGCCTATTGGTTTTATTGCCCCTTTCTCGAGTACTGTCTTGGTTAGAGCATACTCGAGCCTCGACTTGAGCACTTGGCTTCCTCGTCTCCTCTACTCGAGTAGGACAATGTATTAACATCGAGAATTCTCTTGTTTTCTTCATCTTGTAAGTAGTCTTCCTTTATATTTTCTCGATCTCGATTCTTGAAGTCAAACCGACTCTCCCTTTTTTGTTTTCGAGACTTTTTCTTTAGGCCCAACATTACATTGCTTCCAATCCTAATAAATATAAACAGAATTTCCCATATTTATTTAATCTTTTTTTATTTTCTTCACCTCAATATTATCTTATTTCGTTCTCTGGGGAGCTTTATCATGTACTACAACTCACCAACCTTTTGGTTTATTTGTATTATTGATTGACCAACATAAAAGGCTGCTACGTGTATAGAAATATTTTACATATTTCTTTCTTTTTTAGAATTTGAAATTTATTTTTTCATTAACATAGCAGCCATGATACACTTTTCATCAATAATAAGCAGGCGTTTAAGATTCTGTATTATATTTTTAGTAATTTTATTTTAATGAATGATAGATTTAGGAATATTATTTTAGATATATTTAAAGATGTGCTTGGTTATGTTTGAATATTTTCTTAGAAAGTTTTCTAAATTTTAAAATAATTTAAATAATAAAAAATGTAATCATAGTTAACTTTCAATTTTTCCATAAAAATCTCACTTTTTCATTCTCTCACCAGATAAAAATAAATAAAAATATAATAAATTGAAAAGTTATAATATTTTTAAAAATAAAGATGTTAAACAATAAAATTTTAAAACTTGTAACAAACATAAAAATACTACATTTTCATATCTATATTTTTTAAAATAAAATTTCAATTCATGAAACAAACCGTGTCAACTATTAATTACCCAACATACCACCAATTGTTAAATGCTAGGGACTTAAGACAATACAAATCCAAGAATTAAGGATGGGAGGAAAATAGTGAATGAAATACCATTTTAGTCTCTGAAATATTGAAGTGATGACAATCTTTGAAAATTTTTTTAAAACATGCAAGTCCTTAAATTCTTATGTCGTTTACATATTGGTACTTACTAACAACGTTTGGTAAGTGGACAATCAACAATTAAGTATTGTGTTGATAATCTACCTCTCTCATAATTGTCAATCACTTTCTCATGGTCGGTAGTCCAAGTCAATGAACTTAAACACATAGCAAAAGATGAATTTAAAATTTATAAAAATGAAATGATGATTGACATTGGAGTGGTGCTCCAAGTTATGTGTAGCCATCCTTCGTCTTTCCCATTCTTATTTAAACCTACGAAATGGAACCATTGTAGACGAGAGTTTGATTGAATCACAATACACTCATTCTTGGTGAAGATCAAAGCTTTGAACTCACATTCAAAAGTTGTCATTATTTACTACAAAGGTGTGTTTTTGGACATTTATTTTATTTTTCTTCTTGGTTGCCCTATTTTTTGCATCAACCGATTGAAGTCCCTAATTTATTATGTGTAATCAATTTAGTTGACTTGATGTTGCTTGTTTACCTTTATGTTTATTTTGTAAGAGTTTTCAAACTGTATGATGTGTTAAGGTGTTATGGTTTATGAAATTATGTTATTGTATTGTAGGATGGTGTTTGAACTCAAATTCATTTTATTGTAGGACGATTCGTGAAGGAATGAGGTAAGTTCGGTGGAATTTATTATATTGAGAGATTTTCTCCCTGCATCTCCGTACTTTCTCATTCCACCTCCATACTCTTTAGGGGTGTTCATTAGTTCGGATCAATCTAACGAACTTGGTTAATCGAACCGAACCAATTAGTTTTGTTCAATTTTTTCAGTTGTTAGGATTTGAACCTCACCTAACCCAAACAAAATCGACCATATTCGATTCAGTTTATAATTTTCACATTTCAAAAACTTTGACTCAACCCAAAATTTTATATATATATATATATATATATATATATATATATATATATATATATATATTATATTTATTTTATATTTTTAGTAACTTTAGTCTTTAGGGTTTCAGTTTCAGTGTCTATTCCTTCTAACTCGCATTTTCGCTTTTCTTTTTCGGCTTTAGCATTTACTTGTTCCTCATCTTCTTCCTCTTTTCGCATGCATCTGTTTCCTGCCTTCGTCTTCCACATTTGCTAATTGTTACTTTATGTTCCTCATTTTCTTCCACGTTTAATTACATTTGCTTCCTGCCACTTTTCATTTGAGATTTGTGTCTATTTTGGGTTGGATGCTAAATAAAATGTTTAGAATCCCTAAACACTTGCATGGCCTCGTATCCTATTAGTCATCAATGTCTATTTCACTCTCGCATTATTATTGTTTCTTTGTATCTTCGTTTCCTTCTCTAATTATTTTCCTTCTGTCTTTTTTTCTTCATTGTCGCATTATTTCCTCGCCGATTCTTGGATTATTTCAAACGTCATTAGCATGGAGTTTGTCTTATTATGATTATTGTGTCTGCGTTTTTCTAGGCAGAGATAAAGAGTGTAGTTTTGGTTCCACATGAAACACATTGATTTTTTGATTTTTTAATCGGTTTAACTGGAACCGAACCAAATCAACCTGAACATCATCATTGGTTCGATTTGATTCAGGTCTACAAAAAGAATTTAAAATATGAATCAACTTAACCCAATTAAAATTAAATGGTTTAATTTTCAATTTCCTCTAAAACCAAACCAACCTGAACCGTAAACACCCCTAATACTCTTTTAAAATGGAAAAAATGTCCTTAGGTAAAAAAGTTAATAACTTTCTTCCTCTCTTTGTTAGTTGTTCTTATCTCTCACTACATCTCGTTCTTTTGTTGTCTACCGCGATTCTCCCGTCATGCATGTCGTCGATTCAGACTCCCTTTTAAATCTTGCTTTATCTCCCTAAAATAGCCGCTAGCCTACTTTTATTTTGCTTTCTGCAGTTAATCTAGACTCAGGGAATTTGAAAACACTGAGGTATTTAACAAGTTCAGATTAGCTAATTTGGACTCACAAATTTTTTTACAAGTCCGAATGAGCTAATCCAGACTTGTAAAAAAATTTGTGAGTTTGGATTTGTCATGACCTACTCACTCTAAGTTGTGACCTGCACACAGACTACCTCTCAATAGGTTGGCTAGCCTAAGATTTAAATCTTATAACTCAATAGACCAAACTTTGGAGTTTTTTTTTAAAAAAAAAATGATAGAGTATCCCCTAAAAATAAGACACACCACAATTCTAGTAACCTGTAAAAGAAAAGATTACATTTATTTACAGATTTAGTTCAACATCCAAATGACAGGATTTTCCATCATAACAGTTATATTCCTAAATTCCCAAAATTTACAACATGTACAAATTATAACTCAATATTCACTATATATCAAAATATAGATGTTTCATCATCTATCGTTATCTCTATCATTAGCTTTGACTTTACATCTTCTACCATTGTAGTTGCATAATTAGAGTTACCAACAATACACTCTCCATTATGTCATTGGAGGCCTACCAAAAGGATGTACAAATTCCTGGATAAGATATCAAATCTTAGGAAGTCTGTTACTCAAACACATATGTATCTGAAGGAAAGGAAGAAAGGAGAGTAGTCACAAGGACTTGGTGAGAAAATAAAATACAAAGTGGACTGGAAGGAAAAACAAATATAGCACAAATATTTTTCATTAAAAAAGAACTAAAGTGATAATAAATAAATAAAATACATAATGCATCTCAGTTTCCAAAACTAAAATTTACTCTTTTGAAATCTAAAAATATAATACATATAGAAATAACTTTAAAGTACAAATAACAAACAATGTCACATTATCTCTTTGTTGTGAATAGATTTACACCACATTATCTCTTTGTTGCGGTGAATGAAATTATAGCATATTATCTCTTCGTTGTGATGAACAAAAATATATCACATTATCTCTTCATTGTGGTAATAAAAAATATATCACATTATCTCTTTGTGGTGGTGAACAAAATTATATATAATTATCAAAACTACTAAAATATTCGTCAAATCACCAAGAATGACAAATAATCAAGTCAAACTACGTAAATATCATTTGTCATTCTTAACTACTGATAGAAATCAATATCATCAAAATAACTTATTTAATAATTACTTGTTTCTCTTAAAAAAATAATTCAAAAATCCCACCAGATAAAATAGTTACTCATACAAGAGAAACAAATCAAACTATGTAAATTCAAATATCATTTTATGGTTTTGTGACTAATCAAGAGAAATAAGAAAAAAAATGGAGTTATAAGAGAGAAATAGATAAAGCTAAAGGAAGCAGAGAAGATGAGGATGAGGCAAATGTGAAGGATGGGTATGGGTATCGGGTGTTGGGAAAAACAATAGATAAAGGAAGGTTTTCTTTAAAGCATTATTTAATTTTTTTTAATTAAACGATTCATTTCAAGATTAGCTAATCCGTGTCTGTAAAAAAATTTGTCAATCCAGATTAGCTAATCCTGACTTGTTTAAAACTTGTGTTTTCAATGCCTGAATTAGCTAATCTGGACTTGTTAAATACTTTAGTGTTTTTGAATTCCACTAAGTTCGGATTAACTGCAGAAAACAAAATAAAAATAAGCTAGCAGCTATGTCAGGGGGATGCAAAAGGGAGTCCAGAGTTGCGGCATGCGTGACAAGAAGGAATTGCGACAAGCAACTAAAGAAGGACATGTAATGAGAAGGAAGAACAACTAACGATGAGAGGGAAGAAGGTTATTAACCTTTTTCACCTAAGTACATTTTTTTCATTTTAAAAGAGTATGGAAGTGCAGTAATAAAGTATAAAGGTGCAGGGAGAAAATCTCTTATATTGAATATAGGTCAACGCAACCCACTTTTTGAATTTGGTCTGACAGGTTGAATTGCCCATTTTGACCCAGGTTTTGAAAACTGGACCGATCGATTCAACCAGTCTAATCAGCAATTGGACCAGTGTCCAATCCATTGTTTCCAAAAATCGAGAACAAAAGGTATGGACAAGAACCAAAAAATTGATAAAAAAAAAATCGGGAGACCGACCAAAACAAATCGGTTCAAGGGTTAGCCCATTTTGGTTTTTTTTTTTTTAAAAAAAAAAGGGAATAAATCATAAAAATTGAAAATTTGTGGTTTTTGAAATTTTAAGTACAAAAGTGAGAGATATTCTGATAAGGTATTACAAAATTAAAAATATTTAAAATAAGTTTGTGCAAATTATGAAGTGTTGATTATAATTTAAAATATAAATATCTATCAAAAAGTCATGTTAGATAATGTACTACTTTACCTATTTGTAATATTATAAAGACGGCAAAACTTAGACTTAATAACATGGATTATATTTGTGTATTATAAATCATATATAACTTGTTTTTTACTTAATATATTACTATATTAGTAAAAATAAATATTTTTTTATGGTTTGATTATCTTGGACCCCGGTAAGTCATGCTTCTGGTTTTCATTCCCATCATCATACAAAAAATAATACTTTATTAAATTCGATTGAACCTTTGAACCATAAACTCGAACCTTTGAACCCTAAACTCATTTACCCACTGGTCCGATTTTAAAAACCTTGATTTTGACAACTATAGAGTAAATTGAAAAATCTTACTAAATTTCATGATTGAAAAAATAGATTGTTTAAAATAAAAAATTATGTTCTAACTATAGAATTTTAGTAAATTAGATATAAAAAAAAATCAAAGTTTAGGATTTGAAGATAATTTGATTAGATGAGTATGTTTAAAATCAATCTTGGAACATTTCTTAATAAAAATATTAGCTACTATTAGTGAATAGATGATTAATCTACCTTTAAAACAATTAATATTACTTGAATTCTTAAAATAACATATAAATGACAAAAAAAAAGCATTACAATAAATCGATAGTTAAAAAAAAAAGGTATAAACATTATAAAAAAACATTATTAAAAATGAAAAATGACACCATAACAGTGTATAATTCTCAACCCCTATCTTTCAATACTTTCAATAGTATTATCTTGATAATATTGTTACCCTTCATTTTTTTTTTATTTTTTTTTTTTTCATTTTAGATTTGACATTCACATAAGTGAAATATCATAATAATACCATTGTAAAACAGAATACTAGACTACTAGTTTTATATCATACCTTAAGAAATTGCTTGTGTATTAATTTATCTAGTTGTCCCAAATTCGTTTCATTTTTTATCTCCATCAATTAAGAAACATCATGTTATTTATAATTTTTTTATAATTTTTTTATTTTTGATGTAACTCATGATATGACATTTCTTAATTTGGTGAGACAGGAAATGTTCAGCTACATATAGTAGATTCAAATCGGCTCAAATTTGTAAACGGACAATCTTTTGTTAGGGTGAATAGAATTAGTAAAGCAACGATTTTAATGATAATATAAAAGCTATTAATTTTACCCATGCATCAGGCAGTGGACAAGAAATGAAAAATGATGATTAGCTTCGGTTGAATTTTCACTACGGCAGTTAGAAAAGTGAAAGAAGTTCCAAGGCATCGGCATAAGCTATATAATGGTGAATTTTGAATACCTACTTTTCAATCTGCTTTTTACAAGAGAACTATGACGCAACCACTCATTCTCAATCATTAATACAAATAGAGTTAACAGAGCCTGTACAGCTGGTGTCTTTCCTCACCACTGAGCTGAGAACTTTTCCCAAGTTGCCTTCAATCCTCCACATGAATAACGTCATCATTTAAACTTCAGAAGGATCTGTTGACAACGATGAATCTGTGCCATAATTCCAAAGCTTCTTCAACTCACCTCTTACACATCCTAATATGACAGTGACACCTACACAACAATTGGGCATGAGATAGCTTAAACTTAAACCACCGGAAGCTCTACGCATCTAATTTCAGCTCAAAGTTAATTACCTAATGTACATGGAACAAGGTACAAAAGTGCCGGTTGTCCATTTCCGTTCATCAGATATAGCCCCAAATATGTGAAAACGAGGCCTAAAACAGAAAATGATCCTCTGTCACATCATACAATAATTATAGCATTGAATCCAGATCACAAGTTTAAATAACCGACAAATCAACATGGAACACCTATGATGCCTTAAACTAGTAGCATCAGAGGATTGGACTTTACGACATAATAAATTTCATTGAAATAATTTAAAAATAAAACAAAAACCGGCAATTATGCTTAAGAAAGTACAGTATCTTATGCATTAGCAGTTCAACAGTACAACCAATCACAAATCAACCATCACCCACCCAAGCAGAAAGAAACAAATGGTCATGAATTGCAGTGAATGATGGGTTAGCATCTCATTCATTCCAATCTAAATTATACTTAATGCATGTCAGCCAAAACAAAATAAAGAAGACAAAGGAATTTGTAAAAGACAGCTTTGATTTTTCATACACTAGCAGAGCTTCAAAAGAAGAATAAATACTAGGGCACACACAGACAAAAGGCCCACGAAGGGTTCAATAGCTGATAACAACAAACACAAATAAACAGTCAAAACAAGCCCAAATTATATGTAGTCCTTCAGCCACTCTGGCTTCGTTGTTCCCCTCTTAGGTCTTTCCTTATGCTTGTTGGGCCTATGAGGAGTCACGCCCGTAACATTTAGGCTCTTGTTTCTTGGTGCTATAACGTAGTCTCCGATGGATACTATGGCCACTTCAGAGACCAAAATTTTCCTCATAGCCCGCAAAAAGGAACATGTATCCTTTAAACCATTGATTTTGTTAATTTATATATACATCGCCATATTAAAATTTTGGAGAGACTTTGGGAGGGGTATATTCACTTGCAAGAGGGTTCTATTCTCCTCTATCACCTTTCCTAATCCCTACCTTACCATATCTACCTTTTATGCCATACATTGGTTCAAATACTTCTTGAAACTTCAATTTCTCTTGATACTTGAACAATACAACGACACTTTACTCAGTGAACAAATTTAACAGCATCAAAAGCCAAAGAAAAGGACTTCAAATTTTTTGTGGGTCCAGGGACTAGAATTATAGAGAACAGGTTTTCACTTATTGACCAATTTTTACACCATTAGCAGCCAAAGAATGAGGTCCTTAACTTCGGCTTATATGATAGTATCATAGATCTTTTAAAAGCAACTAAAGTAAAATTTTAATACCTCCTACAGGAGGGAAGGTGTTTGACATAAACTTAAATTCCTCTCAGAATAACGGAGGCTAACAATCAAAGTTACGGCTCAAACATATGCAATGAAAACTGTAAGAAAAAATAAAATAAAGATACTGATGTATATGGACAAGCACAGACCCCTAGACTCTCACAAAGCCTTATTCACACTCATTGTTCCTCTATTATCCTATGTTCCCACTTTATGTCCCTTTACTCCTCCATTCAGTATCATCCACACATCTTCCCTGGCCATACACTGCCAGCTCACCAGTTGGTTACATCTGGCCCTCTCTCTGTTTGCCAAAACATGTATTTTCAGAATCTTCTCTCTGTCCATCCACTTTGAGCCAACTCACCACTTGATCACGCACAGCCTTCTCTCTTTTGTGATCCCTCCCCCGTCCTTCCCTTCGAGACCAAGTTAACTACTCTCTCAGCTCATTTGCTGCTTGTAATAGCCATCAAGTAATGCAAAGTACGGTATTCATTCTGATGGCTGGGATGCAATTCCTGCAGTTAATGCTACTCATGCTATCCCTTTGAAATTTATTTCTCAAAGTTGTGAATCCTTTACCCACTTATTTTCTTGGGTGACGGTGATGACTACCATATTAAATTCTAGGTGAACATTTAGGTGGATGACATTCCTCTTTCCAATGTTTTTGCTAGACTCTTCCATTTGTATATTTTGTACAGTGCCCTTATAACTCACTTTTATTCATCTCTACATACTGTTTCATGGAACTTTCAGTTTACAAAAATTTGCATGATAGGAATTCTCAGAAGTACAGTCCCTTTTGGCATTGCAGGATTCAGTACACCTTTCCTCTAATCCTGACATGAGGATTTGGCCTCTTGCCACCTCAAACTCAATTTCTAGCAAATGCTACTATTTCAGTTTTCCACTTCAAGTGTGTTTGGAATAACTGAAAAAATTATATTATTTCAATAATCGATTATATGTATAAAAATTATTTACTGATGCAATGTGTGTCCAAGCCGACCACACTTCATGCTATCTATTTATAATATAAAAAACAGAATCAACATTGATTACAAGATCAATCAAATTACTAATTAATAAGAAATCAGATATTTTAATAATAAAATATTAGGAATAATATGAAGACATAATTCCACACCAAGGCTGTCATTAAGGTTATACAACAAATGGTGGCAAGGATCTTTATGCGTCCATGGCAGATGCCATGGTGGACAAAAAAATATATATATATATATATATATATATATATATATATACACTATGATGCAAAAGTAGCAAAATAACAAAAATATATATTAAAACCAACAATATAACAATCTAAAATTCATGACATTCATAATTTAGTAATCGTCATCTTAAAAAGATATAAATACCTAACCAACAAAAGGATTGCAAATTAAAATATATATTATGGGTGTGTTTGACAAAACTAACTGAAAAACTAGTTGTAAGTGTTTGATAAAACTAACTGAAAGTTGCAAATAACAAATAAAGGTATTATTAATCATTAGATCAACAATGAAGTATTTAAATAATATAATATATTTTAAAAATATAAATTAATTACATATTTAAATTATAAATTATTATAATTATATATTTAAACTATAAATTTTTATATTACATATTTAAATTATAATTACATATTTAAATTTTAAATTTATGTAATTACATATTTAAATTATAAGTTACTATGTTAGTATAATTATATATTTAAATTATAATTTTGTATAATTAAATATACAAATTTTAAATTACATATTTAAATTATAATTTTCTATAATTATATATTTAAATTATAAATTACTATAATTATATTAATGAAGGAGAGAGGGGTTGTATCATGTGATGAATGAGAATTAGTGAGAGACAATACATTAATTAATGTAGGGTAAAGTAAAAAAAAAATCAGTTAGTTGCTGAAAATAAGAAATCTTTCAAAAAAATTACTGAAAAAATCCTAACTTTTTGCTATTCAAATGGAGTTGAAACCATTTCCCCTACTATTTCAGCTAGCTAAAATAGCAAACCAAACACACTCTACATGTAGTAACAAAGGGGTTGTAGGAGAATAGAGAGGGTTGCAAATTAAAATAAAAAAGGATTTTGCAAAGAAAAGAAAGTCACCGAGAGAGGTCACCAGAGGGAGAGAGGTTGCAAGAAGGATAAAGGTTGCAAGAGAAGAGAAATCATTGCAGCCTTGCAAGTGAGAACTAACTCACGAGAACTGTCACCAGAGGAGAGTCGTAGTCATCAGAGAAGATGAACTACGTAGAATCGTCGCATGAGGTACTTCGCAAGAGAAGATGAGTTGTGTGTGGGTAGTGTTAGATGTAGTTTAGTATATGGGCCTAAGCCCATTTCCTTGTATTTGCCTTTTGTACAGTGTGTATGTATATATATATATATATATATATATAATATCTCCTAGGTTGTGACACACACAAGGATTCATGCATATTTAGCACCTCAATCAGAGCCTCTACGCATGCAAACAAGCTTCGCTTATCTTCTCCCTTCTCGTAATTCGACAGTCGCGTGTGGCGGCGCGTCCGGCGGCGCTTACCGGCGTTTGACTCGCCGTGTTGTCCTTTCCTTGGATCTGGTCTCGAATCTTCCATTGGGTCTCATCTTCAGTCTTCTCTCTCCTTTGGGGTGTTTTTGTCTTCTCTCTCCTGCAGTTTTTTCCCTCCGATCTGTCTTTCATGGCTTTCGTGAGGTCTGACTCGTCTTTATTTACGAACTATGCCAATGTGTCTCTCTCTATTGATAAGTTAGATGACACAAACTATGATGCCTGAGCCTCTGACATCAAGCTCTGGCTTAAGGGCCAAGACTATGTTGATCACCTCTTAGACAACTGCCTCAATCAATGAGAAGGATTGTCCACGCTGGTCGAAAGTGGATGCTTAAGTTTGTAGTGTTATAAAGTCCACTATTCATCCTTCTCTGAAGCAAATATACTTGTGCTGGCGTTTGGGAACAGACTCGGTTACTGTACACCAATGATACTCAACGCCTCTATGACATGTGCCAAAATTTACTAAGCATCATTGGCTCCCACCGCCTTGACACTCCCATAGCTGAATATTTGGGTAAGGATCATGATCTTCTTCATGACTTTAATGAACTATTGCCTCCTGCTGCCACTCCTATCCAAGAACTAGAGTAACGCCAAACATTCTTAATGTTGATAGCCTTATATGGGCTTCCCAATGTCGTGATCAGATTTTGGGGTCTCCGACTGTGCCTACTCTAAACTCCTGCCAAGTTAGGGGAAGCCACTTTTAGATCCTGAGAAGTATAAGAGACTGGTTGAGAAACTGAACTACCTTACAGTCACTCGTCCTGACATATCCTTTGTTGTCAATGTGGTAAGTCAGTTCCTTAATTCATCCCTGTACTGGACATTGGGATGTCGTCATCTGCATTCTGAAGTACATTAAAGGAGCCCCAGGAAAAGGTTTGTTTTATGGGGACAATAATCATACTCGATTTGTGGATACTTAGATGCAAATGATGCAAGTTCTCTCATTGACAGGAGATCTACTTCTGGATATTGTGTTTTTATTCATGACAACTTGATTTCTTGGAAAAGTAAGAAGCAGGATGTAGTGGCAAGATCTAGTGCAGAACTAGAGTGTAGAGTTATGGTTTAAGCAACTTGTAAACTTATTTGGCTCAAGCAGCTCCTTGATGAATTAAGATTTAGAGAGGTTACACAAATGACTCCAATCTGTGATAACCAAGCTGCCCTGCATATTCCCTCAAATCCGGTATTTCATGAGAGGACCAAACACATTGAAGTAGATTGTCACTTCATTCGTGAGAAGATTGTATTTAGAACCATTTCTACTCAGTTTGTTAGTTCCTATGATCAGCTACCGATGTTTTCACAAAATCATTACGAAGTCCTAGAATTGATTATATTTGTAACAAGCATGGTGCATATGATTCATATGCACCAGCTTGAGGGGGAGTGTTAGATGTAGTTTAGTATATGGGTCTAAGCTCATTTCCTTGTATTTGCCTTTTGTACAATATATATATATAATATCTCCTTGGTTGTGACACACACACAAGGATTCATGCATATTTAGCTCTTTCTAAATACAGTATTCGAAACATTTGCTTTGTTTGGGATGCAACCAGGTCGGGTCAAACCAGGCCCAAAACACACAAAAAAAGCCCAGCTAGGGCATCATGTCTACCATGGACGATATGACCCACCATGACGTTACAATTATGGCAGCCTCCATATTCAAAATGATGGACCCCTACTATAAAGTAGCAAAATGGGGGTGGCAGATTGTGGGGGAGGACACTATGGCATTATGGCGCTATCATAATCACCATTTGACAATACTGTTTCACACTCTCCCTCAAGTTAGACCATGTGTGATATCCATATGAACCAAACTTAATACAAAATTCGTAAACCCAATCAAACTATAGGCAATTTGAGTTGTGTGGTTGCACCAAATAAACATGGCTTGTTAATAGCCAACGAAGGATACATAGTGACTATGGAAGATATGAATATGTATGAATCATTATGTATCTTAAGCACAACTAAGGAGAATATTATATATGTGTTGTACAAATGAGTTATTACAAAGAGATGGGCTTAGGTCCATATATTGAAATACATCTAACACTCTCTCAAGCTGGTGCATATAAATCATATGCACCAAGCTTGTTACAAATATAATTAATTCTAGGATCCCGTGATGATTTTGTACAGACATCAACTAGCTGATCACAGGAGTTAACAAATTAGGTAGAAATGTCTCCAGATACAATCTTTTCACAAATAAAGTGGCAATCTACCTCAATGTGTTCAGTCTTATCATGAAATACAAGATTTAAAGCAATATGAAGGGCAACTTGATTATCACATATTAAAGTCATTTGTGTAACCTCTTCAAATCTCAATTCATTAAGGGGCTATTTGAGCCAAATAAGTTCACAAGTTACTAAAGTCATAGTTCTATACTCTATTTTTGCAATAGATCTTGCCACTACATCATGCTTCTTACTTTTCTAGGAAATCAAATTATCAACGATAAAGACACAATATCCAGAAGTAGATCTCCTATCAATGAGAGCCTGCATAATCTGCATCTGAGTATCCTACAACCCAATTATGATTATTGTGCTCATACAACAATTTTTTCCCAAGGCTCCTATAATCTACTTTAAAATGCGGATGACAACATTCCAATGTCTTGTACATGGTGAATTAAGGAATTGACTTACCACACTAACTACAAAGGAGATGTCAGGATGAGTGACTGTGAGGTAGTTCAATTTCCAAACCAGTTTCCTGTACTTCTCGGGATATAAGAGTGGCTCCCCCTGACTTGGTAGGAGTTTAGCATATGGATCCATAGGTATGTCAATGGACTTGGAATTCATTAGCTCAATCTCCTCTAAAATGTTCAATGCGTACTTCCTCTGGGAAATCACAATTCCATTGTCAAATTGTACTACCTCAATACCCAAGAAGTATCTTGTCAAGGCCTTTCGTCTGAAAATGATAACAAATGTGTTGTTTTATCTGTGAAATTTCATGGGTATCGCTGTAATAATAATGTCATCAACATACACTACTTTATAGATGCACCCAACTTCTGAATAAGGATAGAACCCAAAATTATCAGCCTCACGATGATTCATACCAAATTGTTGGACTACTGCACTGAATCTACCAAAGCATGCCCTGAAAAATTGTTTAAGACCATATAAAGATTAACGAAGACGGCACACTAGTCCAAAAGAGTCCCCCTAAGTAACAAAATCAGGAGATTGCACCATAAAAATCTCCTCGAGCAAATCACCATGAAGGAAGACTTTTCATATCCAATTGATAGAGGGGGCCAATGTTGAAGAGCAGTCATAGCTAAAAGTAGTCTAACAAAAGTCATCTTGGCAACAGGAGAGAAGGTATCACTTAGTCTAACCAGAAGATCTGAGTATAACCTTTGGCAACTAAACGAGTTTTGAGGCGATCAATAGTGCTATCAGGATCAACTTTGACAGTAAATATCCACCGACAACCAACAACAGACTTCCTAGGAGGCAAAGGAATAAGATCTCAAGTACCACAGTTTTAAAAAGCACTCAATTCATCTAGCATGGTCTATCTCCAACCAAGATGGGATAAGGCATCACATACAGTTTTAAGAATGAACACAGAGGAAATGGAAGAAAAACAAGTATAGAGAGATAGAGACAACTTGTGATAACTCAAATTAACATAATGAGAGAAGGAATTATGAGTGAAGTGTATACCTTTACGAAGAGTAATTGATAGATCAAACACACAGGGAGGATCGGAGTAGGTGGCATTAAAGGAGAGTCAGGTTGTGACAACTGGACCAGACCGACCAGTTCAACTAGTTGAACCGGGAGCTGAACTTGTGTTTGATCCATTATTTCCAAAAAACCGAGCATGTCAGGAACCGGTAAAAAACCAGTCAAAAACAGGGTGAACCAGCCAAAACCGGCCAATTCAAGGGTTGACCCATTTTATTTTTATTTTTATTTTTGTAAAAAAAAAGGAAAAAATATATAAAAATTGAAAATTTGTGATTTTTAAAGTTTTACATACGCAAATGAGAGATATTCTGATAAGGTATTGCGAAATAAAAAATATTTAAAAGGAAATTTTGCAAATTACGAAATGTTGATTACAATTTAGAATATAAATATTTCTCAAAAAGTTATTTTAAGCAACGTGGAACTTTACCTCTTTATAATATTATAAAGAAAACAATATTTAAACTTAATACGATGTATTATCTTTGTGTATTATATACCTTATTTTTTGCTTACTATATTAGTAAAAATAAATATAAAAAATAATATTTTATTTAATCTGGCTCAACCCTAGTTGAACCTTTAAACCCTGAACTCATGCCTTCGCTGGTTCAATGACTGGTCCAGTTTTAAAAGCCTTGGAGGAGAGTCAATGGCTGGCCCAACGGGGAGTCATAGATGTTGTCGGCGATGATAAACACAGAGAGGAGGTGGAGGTGGTGGATTTGTTGGTACAATAAACATGTCTATGGGATGAAAGACGAGGGAAGGTGGTAAAGGCAAGAATAGGCTCAGAAGAAAAGGAATTAGACATAAAATAAAGAGAAGACTCAAAGAAGGTGACATTAGCGAAGATGAAATATCGACGAAGGAAAGGTAGAAACACTTATACCCTTTTTTAGACCTAGGGTAGCCTAAAAAGACACACTTGTGAGATCGAGTAAACAATTTATCAAGATCAGGACTAATATTGTGAACAAAACAAGTGGAGCCAAAAACTCAAGAAGGTAACGGATGGAGTGGGTCATGAGGAAACAAAATAGAGTGAGATATTTGATTATTGAGAATAGAAAAAGGCATCTGATTGATAAGGTAACATGCAATGAGATCAGCATCTCCCCAAATTGTTAAGGAACATGACCATGAAGTAAAAGAGTTCGAGTTGTTTCAGTAACGTGTCTATTCTTACGTTCCGCAACCTCATTTTGTTGAGGAGTATAAGCACGAGAAGTTTGATGAAGAATACTATAGGAAGACATGAAGGTCTGAAAAGTCTGAGAAAGGTATTCATGACCATTATCACTACGAAAGGTACAAATAGATACACCAAATTAAGTTTTAATTTATCATAAAAGGACTGAAATATGGAAAACAACTCAGAATGATTTTTCATTAAAAATAACCAAGTACAAGAAGAACAATCATCAATGAAAATTACAAAATACTAAAAACTTAAGCTAGACTAAACACGAGTCGGGCCTCAAATATTCGAGTGAACTAAAGCAAAAAGAGACATAGTTTGTTCGGGAACACTCTTAGAAAAAGAACTACGACTATATTTTCCTAATTGACACAGACTCACATGACAAAGTACACAACTTAGATAGACGCAGTATAAGGCATTGAAGCTTGGCAACACTAGGATGACCTAAGTGAGCATGAAAGTGAGCAGGAGAATCCACAATCAAGCCAACATGAGCAGGTTCGTAGGTGATAAAGGTCATTTGACTCACATACAGTCCCAATTATTCATCCCAAACTCTGGTCCTATAAGAAAACAGAATATTTAATAAAAGTAACAAGACAATCACGAGAACGAGTGAGTTAACTAAGAGATAATAAATTAAAGGGAAACCCAGGGACATCTGGGATGACCATGCAAAGCATAACACCGCTCAATGGTGTGGCCAAGTTTGTGACCATGGTCATATCTGGGACGACCTTGGTAGGGTTTGCGAGAACGGTTACAATCATCACGCTGAGATACCAAGGCGAAGGAGTCACCATGTGAGGAGTTACCAAGAGAAACAAAAGAAGGCATGTCCAGTAATAACTTGCATGACACACACAATAGGATGAACCAAGCAGAGTTCAAAGTAGGCACAGTCGGAGACCTCAAAATCTGATCACGAACGGACGAATACTCATCAAGAAATCCATATAATGTCATCAACATAAAGAATGTTTGTCGTTACTCTAGTTCCTTGGCATGAGTGACAGTAGGTGGCGATAGTTCATTGAAGTCATGAAGAAGACCATGAACCTTGCCCAAGTATTCAGCCATGGGAATGTCAAGGTGGCGAGGGCCAATGATGCTTAGTAAATTTTGGCACACGCCATAGAGGCGTTGAGTATCATTAGTGTACAGCAAATGCGCATGTCCCCAAACTCTAGTACAGGTGTCATGGGCTCAAAAGATTTGCTTCAAAAAAGGATAAATAGTTGACTTCAAAACACTGCAAACTTTAGCATTAACTTTCAATAATCATGAACGATCTTTCTCATCAATGGAGGCTACTATTTGAGTAAGGTGATCAACATAGTCATGTCTCTTAAGCCAAAGTTTGATGTCAGAGGCCCAGGTGTCATAATTCGTGTCATCTAACTTGTCAATGGAGAAAGGCACATTGACATAATTAGTAAACAAGGACAATTCACACCTAGCAAAAGCCATGGGAGCCTAGATGGGAGGGAAAAGGTTGCAGAAGAAAGAAAAAGAGTGTCCCTAAAGCGAGGCTAATGGGACATTCAAGACCAAATTGAAGGAGAGCAGAGCAAGGCGAGTCAGACATCAGTAAGCATCACCAAAACAGAGACAGGACGCACCGCCACACGTGGTGGCTGAAGAAAAAAAGGAAGATGACATTCTTCGCAGGGAGACGTGCATAAGGGCATGTGGCAGCTCCGACGGGGGAGATTCTAGTGGCGCTAGAGTCGCCAAAGAACGGCGATGCAGATCACAAGCTCACCAACCCAAACGGAGGTGGCAGCAGACAGCGACGGAGTACGGCAACACGGCGAAAATGGCCAGAAATCAAAAAGAAACATGATTTCTAGAAAAAACTTAGGCACCGGTGAAGACAGGTCCACCAGGAGGGCAAAGATCCACTAGGCTCTAGATACCATGTAGAAAGATATGAATTTGCATGAATCCTTGTATGTCACAAGCACAACCAAGGAGAATATCATATATGTATTGTACAAATGAGTTATTACAAAGAGATATGCTTAGGCCAATATATTTTAATACATTTAACAGTGACGGCCAATGTATTGCATGTCAAGGATGTGTCACGCATCATGTGCATGTGCATTAACTTCACACACAAGGGCCTTTCTTGGGACCGTGTGCAATGGTATTTTCAATTGTTGCACAAGTGGATGGCATGGCAGTGTTCGAAAAGGTCACAAGTATAAACTGACAAAAGGACAACACGATGACTACCAAACAAGTCAAACATTGGGCACGGATATTGCTCACCTGCAAAGAAAGTATTCCACGAAATCTTGAGACATTGGTAAACAACATTGATCCAACAAGACAGCAGCATGGTGACGGACAAGCAAGACAAAGGTGTAGTACGGTACTGTTCTCCCTAATAAGGGGTTTAGGGGTGTGAGTAAACAGACATTGCGAGACAATGTTGGTGGTTATTTCAAGCCGTCGATGTAGCGATGTAGATAGGCGAAAGCGGAAGAAGGATTTGGAGGTTATTTGCAGGAAAGATCACAGAGGTTTAACAACGACCATTGGTAGTGGCTGGAAAAGCTTAAATAGGTTATTGAAAGGTATTCAAGTTGGTATCAGCGCGGGAACGATCCCGCTCTTTAAGCCTGAAGTCACAGTAGGTTGTCCATTGTCACTCGCCATCGGCCAGCCAACGTCCACCGATGCCCTTTTCTGTCCGGCAAGTTCAGGGTTAGGTGCGCCTCAACGTGCGCAGTCCAACCCAAGTAACTGTTCTTCCAACGTACACATCACGCGCTCTCACGCGCTGCCAGACGTCTTGCCTTCCAGGAGGCGCGTGAGAGTTGATGTAGAAGAGTTGATGCTTATCCTAGAAGCAAAATTATTCAAATATGGTGTCATATGTTTCCGATACTCAGGTTGCTGTAGAAGAGTTGATGCTTATCCTAGAAGCTAACTCTATGGAAGAAATAAGGAAACGGCTTGATAATTTTTACATAGTTATGGTTCTTCGTGATATGAACCCGACATTCAATCACATTCCTGATCAAGTTCTGAAAGGACAATATATTCCTACCATGGATGTGATGAAAGAGGTAATCATCCTCAATGTACTCATTGCAAAAGGATGGGCCATACTCACGAAACTTGCTACTCACTGCAGATATTCCTTAAACTCATGACTTCATTGAAACTGATCTTTCACCCTCTGGTACTAATCAAGGCATGACACCTGAAGCTAGCTCTGTCGTACATGATGACTCTTTTGGCTCATGTCCTTCTCCATCTTCTTCTTGTACAACAGCTCCTAATTCTTCTTCTGTGGCCGATGACAACTAAAGTTGGCCTATTGCTCTCCGAAAAGGTATTCGCTCCTCTTGAAATCCACATCCTATTTACAATTTTTTGAATTATCATCGTTTGTCTCCTTCCTGCTGTTCTTTTGTAAATTCATTATCGTCGAACACCATTCCCAAAAATGTTTGTGAAGCACTTTATCATCTTGGATGATGATAAGTCATGATTGATGAAATGTAAGCCCTTGATCATAATAGTACATGGGAGTTGGTTCATCTTCCTCCTAGAAGAAAGTTGTTGGTTGTAGATGTATGTATGATATTCAAGTTGGTCCTAATGGTGAAATTGAACATTTTAAAGCTCATCTTGTAGCCAAAGGTTACACTCAGATCTATGCACTTAATTATGGAGATATTTGCTCACCAGTGGCAAAGATCACTACCATTCGTCTTCTTGTCATAGCGGTTATTTGCCATTGGCCCTTGTATCAAATGAACCTTAAAAATGCATTCTTTCAAGGTGAGTTAGATGAGAAGATTTACATGGAGCAACCTCCTGGTTTTGTTGCTCAGGGGGAGTTTTGTCTAGTGTGTAAACTTCGGCGATCTCTCTATGGTCTTAAACAATCTCCAAGGGTTAGGTTTGGAAAATTCAGCAATATTGTCCAAAGGTCTTGAATGAAAAGGAGTGAAATTGATCACTCCGTCTTCTACTCTCATAAATCTTTTGGAAAATATGTTTATTTGATTGTTTATGTTGATGACATTGTCATTGCAGGAAATGATAAAGTCACAATATCTCAATAAAAGCAACATTTATGCGATCAATTTCAAACAAAAGATCTTGGTCATCTGAAATATTTTCTTGGAATAAAAGTAGCCCAATCCAAAGGAGGCATTGTTGTTTCCTAGAGGAAATATGCCTTGAATCTTCTTAAGGAAACCAAAATATCTAATTGTAAACTCGTTAACAGTCCTATGGACCCTTACCAGAAGTTAGTGCCTGACATGGGGAGGCTTATACTCAAATCCAGACAGGTATAGGAGGTTGGTTGGGAAACTCATATATCTTACTATTACTAGGCCAAATATTTCCTTTGCAGTTGGAGTTGTGAGTCAGTTTATGAATTCATCTTATGTTGATCATTGGAATGGAGTAGTTCATATTCTCAAATACATAAAGAAGGCTCCAGGTTAAGGTCTTTTGTATGAGGATAAAGGAAATAGTCAAATTGTTGGATACTGTTATGCTGATTGGGCAAAATCCGATATAGACAGACGCTCTACTACTGGTTATTGTCTATACCTTGGTGATAACCTTATCTCATGGAAATACTGTTTCTCAATCTAGTGCAGAAGCTGAATATAGATCTTTGGCCTTAGCTACATTTGTGTTGGTGTGGGTTAAACAACTCATACAAGAATTAAAGTTCTATGAAATTTCTCCAATGCAAGTTTATTATGATAATCAAGAAGCTCTTCATATTGCTACCAATCTGGTGTTTTATGAGAGGATTAAGCACATTGAAATTAATTATCACTTTGTAAGAGAAAAAGTGTTGTCCAAGGAAATTAGAATCGAGTTTGTTAGCTCATATAATCAGCTTGCAGATCTATTAACCAAACCCTTGAAAGGTCCTCGGATTCAATACTTGATTTCCAAGTTTGGAACACATGATTTATATGCTCCAGCTTGAGGGAAGTCTTAAATATAATTTTAATTGAATGTCATTTGTTAGTTGAGTTGAATTTTATCTTTAATTTATGATTGTATGTCAGAGGTAGATGGTTGTTGAGCTCACTCTTTTGATTTCTTATATACTCTTGTTTATCTCTATTAATAATATGTTATGAGCGTAGTGTAAAAGGATCACTCAAGCTTTTCCCTATATTCAAGTAAAGGAAATGGTGAGCCCACTGGGAATAGTGGGTCTCCGGTGAGATAATTTTTTTTATACTTCAACCAAGAATAAGAATAACCTGCTTTGGTACCATATAAGAATTATTTACTATTGTAATGTGTCAATGCAAACCACACCACATGCTATTTATAATATGAAAAAAGATTTAGTATTGATTACAAGATCAATCAACTATTAATTAATAGAAAATCAAATATTCTAATAATAAATACAATATCAAAAATAGTATCAAGACATAGTTTCACAATATGTATAATAAATTATAATCAAAATCATTTTTCGTTTAGATAACTTTGCTGAAAAGTGGTTTCAAAATAATTAATTTCATTTGGATGTAAAAAAAAAATTCAGCTTTTACATAGTAAAAGAGTATAAAAATAACTAAAAATATTTGAAAAATAAGCATAAGCTACAAATCTTCATATTAGAAAAACAACTTATTCTTTCAAAAAGAAAAGTTTTTTTCTGAATTTAAGCTGAAAGTCCCAAACATATTTTTGGGGGGAAAAAACTGAAATCTTGAGATTTCAGTTGTCCCAGACAAGCTCTTCAACTCCCAAAATAAATCATTCTTAATCATTCCTTTTAGATAAGCCTACTTGGAAATTGGTTCCTCGCTCTAAAATAAATTCTTTGTATGTATGGACTGCAATTCTATGCAGCATTCATGCTAGTGACTTTGTTCAAATTTGAAGACCGTTAATCACTTAATCTCCTGATTCTTGTGACATGCAAATCTAGTTCTAAAATTAGCTCTCATTTGTTTATGCATTACTCAGTAGTCACCCTTTTATGGAATAACTTGTTCGGTAAGTTTGGTGAAGGTTATGGTTGCCCTCGGGATCTTAAGCAATTCTTATGTGTTAAATTTAGAGGATTTGATTCCACTAGAAATGCTAAAATCTAAAGAGCTTTGGTGTTGTTCTCAGCATAGTAGTCAAAAGCATGCTACAGCGGCGAGGTGGACCAAACTATCGCCACTTTGACAGTGGTCATCACGACATGAATTGATGGAGCGGCAGTTGCACTTCCTTTCACAGTCCAAAACGCAAAGAATCACAGTTCGGACGCGCACTTCTGGTTCATCAACAGCGAGGGTAATAGGGACAACATGACACTGTTGTGTTTTTTCTTAAAAAAAAAAAAATACACAAAACGAGGCTGTTTTTATGTAAGTGGAAGATTTTTTTTTAAATGAAGGGTAAAAAGGGAAAATCCCTTTTTCCCTGAAAAATCCATTAAGAGAACAACTTCTTTGAGAAGTAGTTCTCTTCTTCTTTCCCCGCTTGCTTCTTCTCCCTCTTCGTGAAGATCGGCTGCATCATTCTTTGTGAAGCTCAGCTGCTGCTTCTGTTTTTTTTTTGGTTCAGCTTTCCTCCCTTCTCCTATGGCTTCACAACTCACTCCTTCTAATGATTTAGTAAAAATCCACCGGTCCGAACTTAGACATGTCTTGACAGTGAGCCTAAGAGATATCAATAACAAAAAAATTGTAACTTGTGATTTTTTATTAAAAACCAGCACTAGTTATATTTCCTGAGCAAAGAGACACCAAATAGGAATCAAGGGAGATGTCAACAATTGTACCAAGGTTCCTCCTTATGTAAAAGTCCTACTAAAGGAAGCATTTATGAAGAAAATGGCTGAGAAGGATGCATATGCAACTGAGATTGAAGAGAAAAATGAAGAGGAGGACGAGCCAAAAGAAATACAAAATTTGGTAAAAGGAAAAAGGCCTACAATAGTGGCAGCAGCCAAGAAATAAAAAAAAAAAACGTCCTACTGATTTACTGTTCTTTAAAAAACATGAGGAAACCATCAAAATGGCAAGGAAAAAAGGCAAGCAAGTTTTATTGATATTGTTGATACATGTTATATTTGTTGTTTTGTATATGCAAACAATAGGGATAATGATAGTGATACATGTCATGTTTGCTGTTTTGTATATGAAAACAATAGGAATATATTTTATATTTGCTGTTTTATATATGCAAAAAATAGAAATGCACATTATATATTTTCTTGCAGTCAGTTCTTTATTTTCTAGCACATATACATTATATGCATCTAGTTATACATTTAGATAGGGATCTAAATAGCAGTCATCCCGCTCCCGGTATATCGTTTTTGGAGGGTGACCACTCCGGGTCACTATCTACTATTAATTACCATGGTTCTCAATTTGCCGTTATCTGCCGACCAGAAAACAGTTTGCAGTTATCTTATCTGAAGTATCTAGTTGGGAAGACATTTTAGAATCTTTATTGGTAACTGATGATCTCATCAGTTCATTTGGGATCTAGCAGTAGACCTAGCTTTTTTGTGGTATTATGTTAATGGTCTTTTACTCTTTTTAAGGGAGTTATCTTTATTCGATGCTTTTAGAGAGCTTGGTGGAGTGCTGTGTTGCATGTTACTCTTTAGCTACGAGTTTTTTTGTCTTTTTATTTCTTGGTGTAGTTCTCAAGAATTTCTTATCCTTTTGCTTTTGAACTATTTGCTTTCATCTTGATAAATTCCTTGCGTGTCTAATAAAAATTCTGCTTTTGAACTATTTGCTTTCATCTTGATAAATTCCTTTCGTATCTAATAAAAATTCTGTCATGTCTCCTCTCATACACCCAGACCAGTTCCTTGTGTCAATAGAATATACACATTTAGTAGGTGGAGGTGTATTAGGATTTTCCCAAGTTCACAGCACTATAAAATCTGTAAAAACTTGAGACAAAAGAAATTCTGATGCTTCACAAGACTCTTTTTGTTGACTCGGGAAGGGATTTAGCAGAAATTGTAAATGCCAATGAATCAAACAGAAGGGTAAGATATAACTAAATTTGGATCTTCAACATTCTTAACTTGTTTTAGATTCCTTGTGATTGAGGAAGCATATGCTAGTTATTTTAGTTCTGCTTAGTTTCTCAAGCATTGTGGGTTAAACCTTAAACCCTAAGCTCTAATCTAGCAAAGCTTAAATAAAGCCTAGAATACTTGTCCTTTTTTTTAAAAAGCACTTGACCTTAAATGTACGTGAGTAAAAAAGAAGCAACACAGTTTTAGCCAGAGTTCCGATGAGGGGAAAAATTAACATGTCTTCAATATAAACATCAACATAAAAGAACTTACCAATGCCATAACCAATTACCAACCAAAGAAAATATCCATTTGATGCTCCCCTGATATTATCTTTGTCAAATCTATGACAACCAAAAGACAGAATAAATATGTTAAAACAAAGCATTTTGTCCAAAATACATAAATAAAAAATGCCTAGTGCAAATTTTAGAATATGCATGAAACCACAGTACATAGGACAGAAGGCTTGCAAAGTCATCAAATTTCATTGAATTTTACTTCTGAGCAGGTGTGACATTCTGACCATGTTTGATATAAGTTAGTATTATTAATCCCACAAAGCAGAAGCAGCACAATCAAACTGCCAATTTAACATCACCAAATTATTAATATAGAAGTATATTAAAATGGATTTGCTGACGTTTTGCAAGGCTAAGAAAGCTACAGCATACGCATGACTATGTCCAACTTGTCACAGATGGAATTTGTTTTGTTCCCTTTCAGGACCTTGGTAAAAAGATGCTTGAAGAGTTTTAAAGTTTGCACCTAGTAAGCAGTGTCAAGCCCTTGCAGAATCTTCTTGCATGAAAAAAGGCAGTAAGTGGAAATAGAGTAATATACTACGTATTTTCATCAGGTACAGGTTAGAGGTTGATGTGCATAACATTCTAGGTTATCACACCAGTGTCGTGGGCAGGCAGAATGCACTCAAATTGCAATTTTCAAGCTCAATTAAATTTCGAAGATTTAGGTATTTGTGGAGAAAAGAAAAAATCGAGACTGAATATTCTGAAATTGATATTGACTTCATATAATGTGTTCTTATGTGATACAAGAAACATAACGCTACGGGTCCATTTAATTTCTTAAAATGATGGTACTGGACAACATAGTACAGAACAAATATTGAAGTTATTGGATAACTTTTATCATTTACATTGTTCAATGAACAACATAAGCAAAATAATATAAATTTTACTAAAATACATTTTTAATATTATCTTAATATAACTTGCATTATTATCATACATGATGCGAATTCAAAATACAAAATATATACTAGTAAGCTAGTTAATAAATAATGTAAATTCAAAATACATGTCATAACAAGGTTGTTGCAGCTAGAAGTTAATGTAAATCCAATATACATGAGATAACAAGGTTGCAGATAGCAAATAAATAAAATTCAAAAGCAAATAATGGAAATTCAAATGTAAATGGGCATATGTGTCTTTTGAATAGATACTTATGACAAAAAAGTTGTCTCATGGTTTTTCTGAGTAACAAAAAGTTTATTTTTTGTCTTATCCTCGTCTATTTAATTTGTGTTATTCCATAATCCTTTTTCAAATCAAACGTGGAATAGAAATAATTGTTGTATCTAGTAACTTAATTTTCACCAAATCAAATGGACCCTATAATCCTATTTATATTTGTACTTGACTCTTAATATGAATTAGAAAAAGGAAACAGATCTTGAAATATAAGAAATCATGGACACTTATCCTATGAGATAATCTAAGATTACAATAAATCAGTCTAAAGATAAAATTTAAATATTATTAGAAATATTTATATATTCTACAGAGTGAGATAAAGCAATATTGTTGTTGT
The DNA here is from genome assembly GCA_037954015.1 of Psophocarpus tetragonolobus. Classification (NCBI taxonomy): domain Eukaryota; kingdom Viridiplantae; phylum Streptophyta; class Magnoliopsida; order Fabales; family Fabaceae; genus Psophocarpus; species Psophocarpus tetragonolobus. Next base: position 297,024 of record CM075691.1, read on the forward strand.
TCTACCGATATATCCAACATTATTAGATAAAAAAATCATTGACAAGCCATTGAATAATAGCTTAAGCTACTGGAGAGTTGGTCCAGCACATATCCTCATAACTTCTAAAGACTAAATGATCCAGAATTTAATCCTTATAAGTTGAATTTCAGCACAATGTGAATGGGCAAGAGCATTGTCCTCACTTTGGGGGCATGTTATATAATAAACTACAAAAGCCTTCACTTATTGTAGACCTAAAAAAAAGAAAATAAAAAGCCTTCACTTATCAACTTATAGTCTACAGGGACTTCCAAGAATTGATCCTTGAAACCATTATAATTTATAATATAGGCAGTGAACCAGGAACTTTGGGCTATATAGTTTAGTGAATACAAGTACAAAAGCCCTACAACTTAACAAAATAGTATCTCTCCCACTGAAATGCAAATAAGGCAAAGAAAAATTACAAAGGTGTGAAACTTCTAAGTTACTCAAATATCACTACAAATATCCATTATTGTTTGCTTTTTGTGGTAGCCAAGATATACAATATTCATTTATATGTACATCTTCAATTTGGTAAATATTGCATTTATATGGTGTTGACTAAATAGGGAATTCAGTACCTATGAGCAAAGGAAATAAGAAGACCAGGAAAGAGAATATCTCCAAATCCAATCATGTCATAACCTCCCCAGGGATCAAAAAGACGAGGGAATCTCAAAAGCATAGGAATTGCTTCCCCACCAGCCTTGTCACCTCGAGCAACCTGGAAAAGAAAGCCCATGTAAGAGTATCACAAAACTATAAAAACACCAGAACTCTCTCTTCCCTTTTAATAAAGCAACATTGAAGAGAGAAAACAGAGTCCATTTGAAAAAGAAATTAAGAATACAAGTGCTAATAGAGTATCTAACTTATTATTTACTACATGTATCTGTGTAATATGTTAGTCGTCGCTTACATGAAGTCCTGGTCTTTAGTTAACTATTACCACAGGTTGTACGTAAACTTGTACCGCAGGCTATATGCAACCCTCATTTAGTTGTAAATAAAATATTTAGTTATACAATGATAATTGTTTATTCACAGAGAATAACTGTTTTCTCTATCTATATCCATTCTTTCTATACCATAACAAAGAGCAAAGTTTAACCCATTTCAGTGGTAGATTTCCCTTTCATGTGTTACTTGATAGTTGACACGCTGAATCTTTCGCAGTTTACCCTTCCCTTTTGTGGTCATGCTTCATCTCCATCCATATGGTTCACTTTTTCTCCTACAAACCACAGCTGCTACTCTGCTAGTACTAGATCTATACATCTGAATGTCTGTTGAAGCACAGCACAAGAAAAGGAAACTACATTCATGCTCAAGCACTTCAGAAGGGCAGAATTGCAGCCCAAGGCTGTGTTTGTATACATGTTCCATTCTGTTCAACGTGAAAGCAAGAATTTCTTCCAGTCACATTTGAGGCCTTGAAAAGTGAAAAATAGCCTTGGGGTGTGTGAAACACACCTAATCAATGCCCAATTCAACATCATGTACCACCTATCTACCACTTTCCTCCATTCATGATCCAACACATAGCATGCGTCTCTTCTGGCAAGGTATCTTCTCTCAACACTTCAGGCTGTGCCAATACAACTTCCTCTCACGAGATCAATATTTACTCATCTATGATCAGTTTTCCATGTTACCACCACTGATCGACTCTACTCCTATTAACTTGCAAGCTCAATATTTACTCATCTATGATCAGTTTTCCATGTTACCACCACTGATCGACTCTACTCCTATTAACTTGCAAGCTCCAACTCCGGATTGACTCACCTATTACCCTCATTGATCCTTGTGCACTCACACTTAACATAATGAAGTTGTTAAGCATAAAACATCATGATTGAGATAAATCATACTTTACTCTTCCATTATAATGTTTCCTCAAGCTTTCAGGAGATACTGTCCTTGCTCCTTAGTACATGTTAATTAATTGCTAGTGCTCTTCCCATTTATAACATAAAGGTCAGAATTCTATTTTGTTTCCTACCCTGTCTCTTTATTTTCTCCACTGAAGTTTTTGTTTTGTTTGTTTTATTTTGTCCCAGCTCTAGTGAACATACCTTAGATGCACCTACTTCCCTTATCTTTTGTTGGAAATAATCTATCATTATTAGGATAAAATATTTGTAGGATCTTCATATTCTCTTATTCCTCTATTTCGATCTTCCTTTATGAATAGTAAAAATGTGATAAAGATTGGGAAAACAATTGGCACACTAAAACCTATACCACGCATAATACTTGCATAGCTTGTATGTCATGGGCAGTAAGAAGGCTGGATACAGAAATAATCCTTACAAAAGCATAAACCACTTATTCCATAATTAATTCATATTTTCTTGCCCACATTGAATCGGAACACTTAAGTTCCGTACTGCATTCCAAATCTCCACCGAAAAACAACCATAATGCCAAATAGAAAAAAAAAATTGAGCATAGATAGATTAGTTCCGACTTCTGAGGATTTAGGTTTTAAGTTTTAACTGAATTATTCCTAAATTCAATATTCTCAGTTATATAAGTATTTTGCTGTTCAGATTTTTTTCTTGATAAGCTCCAGAAGATGTTTTGTGCTCTAACTTCATGTTTTCACTTTCTCTTATTCCTTTTCTACTAAACTTTCTTTTTTATCAAGAGAAAATAAGTAATTACATTGCTCTACCTTTAAACTTTATAGATGCAAACATTGCAGAGACAATAGAAGTAAAAGAACTATCGTAATAGTGTAATACTAGGAAAGTAAATACTTACTGCAATCATAACACTCTCGTGGAATATAACCGGAGATATGAATACCCAAAAAATATCATAGACAAAGGCACAACAAAGGAGTACAGTTGCAACCTATTGAGCAGATGCACAAGAAACTATTAGAGCTGTTTTAATATATACATAACAAAGTGAGCAGACGAAGAACGATTAAGTTATTGTAGACATAAAGAATCTATTCAGATACCTTAATATTTGGTAATCGAGCCAACTGCAAGACTGTTATCATCAAACAGATGCCCTATTAAGAACAAAGTAATATATTTCAAGTGAATAGCACACAATGAAAGATCAGACAGTTTATTATCAGAAAATCTTGTCAAACATAATTGAGATTACAAACCAGATTCTAGATCAATACTTCTCAAAGGCCACTATGGAAGCAACAAAGATGAAACGTACCGTTTCATAAAAAAAAATATCTATTTAAACTTCTCTCTCTCTCTCTGTCTCACAACCTCTGTTTCCCTCCCCATTCTTTCTTCCCTAATCATTTATCCTCCCCCTTCTACTCCATTTTCTTTCTTTCTCATCTCTTCCAATCTTTTGTGTTCCATTTACTCTCAAATTCCTTACCTGGTGAAAAGTAATAAAACCCAAAACTCCTACTCATTCTCTTTGCTTTCCGGAAACTAAGTTTGGTAACTTTTGGTTTTTGGGTTAGTGCTCCGAGGAAGGAGAATACCCACACTATAAAGGTTGCTCGTTTTGACTCTCTAGGATAAATCCATAAGTCGTAACCTAAACAATAGACTATTGGCAAGTCTTAGTTTCGGGTAGAATTATTTTTAAAGCATAGAGCACTGGTTTTAGAGATTTTCATGGTTATCATAAATAGGTAGAACTTTAAACAAATTTCTAAAGGTTGAAAATACTTGTTGGTGTTCAGATCTGTTGATTTCTACATCGCAAAATACCCCTGAAGTGGTTGGGAAGCAATTTGGTTGACTCTCCATAGTAGTGAGTGGTTTAACGGTCATTGTGGCCTATTTAATATTTTTATAATTATCATTTTAATTCATCTTATTATATGTTTTAATGTTGTTTACTTAATATGTTTGGGAAACATACTCTTTTATTTGATTTTATTCTCTATGAAATTTATTTCAAAGGTTAAGAGTTTTATAAATTTAAATTTGATTACGTTTGACGAAATTGGAAATTTTTTTTGGAACGAACTTTGAAGTAGAACAAATTTGGCATTTATATTATGAAGATCCATATTAGAACCACATATGTTGTTAGCGGGTGATAACGGCCTAGGTGCACCTAGTTGAATAATTCCAAGCGGAGAGGGTTATCCGTTAAATGGAGTCGTCACTTTGTGGAGGGCTATCAACGAGATAGAGTTGCCCCGGATTATATGATATGATATTGAGACTTGATATGGTTTCAGGAGGAGAGGGTTATCCGTTAGATGGAACTATCCCAAGAGAGAGGTCACTCTTGGAGGAGAGGGCTATCAACAAGATGGAACTGTCTCTTGGTTTTATCAAGAGTGATCCCGTTCTGTTTATATTTCATTTTATTTATATTTTACGTTAATGTATTTCATTTCAAATTCACTTAGTTAATATATAATAAATATGTTATTGTTTTAAATATGATAAACGTCACATTTTGGAAGTTGAGTATAAGTTTACCGATAGTTGTGAGATTTATTAAACACGTTGATTAAGTGAGTTTACATTAAGAAATGTTTTTATCGAGCAATTTGTGCGTTAGTATGTTTCCTTTCTAGTTCATGGTGGTTAAGCACTCATTAAGTCTTTATGATTTACCATTCTTGCTATTGTTTTTTATCCAGATTCCCAAGCAGTTGAGTAACGGGTTGTTGACTTCTTCAATTGTTTCATCTCTTCTGTTATTTTTTGTTGGTATGTCTCCTTTGTGTTGACGGGCATTGATGTTATTTTGGGACTATTTGTAGTTTTTGCATCTATAGAAAGACTAGTTATGAGATTTATGTTTAGTCATTGTATATTTGATGTTATTGAAAACTCTAGCTGGTGAATTATATTGGTAATAGGTTTCTTGGTAAATTTTGGGATGTCCAAATTATAGAGGAGACTTTGTCAAAATTTCTGTAGAATCTTAAAAGTATGTTTATTTTGGGAAATTATTGGTCATGTATTGTTCTGTTCTTGTTAGGTTTGTCAGGCTAAGAATGTTAGTCTGTGCGTCAGTCATGGCCTTGAATTTGAATCGTGACAAAAGATCCCCATTGCAAAATTAGCCATATATGCCGATTTCTACACAGACATAATCTAATTATTTGGCAACTGATTCAATGTTAGGAATATGGAAAATAACAAGGAAAGAATAGTTTAAAATATTTATAGTCTATGACCTACTAACCACTTGAGTAGTTAAACTACACTCAAAAAATGGTCAATGAATAGCCATGTGTTAACATAATTAGCCACTCGATACATACACCATTCTTAAACTAGAGGATTTGTTAGACCAAGAATATCTACATTTTCGTAAATTCTATAACATACATGTTCATGGATGTGCAAAGACCTAGACTAAAAACCGTTGCAACTCCTGCTCTAGTTCTTCATACAGAGTTCCTGACTTCCAATGACAGTATTCATATACAACGTTTTAGGGAAGAAGACAATTTCTTATGCTAAGCATCTCAAACAATACAAGTTTGAATTTAGAAACTTAAATAATAATACAGACCCATCTTGCATGTGCTAGAATCTGAAACTTACAAGAATATCTTGGCCAATCCATGAAAATGATTCCTGCCGAGTAGAAGCCCAGAAAATTGCAAATGCCACACAGAATAACAATACTACCAGTGAGAAAATAGAAGTCTCCCCAAATAGAGGTAAGCCCACTGTCCTCTGACCACAGTTTTGGCGTTTTCTGCTTATTTAAATTAAAATAAAATAGAGAGAGAAATTAGCAGAACCCACAGCATACAGAAAGAACACTTAGCACATTTTCAGGCCAGAAAACAAACAGACACATATGTTGTACCTTAAAGCAAGGCTTACAATACAATTGTGCATACCCTGAAAATGAAAACATATTTAAATTAACATACAGAGGAATTTTAAAACATTAGATTGTGTATGTAGATGACAACGATGGTGCTGGTATTAGTGCTCTAAATCCTTCCACTCTCTTCCTTTCTTTTCTTATCTTTATGTAACTTGTTGATAAAATCAACAATGCTAATGCAGTATAATCTGATTGTATATGTGAAATACTCAAATTGCAAATTCTTACTTTCAGTTTTTTACAGAAAGCAAATTGTGGAATATTCAGATTTCAGAAGCAATACCCCCTTCATGTACACCATGAAATATGATCTTTTGTTAATTAGCAAGAGTACTACAGTAATAGTGTGTTTGGATGGAGAATTTTAAGAGGGTAATTCATTTCATTTGGAATTTCAAATGATTTGTGATGAAATACCTTGTTTGGATGAACAATTTTAAAAGAATTTGAAATTCTAGGCATTTTAGAAAGCATTTTGGTTAGTTAAAATTGTAGAATTTCAAATTCCTTCAAAAAAGTAAGAATTTGAAATTCTTCAAACTAATTTTCTTTTACTAAAATCAACTGAGGTTATTTTTTACTTGATATCAGTTAGGGGTGGCAAAACGAGGTGTGCCAAGCTGGCTAACCCACCAACTAACTCTCATTTTTACGGATCAAACTAGTATATTCAGTCACTTGCTCGTTTTGGTCTGTCTCGCCTAACTCACCAAGTTAGCGAGCTAAAGGCGGAGTGGGCTGACCTGTCAACACACCAATATTATATTTATATTTTAAAAATTATTATATTTTTTAAAATTAATAAAATAATTACAATAATTAAAATATAAAATAAATTATTAAGTAGAATTTATAAAATGAATTTACTAAGAAAATAAAATAAATTTATTTTTCATTTATTTATGTAAAATCATAATATTGTCAAAAAAATAAAATCAATTATGTAAGGTTTACTTTTGTGATTTTTCTATTTATTTATTGTAAAAGCATTACTTGTTCTAGAAACTAAAAATTTATTTTTAAATAAAATTTTATAGTATTTTTTAAAAAAGAACAATTTTTTTAAAATATTGTTTAGTAAAATAAATTTTTTTTTAGTAGGAATTGAAACACTCTATGCAAACAAGAAAATTAAAATTCCATAATTTGAATTACCTTATCCAAACAAAACATTTGAAAAATGAAGTCATTTGAATTGAAAGAATTTCAAATTCAATGTATTTTAAATTCCTTACATTTGTAAAATTCTCTATCGAAATACAATGTAAGAGTAAATTCCAAGGAAATGAGCTACATTACCTCAATACCACCGATACAGAAAAGTACAATCAGCACCCAGATAAACCAAGATGACATGAAGAAGAACAATAGTAAAAGAAAGGTAGATGCTGCTATGACAAATATGATAGCACCCTTTGAATCAATGTTAATAATTTCCTTGTCAAAATCATCTTTTGCTGTTTCAGCATTAGAAGATTCCTGGCAAAAGAAAAGAAACTTATCATTAAAAATTGATACACTTGACTGTGTGATGAAAATAAACTTGAAAAAATTTGTATCAGTAAACAAAATGGAAGGAAAAGCAGGCACACTCCAGTACTCCATGGTAACATTTGTAAGCATGTTCAGTTAGAGTTTAACATTCAGGGTAATGTTTTCAAAATTCAACTGGTAGAAGGAAAAAAACAGAACTGGGAATGGAAGGTAATCGTTGGAATATATGATAAGTTGAAACTTCCAATATTAAACAAAAGCCAAGCAAAATATGAAGGTGATACATTCCCAGGAATAATTTTACAAAACTTCAAACATACACTTTAATGGAATTATCAGTGGATTAAACAAAGGAATTAAGGAAATCAAAGATACAAGGAAATATAGATTAGTACATATGCCAAGGTCAAACTGTGATTATATATTCTCCATCTCAGCATTTTTCAAATATTATTAGGGAGATACTTTCTAGACAAAAGCATGTCCCTTCATCCAGAAAAATGCTTATGTAAGGCATAAAAAAAGCATGTCTAAGTACATTTAATAAACTTTAAGGCTGATATAGGGTTTCAAGCAAAAACCTTGGGACACAGTTCATTATAGCGTTCATCAGACTTCTCTGGAGTAGTTAGATCTGACCATAGTGAAGCACATACAATTGTTCCAACAGACATCAACCATAAAAATGCAACTGAGAAATCTACGAGTGGCCGAGGTGGAGCATATAATAAAATTTCCACTGCAATAGACAACTCAAAATTAACCATCTGTTAGTCTAGTGAAAAATAACCCTGACATCAGGGATGAATAAGCATGTTTTATTGACAAAATCAGAGTTTTCTTTCACATCCAATTTACTCAAATGAGAAATGCTGACAAAATCCCTCTCAGACACTCTTTCTAAAACTTTTCCTATAATTGGTATTAGAAATGGTGAAATTGAATTTAACTCAACCTTACAAAACCAGTTTGTATGGTGAAGTTTGCACCTCACTTATATACTATTGTTAGGCCATATCACTAATCGATGTGGAATCTCCAACACCTCCCCTCATGACGAGGACTATACATCTCGTGCGTGAAGTTTAATATTTGTTAGTGGTCCAATAACGAGTGGCACAATAGGCCCAATAACAACAAATATCTATAATAGACTCTGATACCATATTAAAAATGGTGAAATTGGGTCTAACTATATCTTACAAAATTGACTTATAAGGTGAGATTTACACCTTATTATATACTACTATTAGGCCATATTACTAGTCGATGTAGGATCTCCAACAATTAGTTAAAATTTATTGGAATCAACAATTTTAGGGAGTTATTAATTAAGAAGTGGAATCCAAAAAAAATAGTGATTTCCAATTGAAAGAAAAATGCAGAGAAGAAGAAGAACAGAGAAAAGAGAATTTCTTAATATTTCCTCTTACTACAGAAACACACTTCTCTGTTTATGGAGAAGAAGAAGCCCTAACAGAAAAGCTTCTAGAGGAAGCTAACCACTAACTAACCTCATAACAAAAAAGAGAGGGACATATAACAAACATAACAGAAAAGTAAAACAACTAGCAGACTTAACAGAATCAGACATAACAGAAAGTAAAACAGATTTGCTGCAGTTGAGACAACCATATACACACATATAACTAGAGTACTCTAATACCCCTCGCAAACTCAAGGAGGGTGAGACTCCTTTAGAGGTTCAACCACATTGAGTTTGTCATGAAGTAGTAGAAAACGAGTAGGAGACAAGGGCTTAGTGAATGCATCTGCCCACTGCTCAAGGGCAGGAACATGACGAACGAATAGCTGCTTGGCTAAAACTCTTTCTCTCACAAAAAAGACATCAATTTCCATATGCTTGGTGCGTTTATGCAGAACAAGATTATGGGCTAGGGCCGCTGCACTCTCATTATCACAAAAAACTGCAGAGGCAAAGAAAGGAATACCTAGTTCAATCCTTAAGGTCTGAACCCATAAAATTTCAGCAGAGGCTTGAGCAAGACTACAATACTCCACTTTTGCGCTGGACCTAGCGACAACTTGTTGTTTGCGAGACCACCAAGAAATGAGGTTGGGCCCAAGGAAAATAAGAGCTCCTGACGTGTACCTCCTGTCTTCTGGATCCGAGGCCCAATTAGCATCACAAAAGGCCTGAATGGACAAGGGCAGACTAGCAGCAGCAGGTTTCAGAAGAAGACCATAGTGAAGGGTTCCCTTTAGATATCGAAGAATGCGTTTGACTGCAGTCTAATGAGACTCAAGAGGATGAGACATAAATTGGCTGGTTTTGTTGACAGCAAAGCTGATTTCTGGTCTAGTAATGAGAGTATACTGAAGAGCACCAACAACGGACCTGTACAGCGTAGGATCTGAAAAGAGATCTGAACCTTCTTTAGTTAGCCTGCAGGATGACGCCATAGGAGAGGAGATAGACTGAGCTTCTGTCATTTTTATTTTCTGCAACAAATCCCTAATATATTTGCTTTGCGTGAGAAGAATAGATCCATCTGGCATGTATTTTACCTCAATGCCAAGAAAATAGTCCAATTGCCCCAGCTGTTTAAAAGAGAAACTAGAATGAAGTTTTCTAGTGAGAACTTGAATCAGTTGAGATGAGTTGCCTGTGATGATAATATCATCAACATAGACAAGAAGATAAACAGTATGGCCTTTGTGCTTGTGAATGAAAAGAGAGGGGTCACATTTGTTGGCCATGAAACTAAACTAAGTAAGGGTGGCCTTAAGACGTTCAAACCACTGCCTAGGGGCCTGTTTCAGCCCATATAAAGTTTTATTCAGCTTGCATACAATAGATGGATCACCATTTTCAAACCCTGGGGGTTGGCGCATATAAACTGTCTCTTCAAGGATGCCATTGAGGAAAACATTGTTGACATCTAACTGAAAAAGGGGTCAATGATTGGTCAAAGCCAAAGTGAGAATGAGCCAAACAGTCACAGGTTTGATAACCGGAGAAGGTCTCATGAAAGTCAGTTCCAGGTTGTTGGTGGAATCCTTTAGCAACCAGTCTGGCCTTGTATTTGTTAACAGTACCGTCAACATTTTCTTTAAACCTGAAAACCCACTTTCACCCAATTGGTTGTCTATTGGGAGGTAGGGAGACTAAATCCCAAGTCTGATTTTTCAGTAAAGCTGCATATTCTTCCTACATTACAAAGTACCACTTAGGATCATTAGGATCATTCAGGGCCGGTTTAACATTTCTCAGTTCACAATGGGTGAGAAATAAGGAAGGGTGAAATTCTGTTCTGAGGAATGCCAGATTTTGACCTGGTTTGCATGGGATGAGCGTTAACAGGTGGGGAGGGAGTGGAGGTGGGCTGATTGTTCGCTGCAGTAGACAAATCATTAGAAGAAGTAGAATTGAGTGTAGTGACTTGCGAGGGAGAAATGACAGGGGGCTGAACAGGGACAACTAGAGGAATAGAAGTGGGGGGAAGAGGGGAAGAACTTTCAGCAGATAGATGACTGGGAGAGGAAGAAAACAAGTCTGTATAAGGAAACTTGATTTCATTAAACACCAAATCTTTTGATACAAAGAGTTTACCTGTAGGGGATAGACATTTATACCTTTGTGAGAAGTGGAATAACCAAGGAAGACACACTCATGAGATCTGAACTGCAACTTGTGTTGATTGTAAGGCCTGAGAAATGAGTAACAGGAGCAACCAAAGGTTTTTAGGAAATTGTAATCTGGGGCTGTTTGAACAAAACAGTATAAGGGACAGCAAAGTTGAGAGAGGTTGTAGGTAGTCTATTGATAAGATACACAGTCGTGGTAAAGGCAAGATCCCAAAATTTGAGAGGAAGAGATGCATGACTTGGCAAGGTAAGACCAAGTTCAACCACATGTCTATGTTTGCTTTCAATAACACCATTTCGGTGATGCGTACGAGGACAAATAACTCTATGAATGATACCATGTTTGGTAAAATAAGAGGTTAGGGACCTGAATTCACCTCCCCAATCAGTTTGAATGCTTTTGATTTTACTATGAAATTAGAGTTTAGCCATGACTTTAAATTGTAAGAAAACATTGTAGGTATCATATTTATTTTTGAGGAGATATATCCAAGTAAATCTAGAAAAGGCATCAACAAAGGTAATATAATAAAGAAAACCAGATTTAGAGGGAATATGTGAAGGTCCCCACAAGTCACTATACACCAATTCCAATGGATAATTGTACACAGTATTGGAATTAGAGGAGGGAAATCTGTGATATTTTCCAACACAACAAGCAGAACAAAATTCAATAGGACTTTTATTGACTATGGGTATATTACAATGTTTCAGAACAAGTTTCAAGATATGTGAGTTAGGATGACCCAACCGAGCATGCCATAGCAGTTGAGACTTAGAATTATTACAAGAAATGTCAATGGGTTTGACAGTTTGTGCAGAATTAGAAACTAAACAAGAAGCAGTTGGAGTGCTTTGGAGATGAAGACTTGGAAAGGAATAGAGACCATCAGCACCAACATAGCCTTGAAGCAAGACTTCATTAGTGACCTGTGATTTAACAAGACAAAGATTAGGATGGAACTCAAAGAAGACATTATTGTCTTGAGCAAACTTACAACACTGATGAGGTTTTTGGTTATTGAAGGAACATGCAGCAAATGCGTGAGAGACTAGGAAATTTTTGAATTATAAGGAGAGGAAAAAGTAGAGGAACCCGAGAAATTAACGGGCAAACCTTGTCCATTACCAATATAGATCTGGTCAAGTCCCTCAAAGGGACTAATCTGCTGAATATTCTGAGCTTCTCTAGTAACATGAAAGGAGGCACCTGAATCTGGAACCCATGTAGATGTAGAACAAGGTTGAGTAGGAGTATTTACTACCATAGCACTCGGATATTGAGAATTCTGAGAATGCTGAGCAGGTCTGTATAACTGGGCCTGAGAAATCCAGTTTACATTTGGTCTGTAGAGAGCAGTTTGCTGGAAACTTCCATTATAACCTGGCGAAGGGATAGGCAGATTCTACTGAGAGTGGTTTTGTGCCATTGGTTCTTGCAGCGAGAGAGAAGGATTATGTTGATAATGTTGATCAAACCTATAGTAACAAAAGGAGGCAGTGTGCCCATATTTAAGACACACTTGACACTTAAAGTTAGAGAACCGTCCTCCACGACAATGACCACTACCTCAACGCCCTCCACGACTGTAACTGCCAGTGCGACTGAAATCACCACGCGCACCAGCCAGCGAGTTTGCAGAGTCTGATTGCGAGGCAGAGGCGTTAGTGGAACTATAAGATGAAGATGAATCAAGGTTTTCACGAGCACCGTGAGCAAGATTGACTGAAGGAGTGTCAGTTAACAGTTGATTGCGATGTTTCTTATTTCGTAATTCTTGAGCTAGCATTAAGGCTTCAATTTCTTCAATCGAAACAGGCTCGAAGCGGCTCTCAACGACAATAACAACAAAACTATATTCTTGTGGGAGTCCTTCAAGAATCACATCAACAAGCTCCTTGTGCGAAATAGGATCACCAACAGAAGCCAAGGCATCAGCAAGTGATTTGATGTGAGAAAGAAAGTAACGCATAGATTTATCATCAAGATTGGAGGCGCGCAACTCAGCCCGAAGTTGCCTGGCACGGGCGCGAGTCTGCAGGTGAAAATAGTCATGGATTTTCTCCCAAACCTGGTAAGAATGAACAGAACCAAGAACACGCGACAAAATCGACAAGGAAAGAGTTGATTAAAGTCATTTTAACAGCAATTGATCTTGTTGTTCCCAAGTGGTGTAAGCAGCATTTTCAGAGCCTATATCTCGATCACCTTCGGTAAGAAATCAGAAAGGAATTTCAGGATTCACCACGAATCGATGGTAGCGGTAAAACTTGATAACCGATTCTACTTGCTGTTTCCAGAGCAGGAACTTCGAATCAGTAAGCTTCTCAGTAATAGATTGAGAAAAGGTTTGGGTAGCGGAAGAGGAGGGAACAAAATTGATCAAAGCAGCCATGGACCTCACTGCACTCTGGATACCATGAAAGAAAAATGCAGAGAAGAAGAAGAACATAGAAAAGAGAATTTCTTAATATTTCCTCCTAGTTACAACAGAAACACACTTCTCTATTTATAGAGAAGAAGAAGCCCTAACAGAAAAGCTTCTAGAGGAAATTAACCACTAACTAACCTCATAACAGAAAAGAGGAGGACATATAACTAATAACAAACTTAACAGAAAAGTAAAACAACAAACAGACTTAACAGAATCAGACATAACAGAAAGTAAAACAGATTTGTTGTAGTTGAGACAGCCATATATACATATATAACTAGAGTACTTTAATACCAATAAATCTAAACAATTATAGGGACATGGTATAGTGGAATCTCACAAAGAGAGTATCAGAGGCAGTTTCGCTCAACATTTCTCTTACTCAAATAGCACATGGTGGCACTAACAAAACGAAAAATAACACATGCATATGAAAAGAGCAGATCCCTATTAAAATAACACATGATGGCACTATTAGTACTAATCAAATTTTTTAAAACTTGAACATTCCATGAACCAGTTCAGTATTGATTTAATTGAAGATTTCTAACATACTCACAGATTTTGCAACTTTATGAAAATATAATAAGTTAAATCTTGGGGGTAAAATTAAAAATAAACATCTAACTTCATGATTAATTTAATCAGATTCATGACATCTATACTATTAATAAAGGGAATACCCACTTTTGATGTCTACTTTGCAAAATACTTATTCTATCCTTACACCTATTTTAAAATTAAAAAAATTAACTAATTTTTCATAAGAGGGACTTGAACTCATAACCTCTTATTTCCGAAACATATACTTTACCACTAGGCCAACCTTATAACTTTAAGCAAAAATTTACTTTAAAATATTGATATCCAACATACATAATTGTTCAATTATATCTACAATGTATAATATATGATATTATATTATATACTATATATTATATTAAATATATTATATAATGGGAATATGACCTTTTTGTGTCCACATTTTATGATTATTTTACCTTCTAAACATTTTATGACTGTTCCCACTTTCAAAGTATAACTTCCAATAGATGCGCACATTTCATGATAAATATTTTTAATAAACATGCAAATACACTCGTACAACAATATTTTGATTTCTATTCAAACTCTCCTCTTTCCTTTTTTTCATATTCATTTCATATTTGACATATTCATTGATGATCTGACATGTTTTTATCATGTTATCATAAACAAAAAATATAAAATTAACAAAATATATTTCAAAACATGTTACATAACAATTTATATTTCAAAATATAAAAATTTACGATATTAAATTAAAACCCTACAATTGTTATAACATATTAAAATAGAAATACGAATACACAGGCGCTGTTGCGCCTGTGTTTTCGCTAGTATACAATAAAATAAATCAACACATCACTAAGATAATTTATGTTACAATGTATAAATATAATTAATATTTAATTATATCATACACTAAATCAATAATTTAAGTGTATGTTTCAGAAAGATGAGAAAATTATAGATTATAGATTATTTTGTTTAAAAAAATGTTTTGTAAAATAATCCATGTTTGGTAACACAGCTTAAATTTGTACGAAAACTTTTCAGCAAAACTACTCCAATGAAAAACTGATTTTAATTATAATCAATTATTCATCTAATCCATTATTGAAATAATCTAATTTTTTCAGCTATCCTAAAAAACTCTAAATACAAATCTGAATACAAAAATGTCATATAGATTATAGAGACAGATCATTTAAACAGCACAAAGTATAATAATAGCAACTGGTAGTCAGGTACAGGCAAACAGCAATCAACATTGAGTGCACTTGAATAAAATATGATGGTTCAATTCTTTCATTTCTTTGGTTTGGAAATTTTCAGAATAAGCATTCATTTTCCAAAGTTAATATATTAAATTATTGTACAACAATTGTTAAGTAGAACCATTGGCTTAGCAGTGGGAAGCCCTAGGTTCAACTTTTGGTTAAACCATTTTTATGCAATTTACGAACAAAATTGAGCTACTTAGAAAGTAAAAGCACTAAAACAATTTTTTCACTTTTATGCATTAGAAAAGTGAGCCTGGAGGCTGCAAAAATCACTTTTGTTTCTTAGGTCTTCCCTAACTGTTTTTTATCATTCTACCTTCCATCTGATTCATTATTTTCATTGGAGCCTCTTATGGCCTTCAACAAAACCACTTTAGTCTTCTTCTCCAACTCACGAGGAATAAACTTTTTAATGAGAGGAATGCTAGCCGAACTCTCCTTCAGAAGCCCTCTCCATCATTCGTTAAAATTCATTGGAAATCACCAATGTTGATAGGTTTTGCCTCTCATCTAATGTTTGTCTCTCCTCATTTATGTTAACATAGGTAATTTTCAATAAATTATAGCCGATCATGAAGAGAATCTCTAAAAAAGAGTGTCAAAGAGAGTGTCGTTAATATTTCTCTTTTAATGAATGCAAGAGAAGATAATAAACTATCCTCATGTACATCTTACTAGCAAAAAATAAACAATCAAGCCATATCCCACCAACCAACACCAATAAACTCAAATACGCATTTTACCATGGACAAAATAGAACAAAAAAATGCATCTTAGAATTATAAAATTCGTTAATAGATATACAAGCCTAAATATTTTTCTCAAAAATAATAATTGTACAAATAGATGTTCAAAGAATTGAGTCCTGACCTTTCCTTCCAGAGGTCAAAGACTTGTTGAGACTTTCTCCTGCTGACTTTGTTATCATTACAACAGCAATTGAAATGTTTGCCTCACTGCTATTGGAGCAAACCATCTCAAAGAGATCTGGAAAAAAAAGAAGAGTTAGATATTAGACATAATATGACCACATAAACTTGATCGAGTAAACCAGAAAAAAGAAAAAGATTGTAAGTCATTAATTGCAAGGTAAGCAATGTTTTAATTAGTATATTATAATGCTAAAACATTTAGTGGAAATTTAATGCCAGCATAAAGCAGGATGAGAGTAAAAAGAAGGGAAAAGGCAGTGTCACTTTGCTTATGCCTGTGTTAGTTGCCTTGTCATATTTCATCTTTCCATTACGTATCAAACAATGTATTCAAGTATGGTTCGTGGGGAACTATAAAAAAAAAGTGTCTATGCAACTCAGTTTCCGATTGAGAGTAAATGAGTAGGGAAGACAGAAGCGTAACCTATGACAGCTGGAAATTACAAACCTTGAAGAAATTAAACAAAATTGGAAAAACAGTGAGTGAAGCAATAAAATAAACCTTCAGAATCATTTATGACCAACATGGCAGTAGCACCTCCAGACTGTGCAAATTCAGCTTTAACGGTGAAGTCACAACCCCCACGCACACAGAGAGCAACTGATCCAGACAACTGTAAAATGAGGAATGCAATATACCCCCATTGGCATGAAATGTAACAGGGTAAAGATATTGAAAGAGAAAGCATGTGAAAATATTAACAAAAAATCAATCAGCTGCCGTAGTGTAGAAAAATTAGGCAGAAATGAAGAGGATTAAAAAAGGCGCACTCAAGTGTTAGTAATGAGAGATAGAAAAGAATGAAGAACCTTGGAAGTAGAATTGGAACAGCAGTGTAGGGGATTAGCGAAAACAGCAGGAGTTATGAGAGTATTAAGAGGTTTGTCGGGCAACAGAGAGCCAAATCTGGCAGTGACGCCGTTATAAACATTGCGTTGCTCACCATCAATCCAGTCCTCTACCTTCACCTGCCAGCCATGCCAGTAAATAAAATATATAGCAAACAAATCACGGATCTAAATCCAATGGACGGGAAAGAATACCAATTGGAAGGGATTATTGCAGGATTCTGACTTGGGAGCCCTGTCGTCGTCGCGCTTCGCATCGTCGGCGCACGCGGCAATCACAACCAAGGACACCAACAAAACACGGAGACAAGGAAACGTCATCGTTTTGATTGCGTTGCCTTGCCAACAAATGAAGATGAACTCTAAACTGCCTTTATAATTTATTCTCTCTCGCATGGTAATGGAACCGAACCAAACTAAACTAATCAACAGTAACAGGGGAAGAGATTGAATTCAATAACGCAAATTTACTTACTGTGCCATTTGTCAAGTCAAACCACTCACCAAACACTCCCTTTACCATCCTACGACTATCATTCTTTTCGGATTTATCCAATCACACGCAAATTTCCTACTCCCTCCTTTTCCTTTTCCATTTTTTAAAATTAACAATCATTTATTTTTCTTCTCAAATCAAATTATTAAGTTACTATTCCTTTCAAATAAATCCAATTAAACACGCTTCAATTTGAAAGTTACATCTGATTTTTTTATAAATAACACGAAAATTGAAATAAAGTTCTCAATTATTATTTAAATATTCAATTATGAAATAATTAAATAATAAACAATTTATGCGTGTATATTCTCTAATTAATACAATATAAGGTTTCTTCCTTCATTTCATACTTGTACTTACATGATTCTAATTTTGATAACTTTCTTACTTCTAGTATAAAAAACTCTGGACCTGCTTCTGAAAAACCAATGATCCACTTTAAAAAAATAAAATAATCAGAAATTAATATGAAAACCGATTTTTTTTTTAATAAAATATGGAAACCAACAGTTAAGTTTCTTAATTATTTGCTTTTAGTTTTTAATCAAATTTGATAACATGGGAATTTGTTTTAATATATATAACTCCTGACAAAATTAATATCCATATTTAAATTAAAAATTATATAAGGAATTTGATGTGAGTTTCGTACATAAACTGATAACTCAAATTCATGCAACATACCCATGAGTGTGAACATTAAAAAGCATATATATATATATATATTCTCGTTAAATCCTCTCATAATAGTTAACATTGCTCATATGAAAAGGGTATGCAAGTTTTATATAGCATGTTTGTTTTGTCATTTGCAAAGTAGTAAAGATTTATCTTAGATATGTTTAGAAATTAGTTACCTTTAACATATCGGCAGTTGAAATAAAGCTTATTCTCACATTAGTATTATTGTCATTTTTAGTTGAATAAAAATTTTATCAAAAGATTATAAGACTAGTTTAGTTATAAAGTTATAGGTATTGAAATTATTAACCTTAACTTCATTAGGTAAGTTAAATAACACATTTTAAATATTATTAAGTGTTAAGTGATAATAAACTTTAACATGAATAGTATTTATAGTCATTAATTACTATTTTAAACTATAACTTGTTGTTAATTCATATATTATCTTCAATTCTCATCGATAAATAATATATATATATATATATATATATATATATATATATATACTTTATTTACTAATGCAGAATGTTATAAGGATTGTTATGGATAAATACATTAAATATCTTTAAAAAAATCATCTTTTAGTTAAAAGTTGTTATTTACTGTCTTTAAATATCTAAGGCATCCAAACTTAACTAATGATATCAATTGAAGGAAATAAAATGAACTCTTAGATCAATACATATGAAATTATGGTATATGTAGAGAATAAATATAAAGAAATATAAAAGATAATTTGTGCAACTTATATATATTGATATCATATGTAGAGAATAAATATAAAGAAATATAAATAACTTCTTACTTTTAATGAACAAAAACACTCTATACAAAAATGCTTTATTGTAGAGAATGTTTGTTAAATTTGTTTAACGGAAGACAAATTTATAATCCACGATGGTAGATAGAAACTCCTCAAATGGACTTTTTATGATTGACCTAATTTATCATATAATCAATTTTACTATAATTTCATTCAAATAACCATAAAGATATTATTATCATATCTTAAATTGCCATATAAAAATAAAAGATAATTTATTAATATCAATCCAAAATTATTTCAACATAATATGTTAACATGTATTTTCATAATAGAATTTGAACAGCATATAATTCAAAGTACAAATTAATAATTAAAATTAGATAAAACTAGCTATGGATGGCTAGAAATTTTTAAGCTTTGAAAAACATTAGGTCAAAATCAAAATATCTTGATTGTGGTGGAAACAAGTTAAAACAAACAATACCTTAACATGAACCACCTTAAAAAAAAAGTAAATATGCTAAAATTGACCCAACTATAAATTGGAATAGTTTACGTTGAAATTCATCATTTAAATATAATTTAAGTGAATAGTTTATGTTAAAATTTTGGAATGGTCGTTTTCAAAAATTATTAAAAAGACTTCTGAGGATCTTCACATGTTGACGTTCTCAATTCCATTCTCATTACTCTGATACCTAAAGTGGAGACAGTGACATACATAACTCAGTTCAAGCCTATTAGCCTTTGTAATGTTTAGGGTTTAACAAAATTCTTGTCATGTAACTCCATATAGTGATGGAGAAATTGATGAATCCTTGCTAGAATAGTTTCGTTCTCCAAGAGAATATCCATGATAATGTCATTGTTGTTCAAGAGGTTATCCATTTGATGAAACACGAGAATGAAAACAAGGAATAGATGGTTATTGAGGTTGATCCAAAAAAAGCATATAACTGACTAAATTGAAATCTTGTGAAAGACACGTTATAAAATATTGGATTTAGGGTTTAGGGTTTAAGGTTTAGGGTCAATAAGGTGGTGTGACAGTTTATTATGTGAATGTTGTGGAATGGGGAGGCCTTGGAGTCTTTCAGACCGTTAAGAAGGGTCTATCAAGGTGATCTAATATCTCCCTATATTTTTGTGTTGTGCCTGAAACAATTATTCCATATGATTTGTCTTATTATCGACAATTAGATATGGAAGCCTACTTAAATCTCGGGAAGAGTCTTTTAACTATCATATTTGGTCTTTGCAAATGATCTCTTTTTATTTGCAGAAACCATTATTGACCATGTGGACATGATTAAACACATCTTGCATATTTTTATAATAATTCAAGTTAAGTAAGGAGAAAACTCATGTGTACTTTTCTGCAAATGTTCACAAGTTGGGCCAAGATCAAATTACTCACGGACTAGGTTTTGACTGGACAAGTAATCTTGGAAAATACTTTGGTATTCCTCTGCAACATAACAAGGTCCCCAAGCAATCATATCAATTCCTGATTAAGAAAGTTCAACAAAGATCAAGTAATTGGAAACGACTGTCTCCTCCTTTTGTAGGAAGGCTTACTTTGCAAGTTGGTTGTGTAAGCATTGCCGACTTATGTTATGCAAAGTAATCGTTTACATATTTTTGCATGTTATTTGATTGATAAGAAATATAGGAACTTTGTGTAGGGGGGCTTTGATAATACAAAGAAGGTTCATTGGTTAGAGTGGAAAAGTGCTTGCAAACCTAAACAATTGGGTGGGTCAGGCCTTCATATAGCAAGACAAGCCAATCTCGCACTCTTATCTAAGGTTGGCTAGCAATTAATCACCAAGAAAAATACTATGTAGGTTCAAGTAGTTCAGCCCAAGTACACATGTGGTTGGGTTGTGAAGCCAAACATTGTGCTTACTCGTAAAGGGACAAATTTCTGGAAAGGAGTTAAAGAGTCCTGGAGCACTGTGAATCGGAATATTGTCTATCATATTGGTAATGGGAGGACATTGATTTTTGGCTTGATAATTGGGTGTCTGGGTGTGACCCACTTATCAATTAGTGTACAAATAATAGTTTCATTCATGTTAATAATAAAATTTGCTTATTTGTGACTCTAAATGGTTCTTGAGATATCAATAAATTAGAAGCTTTATTGCCTTTTAATGTTATGGTTGATATCTGTCAGATTAAAGCACCTATAGGGGATATGGTTACTGATGGGCCTTGTTAGGAGAGCGAGGTGGATAGAATTTTCTCTATTAAAATGACCTATAATAGCCTCATCATCCAACAACCTAGTCTGAGTAAGCCCTTCTTTAAGAAGTTTTGGAAATGGGATGGCGCTGAATGGATCCACAATTTTCTTTGGAATATAGCATCTAACATTCTTCCTACTAATGAGTTATGATTCAATAAGCACATGACAAATAATGCCCAGTTTCCTCTCTGTAGCCAGCATAATGAGACCATTATGCATACTTTACGAGATTGTTTCCATGTTATCAGTATTTGGAGACAGTTGGGAGGTTCCAAGATCTCAGATTTCTTTACTCAACAACATATTGAGTCATTATTTCCTTCAAACTTATCTCTCAGTCATCATTACCGGGTTAGCATTTGAATCCAATTTTTTTTATGTTACTCTTGACCAGTTGTAGTGGAAGGGGAATGAGTTTATATTCAGAAGGGAGTATCATCCGACTGAGCAAATAGTTGGTTGTGTAAGGACCATGATCAATGATCTTAGAAAGATGTACCAGTTGCGAGTTTCCATGAAGGAGAGAGGTTCTCATTATGCAAATATGGCAGTCCCTTATGCGTGGCGGTCACCAAAAGAATGTGTTGTCAAAATTAATTATGACGTGCGATTCTTCGAGACCATCTAAAGGCAGTTGTGGAGGGAGTAGTGCGGGATCACAAAAGGTAAGTATATGTTTTCATGACTTAATATATTATTGTTATTCTTCAAGCCTTGCCACTGGTTTACGGGCATGGTTTCCATAGCCTGACTATTGAATCTTATTCTCTTAATAAATTTAAAGATGAGGGATGTGGTGTTGACTATATTTACTTTTCCATTATAATCTTATGAAGCACATGAGATCCCGTTGATTGATGGATTTGTTAAGATGAAATTTCATCCTAGAATATGAGTTTTTTTTTTAATTTAGTTAAAGAGTTTATTTCTATCTATCTTTATTGGGATTCCTTATAATTATATGTTGAATTCAAATATATTGAATTAACTTATGTGGTTGACCCATGCAAATACCCTTCTTAAAATAAAAAAGACGGGAGTAACCTGAAGTAATATGAAAAAATTAATTAGAATGTATTGATAAAAAAAAAAAGTATGTCTAGAGTAATTTAAATTGATAATTGAAGGCGTGGGAAAAAATTGAGTTTTAGGCGATTTAAAATTAAAATAATAATTGAAATTGAAAAAAGTGGGGCAAAATGGGGAATGAATGGAGGTGTGCCAGGTTGTTTGGTGTCATCACAGCGAAGCAGTGCAAAACTTTGTTGTTGGTTGTGTGTGTGTGTGTGTTTTTCTTGTGGAGTGTGGAGTGTGGAGTGTGGAGTGAGGAGGCATTGGAATTGGAATTGAAATCGCGTGGAGAAGATGTCGGATTCGGAGGATGAGGGAGGAGAGGAGTACCTATTCAAGATCGTGATAATCGGAGACTCGGCAGTGGGGAAATCAAACCTGCTGTCCCGCTACGCCCGCAACGAGTTCAACTTGCACTCCAAGGCCACCATAGGCGTGGAGTTCCAGACTCAGTGCTTGGAAATCGACTCGAAGGAAGTGAAGGCTCAGATTTGGGACACCGCCGGGCAAGAGCGGTTCCGGGCGGTGACCTCGGCCTACTACCGAGGCGCAGTGGGCGGTCTGATTGTGTACGACATCTCCCGGCGCAGCACATTCGATAGCGTGGGTCGGTGGCTGGACGAGCTTAAAAGTAGCTCTGACAACTAGATCTGATATTATATGTGATTTGACTTGAATTGAATTGTGACTTGTGAGTTGACACGATGCAGGTCATTGCGATACGACTGTGGCGTTGATGCTGGTGGGGAACAAATGTGATTTGGAGAATATAAGGGCAGTGAGCGTGGAGGAAGGGAAAAGGGTTGCGGAAGCGGAGGGGTTGTTTTTCATGGAAACGTCAGCGTTGGAGTCCACAAACGTTAAGACCGCTTTTGAGATTGTTATTCGAGAGATATACAACAATGTGAGCCGGAAGGTCCTCAACTCTGACACTTACAAGGCCGAGTTATCTGTCAACAGGGTTAGCCTCGTCAACAATGCCAATGCTTATGCTCCCCCTACTTCCAACCTAAATCATACCTGCTGTTCCATTAATTAAATCATTTCAATTTCAATACCTTTAATCTTGTCTTCCCATAAACACCTTCTATAATCCTGCTACCTTCTATTTTCTAATTGCATTTCCTCTTGTTTTCTTCTGCATTCTGCATTCTGCATTCTGCATTCTGTTAAAACTATTTCTCCATCTGCAACTGCATCCCAATACTTTCTCATTTCTTCATAAACTTGCACAACACACATTCATAATATTGTCAACTCATCTTTGCACAACTCAGTTTGTTCGTCATGTATTAATATTCTATTTTACAATCACAAATCGTCTAATTATATAACAATCAAAATATATTGTAAACCATTACTGCATAATTTCTTTCCCTAAATGAATATAGCCGATATTGATGAATTACAATTCCATATTAGTTAAGATTGAATGCTTTTTTTTTTATTTTTTATTGATGTTTAAAAAGTTATTTTCTTTTCTATTGTCCCAAAATATTAGAAAGGTCCTTAAAAAAGTTAGCAGGCTTTTATAGGCCTAAACTATTGATTATGAATTTATTTTCTTCCCTTTTTATGATGCAATTTCTTCTCTCTTATTCGTATAATAAATTTATCTTCATTTAGGTCTACTTCAGTTAGTTGTACAAATGAGGAGTTGTTGTAAACTCGATTCTTATCAAAAATTGAAAAAAAAAACATAATAAATTTATTTAACTTAGTTTTATATTATTATTTTCACTAGATTAATTATTTGTTTTTTTAATATGACTAATGATGTGTTAAATAGAAAGTTCTTAGGCTTCGTTGATAATTAATGGTTGTCTATTTCATTGTAGACATAAATTTATGTGACATACTCTTATATTAATATTTTCACTAGATCAATGGTTTTTTTTAAGGTAAGAAGTAAGATCAATGGTTTGTAAAGTAGCAAGTTCTTAGGTTTATTTGATCTTTTTCCAAGAATTGTCTATTTTATTTGTAGGTTTATTTTGTCAGCCAAGGATAGAACTGTGTTGATCTTTTCTGGTTAAAAAAAAAAAAACTAAGTTGATCTTGATATTGTACTCATGATTAAATTATATTTTGTTTTGATATGGATGTATATGTACAATATAAATATTTGATATGTTATTTTTGTAAAACTTCCCTTAACAACTACAAGAATAGAAGATATGAAAGGGTGGGTGTGGATTTGACTTCCTCTAGTGTTTTTTTTTTTTTTTGAAAGGTGTTAGACTGAGTTAAATATAAAGAAAGTATGTATAAAATTTTAATTTTTATTTCATTAAATATTTTTAGATTCGGATATATCAATGATTAATTTGTTATATTATTTTGTATAATATAATTTTTTACTTATTTATTATTAAATAAATATATATTAAGTTATTAGTTATATTTTAATTTAAAATGTATTCAATGAATAATAAATAATAAGAAATTATAACTTAAAGTTTAAGAATTAAAATTTTTAATTAAATATAACTTTAAATTTATTATATAATTATAATGAAATTAATACGCATTAGGATACCGGATGAGTAGTTAGATATACATACACGTACCCATACATATTGACTACAAAAGGTAATACCAATAATCATATATAGTCAAAGCAGGTAATATCTAATTGGGATAGGTTTGAAGTCGTACTTGCAAATATGGCTTTTGTTATCTTATTAGCAAATTATGGTAGGACTTCTTGATAAAACATCTTATTAAGATTTTAAATGATATGTATAAATAGCGAATTGTACAATTTAAAAAAAAATAAAGAAAGAAAGAAGAGAGTAAAATTAGAAAATAAAATGAGTAGTATCACAAGCACACCTACCTATAGTTGCGAGCTGGAGATGCACTCTGTCAATTTTAAAAGAAGTAAAATTAATATTTTGTCTCTTAATTTTATATGTTTGAATCACTTACTCCTAATTTTTTTATATTTTCAAATTTTGTACCCTTAAATTTATATATTTTGAATCCTTTATTCTTAATTAGTTTACATTTTCCCCCTAAATTTTATATAGTTGAATTAATTATATTTAATTTGTCAATTAACTTAAAATTCTAATTTTATTTTTTCTTAATTTGTTCTGCTTTTTCATACATTTTACTTTTTTACTTTATGACTTTTATTAGTCCTTTGAACCCATGACTCAAGGTCTTAGATAAAAATGGGTATACAAATAACTTACTTGAGAAACTTGGTCTGAGATATTTGAGTAGGAATTTGAATTAACATTTATCATAATTTGAAATAACACATACTCTTTTAAAAATTTTTCTTAAATTCTTATTTTATCTGTGGTTCCCTCTCTTTGCTCTTTCGCTTACATAATTTTCTTCATCCTCACTCTCTTTTTTTTTTCTTCTCCTTATCTTACTTTTTGCTTCCCTCTCTCTCCTCTCTCACCACCTCTTGGTTCCCATTCTCTCTCCCTTCTCTCTCACTCTCATTTCCTCTCTCATTACCTCTTTTTGCCTCGCACTCTCTTTTCAAGTGTCAAAATTTATTTTATAATTTGAAATTTGAAATAAATATAGTTTTAAATAACACAAAAGAATTTTAAATAAATATTGTTTTAATTAATGTTTAAAATTTAAAATTTGAAACAAATATCATTTTAAATAACTAAAAAATTGAACTTTGAAATAAATATTGTTTTAATTATTTTTTAAAATTTTAAAAAAATATTGTTTTAATTATTATTTTAAATAATTAATAGTAAATCATGAATATTAGCTTTTTGAAAACCAACGAGACTTATTAATAAAAAATAATAGTAACAGTGAAATTTCATTAATTACATGCAACAAATTTATTAATGCAACCATTAATTTGACTTCACGAATATATAACTCAAGTTTTTTACTCTCCAACAACGGTTTGTAGGAAAACAAAAAAAAATTGCGAATTTTTTACTCTCTGGCAACGATTTGCTGGAAAGTATAAAAACTTTGCAAATTTTTTTACTCTCTAGCAATGGTTCGACAGAGAATAAAACAAATTGCAATTATTTTTTTACTCTTCAACAATGATTCGTTAGAGAGTAAAAAAATTTTCAAACTTTTTTACTCTTCGAAAATTATTCGTTGGAGAGTAAAAAAATGAGGATACATTAGTATTTTTTTATCGAAGTATATAGGATTTCAAATTTTAATAGGTGTGATTGAAAAATCCTATTTTAGTTTGCACCCACCTCGCAAAGCCTGTGTGACATAAAAAGCTAAAAAAAATAACAAATTTATCCCATTTTAAATTATTATAAACTTTAATATATATCTAAAGTCATCACATAATGGTACAAAGCAATAATTAAGCAAAGTAAAAGTAATTATTACTTAATAGTTAAATCTTAAATATCTTTACAAATATAATTTCAATTATCAAATATAAAATATAAAATGAAATAGTTCAAATCTAAAATGCATACAAATAAAATATAAATGCACTCGAATATAAAATCTCAATGCTTAAATGTCATCACAAAGTTACTGGGTTTTTTCCTTTTTACTTATAACACACCATTTTTATAAGATAGAGAAAATTAATTATGTAAAGATTTGTGAGTTAATCTGCTAAATCTGCAAGTTTTGTAGGTTGAATCTAAAAAAATCACATAATGAGCCCAAAAATTTAGAATTCATGTAATATCGGGTTGCAGACTTCGCAAGTAACTTGCAAACTTTGACTCAAATGTTCATCTCTGGTCCTGGACTCATCATTGAGTAGCATTGTCCATGCTTTTGACACATGGCACCTATAAATGAATGTCACAATGGCTAGACACATTATATATATCGGGTGTGATCTATTAACACCAATGTTAAACTTAGTCAACTTCAACCTTTAATAACTTTATGTAGAATGAAAATTTGACTAATCTAATAATTGAGTTTCATATTTTTATTAATTAGATCAAATATATAAAACCTCATATACCTCTCTCTCTACCTCCCCCTCTCCCTATATATATATATATAAGTTTAATTGGTAGATACTGTCAATGTAAAAGATTTTTATACTAACATTTAATGAAGACTTTTTATTTATGTGACTTTTAAAGTAATAATGAGTAAAATCAACAAATTTAGCATGAATGAAGGGTTGTGATTGAATGCAGTATAAAAATCTTTACACTGACAGTATATACTAATCTAATAATTGAGTTTTATATTTTTATTAATTAGATCAAGTATATAAAACCTCATACAACTCTCTCTCTCTCCCCCTCTCTCTATATATATTCATTCTCTCTATATATATATGATTTATTTTTATCATACCTACTACTCATTTTCTTACATTAATTTTAGTTTCTAAAAAAGGTTTGCGTGGTGCCCAGGTTAGTATAACAAAGTAAAACCTTGTGAGAAGTCAATATAATAAAAGTAAAAAAATTAGGAAGGATTTATAGGATTAAAAAATGAGGAGTATTAGGTGTAATTAAAGAGATACATCAACTGATATATGTAATAAAAATTGGCTTAAATGCAATTTTGGTCCATCTATTTTTCACAATATGCCATTTTGATATTTTTATTCCAAAATTTTGTAAAATTCACAATTTTAGGCTTCCTATTTTAAAATGGAGATATTTAGTCCCCAATGTTGTAAAATCCTCAATTTTGGTCCTTTCATAAAATTAAAATTGTTAATTGTTCATAAAAATTAGCATTGACTGTGACTTAGATTAAACAAATAATCTATGTAATACTTTAATTTTAAAAAAGGACCAAAATAAGAAATTTTGTAAAAGACATGTCTTTATTTTAAAATAGAGAACAAAATTACAAATTTTAAAAATAAAAAGACTATATGTCTTGTTAAAACAAAGCATTGAAATTGTTGATTTAAAAAATTAGAAGGATAAAAATTATATTTAAACTTATAAAATATGTTTACGTTGCCAATGCATAAAATATTTTTACTTATAAAAATATGTTTAATAACATATATTTGTAATTTTCATAAATTTTAAAAACTTTCTCGTTGGTTAGCAATGACAATTCAGGCTATGTTTAAATTAGTGTTAGAAGGTGGAATGGAACGAATAAAATAATATTTCATTATTTGAAATGAAGTTGGAAAGGGAATAATAGAAGAGGATGAAATGTGCATTTGCAAATTCTAAAGTTACTACTTTAACTTTATTTAGGAAGTACATAGATAATTAATTGATCAAATAAGAATAATATAAAAAATAAAAATAATAATCTATTCCGCTTCTTTCTCTCTTTTTAAACAATAAAATAATATTTTTAATTTATTCTATCTATTTAATTTTTTATTATATTTTATTCTTTCCACTCTATTATTTTTCATCTATCCGAACATAACCTAAAAAATGTTATTTTTATGCACCATACATGAAAAGTTCCCACTCAACATCACCCTCAACGATGTGGCTTGGACACCATGCCACAATTGAGATCAACTCAAGATCAGTTTAATAAGAAATCCTAAAATTCTGAGATGGTGGAGGACCCTAACACACAATGGTGAACCCAACAACAAGCAATACCACCCACCCATCCCTATCACAGTTTCCAATCCTCAACCATTACCAAAAACTTTTTCGTGCCAACAAAATCTCAAATGAAAGCTTACAAAGTCAACTTTTATTAATGAGACTCCAGAAAACATAAAAGATTTTTTCTTGGATTAAAATTTAATTTTTATATAAAAAACGAAAACTCAACAACTCATTTTAAGTATAGAAGAACCTAAAACCGAGATATTATAATCTCAACAGTTTTGTATCACTCTACGATATCAAATACCCTAAAACACGAATAGATCTGAAGAAAGAAAGAAATGTAGTGAGAAAAAAATGAAGATAAGCTGACCCATCATGACTTAAGCCACAACCAATAGTTGTCCCGGCAGCAATTTTAATATTCTAGAAGCTTTTGGTACATAGAATTAGAAAGGAAAAAGATAGAATAAGCAATATTTGTTTTTCAGCTCCTACTACTTTGATAGCTACGCCTGTGACAGTGAAAAGGATTGAGAAAACAGGCTTCTTATTTGATCTAATACACATAACATTGATTTCACTATGAGAGATTGACAGAGAGAGTTGCAAGTTATGACTACTATTGAGAGCTCCAATACTTCCTCATCTCAAATCCATTCCTGCCATAGTGATAGTCTTCAATGGTTTTCTCAATTTCAGACTGTGTATTCATGACAAAAGGGCCATACTGAGCCACTGGCTCGTCAAGTGGTTGGCCTCCAATGAGAACAAACTTGAGAGGCTTTGAAGAGTTGTTCCATACGCTAAGGCCATCGCCAAGAGTGAAAACAAGGACATGGTGTGGCGCGGTTGGGGATGAAGTTGGACACCCGAATACTCCTTCCCCTTCAATCACATAAACAAAGGAATTCCACGACTCTGGAATGGTCTGATGCCACTCAGTTCCAGGCATCATGGAGAAAACAAGGTACATGGTTGGAGTTCGCGTGTACACAGGCGAATGCACTCCCATTGCTTCTCCTGCTATCACCCTCACTTGGACCCCGTCTTTTTCTGCTGTTGGTATGTTCTCACTAGGAAGCTCTTGGTAGTTAGGTTCGATCCTGAATAAAAATAAAACGAAGCCAAAGTAAGTGTGAATAATGCCTCATAGTTTAACTAGCTAATGGGATAGGAATATGTATGTATGTATGTTACATTTTGTCCTTGGCTGATAAATTGATCCACAGTTGCAATCCCTTGTTGTTGCTTGCTTCTGCAGGCATTTCAGAGTGAATTATTCCCCTGCCTGCAGTCATCCACTGCACACAAAACAAAGAGGAATACATATTGTAACAAAACCAAGTAATTAATGTTGTTCACTTGTTCTTGCAGTAACATCCACACCGTATGATACCTGAACATCACCGGATCTTATTGTACCCTTGTGTCCAGCAAAATCTTGATGAGTTAAACCTCCCTGAAATCCAACAGTGAGAATAGAATAGAATAGAATTGAATTGAATTTGAGGTGAAATGTAAGTATACCTCTAGCATGTAGGTGACAGTCTCGAAACCTGGAAACGAAAATATAAGGAAAGAGAATATAATGAAATATAAGGAAAAGAAAGTATGAGGGAAAAACCTCTGTGAGGATGATCAGGAAATCCTGCAGGGGGAGATACTGGAAAGTGAAAGAGAAGATGTTAAAAAAAAAAAAAAAAAAAAGAAGAAAGAAAGAAAGATAGCAGAAATGAAAAAGTGATATTGGGTTGGAAAGACTAATTGTACCTGAGAAGTGATCCAACATTAGAAAGGGATCCAAGTTGTTCAAGTCGCTCCTGATAATTGATATACATAAGGAAGAGTTAGGAGTTTTAAAAGCAAAACAGAAGATTGAATTAAAAATGAAGACCTTCCAATGGCTCTTCTGACAACAGCTCCATCCCCTTCATGTTGAGATTTGGCCAAAACCTTTTTGAGAACCAATCTGGGCGTGTGGAAAGCGGACATGGTGTAGCAGTTAAAACAAAACAAGGTAGCGTTAGGCCGTGTCCGTGTCCGTGTATAACAACATATATGTTATGATATATATATATATATATATAGAAAGAGAGAGGCACAGAATGGAATGTGGAAAGAGAAAGGATGGCTTAGTTGGGTCTCACATATTGATTGGGGTGGGTCCCACTTTCAACTTTCAACTCTCAACTTTCATAAACATGACATCAATCTCCTGTCATCATGATGATCACTTTCTTATTTCTTATCATAACAATCTCTCGCTCCCCTTTCTCTTCCAAGACTCGGATCTCGGAATCCCATCCTCTTTTCCCATCAACACTTTTTCATTTTCCTACATTTTATTTTGTTCTTCTTATTTCAAAAATTAATCATTTATTATAAAAACATTCACAGTTTATCGTAATTACACAAAACTCAACATTTATAATATCATAAATCTTTATAAGATTCACCGGTAGCATGTGTTTATTTCGCCTTTATGTACAAAACTAATTAAAAAGTTAAGTGAAAAAATAACTAATTTACTAGCCAAAAATTATGAAATGATAAATAAAGCTAGGATAGAAATCAAATTCTTGTCTTAATTTTTCTCCTAACCAATAAATAAAATTCAAGATATATAAAATACAAAAATTTATAAAAAAAAAATTATTAAATAACATAGCTTTTATTTATTGGTTATAACAAGAACTGAGACACAAATTTGGAACAAAATATTTTCATCCAATAAATACATCATTAATAATTTAGATTAATGATGAAATATTTAAAATAATTATAATATATTTTAATAATATATATTATTACATATTTAAATATAAATTATTATAATTATATATTTAAATTATTAAATTCCTATAATTACATGCTTAAATTATAAATTACTATAACTACATATTTAAATTATAAATTTCTATAATTATATATTAAAATTACAAATTACTGTAGCAATATATTTAAATTATAATTTTCTATATTTAAATTATAAATTACTATAATTACATTCTTGAAAGAAAGAGACATAAAGGAGAGAGGTTACTTTGCCATGTGAGGAGGAAAAAATAGTGAAAGACAATTCATATTATTTATATATATATAAAAGTTAAAGAAGACAATATTTTGTGAAATAAATCAAATTAAAATATCAATTGTCAAATTTATTGATATCAATATTATTTTTTTATGAAAACTTCATAATTAATAAATTATTTAATATAAAATAATATTTTATTTATATTAAATATTTTGTGTGTGTATAGACATACACACATATATAGGGGACATATCACATGAGAATGATGTTCTTATGTGAGAGTGATAAAAATATTTTATAATCATCCATATTTAAATAAATGATTCAGATTAAAACACCTCACTTAAAAATATCACGTGCATCCTCCACCATATCACTCTACCAATAAGTAATATTTTTCTTCCACTATCACAATCACCACCACTACTACTCTTACCACTACCACTACCACTCTTACTACCGCCACTATCGTCGCCCTTGCCACCATTAGTCGCAACGACAACGGCGATGACAATGTTGGTGGCAGCGGCCGTGGTAGCGATAACAGTGATGGTGGTAACGATAATAGTGGTAATGATTGTGGCATCATAGTGGCAGCGACGATAGTGGTGGTGCCATAGTAAGAGAAGAATATTATTTATTGGTGGGATAATACGGTGGAGGATGCACGTAATATTTTTAAGTGAATTGTTTTAATCTGAAATCTTTATTTAAATCTAGACGGTTACAAAATATTCTTAATATTCTCACATAAGAATATCATTCTCATGTGATATGCCCTATATATATATATATATACATATATATATATATATATATATATATATATATATATATATGTGTGAAAGACATATCTAGTGAGAAAACCAAATATATATGAGAGTGGAAGGAGCAAATCTCAACCATTGAGATATGAGAGAAAATGATATCTAAAAAATCTCATCCATTGAGAGAGGAGAGAGAAAAAAAGTGACAAATAATAAATGCTAAAAGAGAGAGAATGAATGAATGTGTACAACTTGATCTCAACCATTAATTTTTATTTCAATGATTGAGATTTGTTCATCTCACTCTCATATCAAGTGGGGAAAAAACTAGGCTAAATTACCACCGGTGCTCCTCTATTTAGTGGGTAGCTCACTTTGTGTCCCTCAATTTTTTTTTGCGCATCTTTTGTCACCCAACTTTTTCAAAAGTTTAATTAATTATTTGAAAATGTTAATTTTGAAAATATCAAAAACATGTACCATGGCATGAATCAAATCCAAGTCTTGGGGGAAGAAAAGGTAAAGTCAATCCACTAGACCAAAGGTAAGAGTATTTTATATTGCAATTTCAATGTATTTAAACTAATCAATAGCAATGTTAATTTTAAAAATATAGAAAATTTGAGAAAGGCTAGAATTAAACCCAGGTTTAGAAGTTTAAATGTTAAAGCCATACCACAAGACCAAAAGCCAATATTAATTTTCTATTGAGATTCAAATTTAATTAAACTAATCGTGATAAGATTAGTTTTAAAAATATATTAAAATTTACAACTTTTTTAAATAGAGAAATTTTAATTCTCAATTTTAATTTATGTCTTTATTTTTAATTAGATTTTAAATTTTATATTGTTGTTAATATAACTAAATTTTAGTTTTAGTTGTTAACCCTTAAATTTTAATTTCAACTTTTGATTGTTAATTTTAGTTTCAAAATCACAAATAAAATATATAACATAAAATGACCTACAATAGATTTAAAATTAAAATATAAAAATAAAATATAAAACCTAATTAAAAATAAAAGATAGAAATTAAAATTTAAATTAAAAGTTAAAAACTATAAATTAAAGTAACAACTAAAACTTAAATATAAAATTAAAAATTAAAAAAATAAACTTATTCAAATAGATTTAACATAAAATCAAGCTAAGTAGTTTTTAGAATTTAAAGAAGTTTCTTTAATTAAAAAATTTACAACATAAGTGACCAATAATAGTAAAACAAAACAATGGAAAAGAGACAATAAAACCAAAATTGGCTTACTATCTAGTAGTATCGTCTTACAACTCTCACAAGTCCTAGGTTCAAATCTTACTTTGTCCAATTTTAATATAAAATTAATGTTGTCACATGATTATTTTAATTAAATTTGAATCTCACAAAAAAACTAATATTGACTTTTGGTCTAGTGGTATGACTTTAGCAACTATGATATTTTTAAAATTAACATTTCTAAATAATTAATTAAACTTTAATTAGCTCTTAATTATAATATAACCATGCCACGTCACTTAATTGCGTAAGTCAACGTTCATTTTTAACCGTCAATGCCCTAAATTTGACGGAAGGGCAAAAATTAAACTTTTAAAAAAATGGAAGGGCAAAAGGTGCGCAAAAAAAATTGAGGGGTACAAAGTGAGCTACCCCCTAAATAGAGGGGCACCAATGGTAATTTTTCTAAAAAACTATTGCGATAAATAAGAGGAATTGATAATAATTGTATGATTAAAAATAACGACTCAGATTAAAATAACCCACTTAAAGACATCATATATCTTCTTCACCGCATCGCATCACACCTCACCCTAACCCCAACCCCACAACTGCCATGATTTCCTCTGCAACCACCACCATTATTGTTGTCACCACCATTATCTTCACCACTATACCACCATCATTGTCACCACTATCATTTTCGCCATCGCTAACGATGGTGAAAACAATGGTAGGATGAAGGTTCTGGTGGTGGAGGAAACAACACTAATAGTGGTGGTGATGGTGGAATAAGAGTGAGGTTGAGGTGGTGGGTGTGGGTAAGTTACGGTGAAAGGGATACATGATATCTTTAAGTAGGATGTTTTAATATGAGCTGTTATGTTTAATCTTATGGTTATTATTAATTTCTCTCATTTCTCACAATAGACCATTTTCTAACTTGATGTGTTCCTTGTATTATATTAATTTATTTTTATTTTTTTTAGATCTAATTAATCTTGTAGAAAATAGTATAATTTTATTTCTAGATTTTTTCAACAAAAAAATATTATTTGATATAAATTATTATAAAAAAAATTATCTAAAAAACTTTTTAAAATATCCATGATACCTACAAGTATTAAAAAACCTAAAGATATTTTGTAATTGATACCCAATAGTTTTTCACGGATATCGAATGACAGTTTTTGTGATAGGCTAAGTAGTGGGCAACAACTACCCATACACGGCCCAACACATTATTCCTATTTATACTCATGTAAGAGAGAATGTCACACACCTTTGATGTACTCTATTTTTTAAAGTGTTTTTCATATCTTGAACACCACACATATCATACAAACATCATAAAGATAATTACAAATTTTTAACTTAACCTCTAATTAGACTTTTACCTACTACCATTTACATAATAAGTAAAATAAGTCACATGGTTAAATATAACTAAAATTTGTTTTAATATTAAATTTAGTTAATTATGATAAAAAATATTTTTAATAATAGAGATAATTTAAAAAATAAAATGATTATAACACATTATGTTCCATTGATATTCTAAACAATGGAATCAAATATACGTCATTATAACTTAAATGTAGGAACGATGCTTTGTCTTTTAGCCATCTAAACAAAAGAGGAGTATTCAACAAATAGAAATTTAAGGCCCTGTTCAGGGTGGTTCTAAGTTTCTGATTTTTTGTTTTGAAATGTATTTTGAAAATAGCAACATGTTCGAAAAAAATGGTTCTGTTTTGATTTTTTATTCATTTCAAGACAGTTTTCACTCAATTTTAAAAACAAGAAAATTTTGTTTTTAAATTTCTGTTTTTGTTTTTATTTAAGCTCATTATTTTACGTCACTTATCACCATTGACCATCACTTCACGGTCACCAGTCTCCACCTCTGATCAAAGGTCCCCGACTACCACCTTTGTCTAATGGTCATAGGCTGTCACTTTCAACCGGCGCTCACCAGCCCCCACCGGTCACCACCTCTAATCGACGATCATCAATCGTCACCTCCAACCCGCAATCACTGACCACAACCTCCGATCGGCAATCACCAACCGTCAACTCTGATCGGCCGCCACCTCCGATCAGATGTCACCGACCTCCACCTTTGACCGATGATCACCGGCTGACACCTCCGACCGACAATCACCAGCCGCCACCTCCAACTGGTGATCATTGGCTGTCACCTCTAACTAGCGGTTACTGGCCGTTACGTTAGACTAGCAATCACTAACTGTTACCCCCGATCACAGTTACCCAACCATTACCTCTGACTACCGACCACCACCTCCAATCACCAGTCACCGACTACTACCTTCGATCACCAATAACCGACCATCACCTTCAATAACTGTTTTGATCGCTACCTTCAACTAGTGTTTTGGTTAAAATTTGAAAATAATATTTTAGATTTGAAAACAAAAACAATATTATTTTTAAAATTTTGAAAACTTAAAATCAAAGCTATTTTTTGTTTTTAGAGATTTCAAAACTAAAAATCAAAATTCAACCCGATGAGAGCTAAACTTTTGAAGTAAGGAGATTACCTTACCGGTCTTAAATAGGTACAATGTAAAATTTGTAATAAAAACTTATAATTATCTCTAAGTTATTTTTTTTATAAGCCAATTAAATCTAAGTTATAAATGTGTTATTTGTGTTGGTCAAACATGATTTTTAGTAATATTTATAAATAATTCTAATATATTTTTTAATATCTTTCTAAACACAATTTTTATATAAAAAATACTACCAACACAGTCTTCAATATTTGTTAAAATTTATTAAAATATAAGGGATCAATATTAAATGAAGTATGATTTTATGAGACCAATCAAATAAATTTTAACCAATTGTAGAAAATATATTAAAAAAACATATAAAAAGATGTTACTAGCACTTTTTTATAATAACAAATAAATTATATGCAATGAGCTATGTAAAAATAAAGTTAAATGTTTAATATGTTGTAATATAATTTAATCAATAATGAATATGGTATAAAAAAATAAATTAAAATGCTACATACATTGTTAATTTGATAAGTTTATTTTTCTGAATAATTTATTTTTCTTTGAATCATCATTCCAAACAAAATAATCTAAATCAATATCGGTGTATTGGATAGACGCGCATCCTGATGTATAAATCTCAGTTGTTGTTTTGCGTTGAACTCCACGGACTACATTATTGAGAAATGAAAACTTATTCCAAAATAGAAATACCAAAAGTATTAAAAATGAATCTGTCTCGTCAAGGAAGTTAGTAAAACAAAATATGAGAGATAAATTTATCTTAATTCTTATTTCTATCCAAAAATTTGTCAGGATTGTTTGTCTTAATTTGAACTCAACATTATCAGAACTCAATAAATTGAGGATAAGTTCATGTCAACGTGATTTGTTATTGTAATATATCAATATTAATATACTATAATTAAATAAAAGAAATATACAAGCTAAGTTAATATATATATATAATATTATAACATATTTTAAATAAATAATATCACATTATATAAATATTCATAAAAATGTTATATAAATATTATCTATTAAATAACAATTATTAAAATATTTATTAAAAAACAGACTTTTATAATAGTATAGAATATTAATCCAGATTGAAACATAGAAACATAATATAAATTTGTCATCAAAATACATGCCGTCTATTTTCTAAAACTCAGTAAATTAATCTGACATCAATATTAATGCAATGTAAAATCGTTAGCACATTTCTCTTGCTAAAAATTAGACTACAAATTCAAACTTTGTCAATTTATTTTCACTAGAATATTTCCTTAAGTATGAAATGAAAAAAAATAATAATTTAAAAAAATTGTGATGCTTAGAATTTAAAATAATCTTTCCTTATTTTTTTTTATTTATAAAAAACGTAGAATAGTATTTCAAATCTCTTGTGTGGTTGTAAGTATATATATACACTTATATAGGCTGACGTTGTTGTACACGAAATATTTGCCCAATGGTATTACCTTTTCTTATTGGGACTTAATAAGTGTTCGGTTCAAAGAAAACTTAATAAGTGTTTGATTATTAGTAAATTGCGCGTAATGACTAATGACTTTGTCCAAGATGGCGTCAACAGAGGGTGACACCTTTACATATTAATATAACCTAGTCATCTGCATGCTCCCAGCTACTACTATTTAACAACACCTTCTTCATTATTCTCTTAATTAAATATGACATTTTAAAAAATTTTACAAGTAAACTTCGAGACTTTTCAGAAGATTTTGTTATAATTGTTATCTGCTTTAGACTTTAGAGTTAGGTGATTCAATGTTTTGAAAAACAAATCTTCGATCAACTTATTGATAAGCTAAATGGGGGTGAAAAAAAAAAATCCCCAGAGAAATGGTGTAATTAAGTCAAAAAAATATGATTAATGCAAAAACAGACTTATACGAATTAAGAATGAGATTTTTATTTCATATCTATCCCATTTTTATTTCCACCTACTGGTGGAAAAAATACTAATATACCCTTTAAAATATTTGTAATTTTTTCTGGAGAAGTAAAACCTGTAAATGTTCAATGCACTACACAAAAAAAAAAAACTTATAAATGTTATTAGTCTTAATTTGGTTATAATAAAAAATTAAATTACTCTTAAATGTTGTGAGTTTTAATTTAATTATAATAGAAAATTAAATTAAGAGGATTAACTAAAAAAGTTTATATATCAAAAAATTATACCTCAACAAATATTGAGAAAATTGATATTTCATTTTTTTTTATAATTAACATTATTTATGAAGTGCATAAACTAGAGGATAGTTTTAGAGTAATAGACATAAAAATACTATTTAGTGAATGAATGAATGAATGAATAATAATAATAATAATAATAATAATAATAATAATAATAATAATAATAATAATAATAATTAGAGTAATTAACATTAGTGTAATTAGACTCAAATTAATTAAAATAATTAACATAATGTAATTAGACTCAAAATAATTAGAGTAATGAATGACGATAAAAAGTGTGAGTAAAGTAATTAGACTCAAAATATTTAGAGTAATTAATGTCATGTAATTAAAATTCAAAGTAACTACCGTCATTTGTAAATTTTTTTACTTCTCCGACCGTGTATGGCTAGAGAAGCAACAAAATTTAAGAGAAAGTTTCATAATAAGTTTTTATATTTTATTTATTTTTATATTTTATTATATAAAATTTTAATAAATTATATTATAAATAAATTATATTATTAAAATATAAAATTTTCCAGGATACCTATCAACTCGATACCTATCAATACAATTCCCCGTCGCTCTAAAAACAATTACAAATAATCACTTCTTAATAATCTCAGTTTAGATATACTCTTTTTAGGATATGCTTAGACTTGAGAATGAATCTATATACCAATCTTAGTCTAAATTGGTCTGTTCCAAAACAAGGCTTCATTGTAGACTTGGATACTGTAATTTCTTTTATGGAATTGGGGAATTGCCGGAAGATAACAGGAAACTGCGCGGGTCTATTTGTAAAAGAGACAAAAACTCAATTTTACCGATTACAAAACTCATTCATCATGAATCATAACATCTAGAATTTCCAATTTGACAATTCTGTGCTTCATGCTTCCGTGTTCAATTGTTTTCATTTTTGCAGCTATATATTTGCTTCTGACTGAATTTTTTCTTTCTTTATCATGTATCTATCAACTAGAGCAGATGATGAGTAATATTTGTTAATTAACACGACTTACCATTTTTGTTGAGATCTTTTCTTATTCACAAAGTTCAAAGTCAAAATATTACTTAAAAGACGAAATTTACACCAATGACTTGTTGAATTTTTATTGGATTTAGCAGCAAATGTTGAAGAAAAAAATTGATAATAAAATAAAAGTCAAAATATTCACATGTTCTCTTCATTTTATTTTAAAGTTATAATTTAATTTTTTATTTTATTAAAAAATTGTAAAATAATCTCTTAATTAACATTGATTATTTTCAAATATAAGTTGACTATGAAAGAATGATTGAAGACTTCTGATAACCGATATCACGATAATTACTCTATAACCATCAAATAACTTGTTCATGTAGAACAAAACAAATGGAAGTTGAATTCTTCACTTTTTATCTAGAACATTTTTGTGACCACATTGGGAGTTGGAAAAACTATTCTCGCAACTATCACCAACCATCAACTAGAAGAGTCTAGACAAAGTTTCAGAGGCTTCTTGCCCACTGCTAAAACAGATTTCAATTGACACTTAATTGGCTTGATCATCCCTCTGCTTTTATTTCTTACGTTCTTCTCTCTATTATTTGTCCTCTTTAAATGGTTTTAGAGCATTTTACCCAATTCAAAAGTTTCTCATCAAATTCCTCTTTAAGGCATCAATTGTGCGAGAGAAGGATTCTATTTTCAAATATGAGTGGTTGCGATAAAAAATTGCAGTGTATTTAGTTGGTGGTGTCAGAAGTGGGATTATTAAGTGATATAAGTATATTAATGTTTTTTTTTCATTAAATGGAACCCAGATTATTTCGCAGCTATTTTTCTCTTGATTATTATTATTATTATTATTATTATTATTATTATTATTATTATTATTATTATTATTATTATTATTATTATTATTATTATTATTATTATTATTTCCCCTTTTTGGATTAATTCCTCAACCACTACTTCACAGTCATATTCCTAAACATAATTGCATATCTTTTTCTTTTAAATGCTTTACATATATCTAAAAATTGATAAATTGAAGAAAATTGCTTCAAGGGCAATACAAGAAAATTGCTACAAGGGCAATAAAAGAACAATTGCTACTAGGGCAATATGATTAAGTTCTAAAATGTAGGTGAGTACATAAAAGCCAAGTGATAGTTGTAAGAAGATAATTCAGAATGTTCAAAGTTATAAAAATAGCTTGTATTTTCAAGTTAAGATTGACAAAACAATCAATATTCCGATTAATTATATGGTTACATACTTGTCAATGCAACCAACCTCATGATAGCTGAAAGGCTCTTAGATCAACTAATACGAATTAAAAGGATATCAAATGGCTCCATAACAACAAGATTGTTGACAAAAGCACATCGGACCATCCTCGTCGAACAAAATACCGACAACATATTCAAAAGGTCATAGTTAACATCTCTAAATTCTACCTCAATAAGCTCATTTTTTCCATCCTTATCACTCCTAAAGGGTTCAAGGTTGAACGACTTGTGAACTAAGAAAGAACGATTGATGAACTTTTGTAATCGATCTCAGGATAACTACTAGGTAACCACCAAATAACCAGTTCATGTATAAGAGAACAGATGAAAGCCGAACTCCTCACTTTTTATCAAGAACAATTTTATATAGCTACATACTTGTCAATTCGACCAACTTCATGATAGTTGAAGGGCTCCTAGACCCACTGAAATATGAACTAAAACAATATCAAACGACCTCATAACAACGAGATTGCTGGCATAAGCTCATTGAACCATCCTCATCAAACAAAATACCAACTGAATATTCAAATGGTCATAGTTAACACCCCTAAATTCTACATCAATAAGCTCATTTTTTTCAGCCTTATCACTCTTAAAGGGCTCAAGGCTAAAGGACTTGTGAGCTGGAAAAAAATGTTTGGCGACCTCTCATAACCAATCTCAAGATAACTACTAGATAACCACTAAATAACCAGTTCTACTCATTAAAAAAAACTAATAACCAGTTCATGTATAAGAGAATGGATGAAAGCAAGACTCCTTACTTTTTATCCAGAACAATAAAATACATTTTTGAATTTCTTAACTAATTCAAGACATAAACTTGTCCCATAAATTTTACTATATGAAAAATATGAAACCAAATTAATGTTTCCACAAAAATTGGATCTTTGTAAAATAAAAATTACATAAAAGAGTGTTGCTTGAATAATAAAAAAAAAACTGATAAATCTTCTAAAATCAATTGGAATTGCTCCTGAAATTTATTTTACTAATGATTTTTATCGTATTTATGCCCTTTTTGGATCTTAACGTTAGTTAGGTCCATTAATTTTCATGTGGCTAGAAGACAATTACTAGATTAAGTTTTTTTTTTTTAAGGAAAAAAGGCAAAGCCCTCGAATCAATTTATAAAACAAACTTTATTATACATCTCAAATCATATGATACACATAAATTAAATGTTTACAAATAACATAAAATAACATTGTCTTCTACTACAGATAATCCTAATTTTACAAAATCATCCACCAAGAAGTTCCCCTTACGTGGAACGTAGTGAAAGCTACAATGAACAATTGTACCGCTTTGCCTGCAGATATGGTCCACTGTAGGAAAGTACTCATGATCAATTACACAACCTTTCTCTACTAACTTTATGCTTAGAAGTGAATCTGATTCCATTGTGATGGTACGAAACCCATTTTCATATGCCACGGTCAATGCTTGATCAATGGCTAACAACTCAGCTTTGCCAACATCACAATAAGGAATCTTCTAAGTGAAGCCAAGCAGAAATTTTCTTGTATGGTCACGCATTACTCCTCCAATGGTCGTTTACCTGTGGGATGTAATAACTGTTGCATCACAATTGATTTTGATTATGCTTGGGTTCAGAGCCACCCATACAACCTGCTGACCAACATCAACATACTTAGATCCTTGTCCTTCATAATTAAACACATATGATGAATACCTCTTAGCTCTTTGACTAGGGCTCGAATCAAAGGCTCCACTTAGGCCTCAAATTTTCACACTCCTCATGCTTTAAGTTTGACATAATTCATAAATCAAATTCTTGTTGGATGAAAAAGTTAGGTTTGTCTCCACCTCTAAACAACATCCAAACTTTAACAGTGTGAGAACAGTCTCTTAAAATATGTATCATGGACTTTGATTATTGACCACAAAATAGACAATTTGGATTAACTGCCATATGCCTTTTGTACCTTAATTCATTGGTAGGCAACACAATGCATGCTAACTTCCACAAGAAAATATGAATATGCTCTGAACCATCCCATTTCGATATCGCTGCAAACAAAGGACTATCCTAAATATTATTGGGAGCCTAAAGGCTTTCATATGCTAATTTGTTGGAGAACCTGCCATCACTTTCCCTTGCCCAACATGGATAATCTGCATCTTAATCACCTTTAGGTGTCTCGATGGTAAAGACATCATTCACCATATTAGGTGGCAAAAAGGCTGAGAACTTTTGAACCTCCTAAGAACAATCTAACAAAAAAAAAACACACTTTATTACATTTTTGCAAGGAAACATTTTTAGTACACTAATTTAACAAGGGACTTTCGCTTTGACACCCAATTATCAGCCTAGAAATCCACCTCCCTGCCATTTATGACTCCCTAAATGATATTCTGAGTAACATTGCTCCAAGCCTTTGTAAGACCTTTCTAGAAGTTTGTCCCATTTCAAGCTAATTTTATGATCAACCTTTTACTTCCATCACATTTATACTTGGACCGAATGAGTTGAACCCATAAATCAGTCAGTTAACTTAGGAGGTGGCACCCTGCTTTTGTGAAAAGAGTTAAGTTAGCATGTCTAGCCTTCCTTAGACCAAGACCCCTTCCTTTTTGGATTTGCAAAGCATTTCCCATCCAAGCTAATGAACCTATTTAGATGATTCATTATCACCCCAAACAAAATCCCCACATTTTTTATCAATAATATTACAGACAAACACATGCAATAAATTAGTGTGCATAACATAAGTAGGCAAAACTTGTACAATTGCTTTTGCTAAGGTAAGTCTCCCAACAAAAGAAAAAATGTCCTTCTTCCAGTTAGACAATTGTTGTTAGACTTTATAGATAAGAAATTGAAAAGTTTCTCTGGGCACACGACTATGGTGAATTGGGATGCAAAATTATTTTCCTAAGTTGTAGGTCTTCTCATAGCCCAAAGCTTCTGAAATTTGTTGTTGATGAAATCGATTAACATTTGCAGAGAACAAAACTCTTGTTTTGTCTTGGCTTAATTTCTAACCTGAACAATTGCAAAATAGGTGTAAAACTTGTTTTATGGCTTCAACCTAGTCAAGGGAGACTTTTGCAAAAAAGGAGAAGATCATCAGCAAAAGCTAAGTATGCTAATTCAGGCCAACCTCTAGAGACTTGGAT
The DNA here is from genome assembly GCA_037954015.1 of Psophocarpus tetragonolobus. NCBI lineage: Eukaryota > Viridiplantae > Streptophyta > Magnoliopsida > Fabales > Fabaceae > Psophocarpus > Psophocarpus tetragonolobus. The sequence continues at coordinate 340,942 of CM075691.1, forward strand.
AGGCTTCCACAAGTGATGCCTTATAGTCAGCTGGATCATGTGAAACAGACCTTCAAGACAAAAAACAAAAATATATGGGGAAATATGGTTTCCCTGACATATCCCTCTTGATGGATTAAAAGGGTCCAATGCTTTGCCATTCCACAACATATGCATGGTTGGAGTGGAAATACAATGCCACACCAAATTGGTAAAAGAATAAGGAAAACCAATATCAATTAAAGTATCTTTAAAAAAGTTCCAGTTAAGCCTATCATAAGCTTTTTCCAAATCAACTTTAATTACCATCCACCCCTTGTTACCTTTCTTACACTTCATGGAATGGATAACCACCTGGGCAATGATAATATTGAGCTTCTCCATCATAGTCCACAACCTCATAGTAATGTGTGATCATCTTATTCTACATTGCATAGACTAATGGGTCTTAGATGCTTCATTGAAGCAACTATCCCAATCTTAGGGATGAAGGTGATAAGAGTTAATTTATATTAGCTATCTTCCTAGGGTTCAGACATGTTTCTTCTATCATCTTTGTGAAAGAATCCCCCACAATGTGCCAATTACTCTTATAGAAAACAACTTGAAGTCCATCCTCCCCTGGTGCCTTAAAACTACCCATAGAGAATATAGTTATCCTAATCTCCACCTGAGATATAGGTTTATTGAACAACCTAAGAGCATCCACCAATAAGGAAGGGAAAACCCCATGTATACTGGTAGGCATGCAATGTTGGTCCTCCAAGAATAAGTTTTTATAAAATAGACTAACAAACCTTCCCAACTCCTTAGGCTCTGCTACCCAATTTCCATCTGCATCTTGAAAGCATGTCAATTTTATTCTTCTGTTTGTGAACAATTGTGACTCTATGGAAATACTTAGAATTTTTATCCCTATAAGCTAGCCACTTGGCACGAGACCGCTGAAACCACAAAAGCACCTCCTCCTTAAGAACCTATTGGTAAGGTTGCCAGGTGTCTGCTTGCTTTTCTTCCCAAAACTTGGACGATTGACTTGTCATCTTCGTGTTAATCTTATCCAGTTGTTTAATAACTCGTCATTTTTCGTACAAAATTATCTTGGAACACCTCATTGTTCCACTATCATAAAGCTTCGTGCAATTTGGACATCCGTCTCTGCCATTCCTTGTTCTCCCTCCAGAATCCAGTGAGAAAACTTTAGAAATCAGGGTGAGATAGTCATGTTGCAACAAACCAGAAAAGTCTATGCCTCCTATTAGGAGGTGTACTCTTAGCCAGAGATATGAGAATTGGCATGTGGTCTAATTTGTAGAATGATATATGGAAAAGAACAACATCTCGAAATTGAAGCCTTCAAGGTAGATTAATCAACAACTATCCAATCTCTTCCTTAGATTCCCTTGCCGCCATGTAAAAACAGGGCCTTGAAATCCTGCATCTAGGAAGTGGTTGGATTGCAAAAAAAATCATGAATTCATACATCCCACGCCTTGACAACTGCCCAGGGTTCATGAATATAGTAGGCCAATTCTGTCAAATTCTCCTAAGGGAACCTCCTACTCATAAACCACTTTTATTAGCCAACTCACATGCTGCTTCCACTGAATCCTCAAGTGAACAGATTGAAGGTTTGAGCCAGAATATCAACTTGTCAGCACTTAGCTTGCCAAACACACCAAATGCCTTTAACTCTACCGGCAACTTCCCCAACATGCCAACTATCAAAACCCAACCTTGCCACAATTTTATGTGCCCTCAAAGAATTAATCTGAGTCTCTAGTAAAAAGAGTAAGTTTACACTATACTCTTTTGTGATATCTTTAATTAGCTTGCTAAATCCAATGGCTCTTACTTCTCTGCAGTTCCAGGATACAAAATTCATTTAAAAATTATCAGTTGGGTGAGGCTTTACTGAGCTGGGATCTTGTTCTCCCAAAACTTGGTATGTCTCTATAATTGCCAAGTCGCAGCCTGCAGTCTCCATTGGCTGACTACAGCTTGGCATGGTAAACTCAAGATGTGATTCAGAAGCGAGTGAGTTTGGAGGGATAGAGGATGAGCCAAGACCAACCTCACCCTTTGTTTTCCATTGAGATCCATCGGGGTCTGCCACATCAAGCCATTGCACATATTTTGGGCACCTCCAAAGATAAATTGATAATTGAGAGCCTTTTAAATTGGCGAATAATGTTGATATTGTCCCTCACGTTAACTCGGTGCGCCTTGGCATTAGAACCAGAGACTTGATTCGTTACCCAGGCCACCATCACCAATATATAAGGCATCCTCACGTGCTTTGAACAAGACGACAGAGCTAGACAAATGCATGATGTTGTACGAGCAGGTTGCAGCACCAAACGCATAGATTGATTCACCGTCACTGTTGAATGAGTAATGTGTGCCACCGTCTACACTGGCTGTGCGGCCTATGATTCAGGCCCCATTGCTTTGCTATTATTGCTAGTATCGACCATATTGGGAAGGGGGGTGCAATCAGCAGTTTGCAGTATCGTGTACCTTGAGCCATTATCGTGCAAATTAGGAATTTTCTCAACCACATGCTGACAAGAATTTTTCCCTTCACCTCCATAAATGTAGTAAAAGTTTTAAATACCCCTAAGTAAAAAAAATGCACATTTTTTTTATAAGTCCGAACAGGGGTGTCTAGACTCGTAAAAAATTTTGCAAATCTTTTTACAAGTCCGAACATGGGTATCTGGATTTGTAAATCTTTTTATAAGTCCAGACAAGAGTATCCAGATTTGTAAAAAAATTTGTAAATTTTTTTACAAGTCTGGACAAGTGTGTCTGAACTTGTAAAAAGTTTTGCAAATTTTCTTACAAGTTTGGACAGGGGTATCCAGACTTGTAAAAAAAATTACAAAGTTTTTTTACAAGTCCGGACAGAGGTGTCTGGAATTATAAAACAATTTGCAAATTATTTTACAAGTCTTGACAGAGGTGTCCAGACTTGTAAAAACGTTTGCAAAAAACCTTATTCCATAATGTACCGAGAGAAGATAAATGCAAACTGAACAAGAAAGGACAAAGGAAACACAAAATGGATGAACACAAACGCAGGAAGAAGAAGAAAAAGAGAAAGTCATTAATTTAGCAAGAAGAAAAACGAAGTCGTGCAAGAGAAGCAAATGAGAGAGGTGAGAAACGAGAGAGGTGCAAACGAAAGAGGAAGAGAAAGAGGCGCGTGATAATTAAATTTTTATTGTTTTCATTAATGACCTTTTTGCCATTTATGGAGGTGTAGGGAGAACTTATGAAGGTGTAGGGAGAAATTCTCCTTGAAAACGTGGCTTCAAACCCATTAAGTTCTCCTTACATGATTGTGTAGATCCTCCAACTTTATATTCCTTGCAATTAACCATGGGCCATAAATGCTCTTTGAATCATCCGTTATTTCATATGTCTAGGTTGTTTCATGTAAGGGATCATCATTAATTATGGCAACATTTATTTCACTAGAAACGACTTTGGAGTACTGACTGTTGTGACCTTTATTTCCACCTGATAATGGACCACTGCGATCAACCTCTGATTCATCTCGACTGGATTCTTTTGGCACACCGACACCATAATTTAAGTTTGTATGTCTATATCTTCCACACCAGAAACAAATTTTATGAAGACCCTTGTACTATACTTATAGCAAATGCCCCTAGTTATAAGCCTATAACCTTAGACTGCAATGGTTCATTAAGGTCAATTTCAACACAAAATCTGGCATACCGACCTCTGGCCTAGATTGCTGTCACATGATCAACCTTAAGCATCGTGCCTAAAGTGGAACCCACTCTCAAAAAAAAAAAGCACCATTAAACAATTCAATGGGAAGATCAGGGATACAAACCCACACAACTACCTTTTTTGTATTATACTCATTCTCCATGAAGAAAGGTTTCCATCTCTTCACCAGAATGTAATGGTCTGCGACCATTCATGGGCCCTTAAAGATTGTTCGATTATAATCCTCATGTGAAGAAAAAAGGATTTGATAGTAATTATGAGGCATGTCAATAATCTTTAAGGATCCTTTCTTCGCCAATCACAATTCACGTTTGCTTGGAGCACACAAAAACCCATATTTTTGCCTAATACAGTCACCATAAGAAACCCCTTGCATTGCTTGCACCACTCGTAGAATTCCTCATTGATATTGAAATCTTCTTATACCGAGTAATTGAATCTGCTTTAGCATTGACAGTGGCAATTCAATTTTCGACATTCCAAACATCTTTCATCAAATTTAGAAAATACCACTGGCCCATCTCGATTTAACAATTTAGCTTTGTATGACTCAAACTCCTCCTTTTCATTCTCCTCGTTAGCCACATGATCATTGACCCCCATAGAATCTGCTTTCGCTTGACTTTACAGTTGCTCTGAACCAGGAGATCCTCCTTTTCCTTAGAAGCCTCATGCAAAATCCTACTAGAGTTCATATTACTATTGAAACTTTAAAATTGTTGTACTATTACCAGATCAATAAAAACATTCAAAGTAGTAATCTAAAATAAGAAAAAAGTTAAATGTTAATTTTTGTTCATTATTTTTTAGTACATTAATTTTTAAAATTTTTATTTTGATCTTTTATTTTTAAAAAAAAATTATTTTGATTCTTTATAAAAAAATACAAGAAAGTTCTTCTTTCTTTATTTGATTTGTGTGATGATTCATCTTTATCCACGTTTCATCAGAAGTATTGCGTGCAATTACAATTATTTTTACATTAAAAAATAAATTATGTCATTATGGTAGATGTGATTAAAAAAATATAAATAAAATATAAATAAAGATAATAAACATTTTAGTTGCTACGGTTTAAGATAGCTGTTTCAAAAATTTGACACTAAAAAAAACTAACGAAATATGAAAAAATGAACCAAAATAAAATATTTAAAAAGATAAAAGATTATAATAAAATTTTTAAATCTTAATGTGCCAAAGATAAAAACAGATGAAAATTAAGATTTAATTTGAAAAAAAATATATGTATTTAGAAAAGTATAAATATGTTGGAAAAGATATTAGAGGGAGGATTTTATAAGTCTGAAGAAAGAAGCTAAAATGAATTTAACAAGCATATGAGTAATTTAGTCTAAAATGATGGGTAGAGAGATATTTTGAAGTGAGGGAAAATAATATTGATAACCCAAACAGCTAAGGAAGCGATGGGAGGGAGGTGTTGGCGAATGGGGAGGGTGTCATCATATTCCTAATCAGGGCGACAGGTGTAAGCAAAAACATGGAATACCTGAAAATGAAAATGTTGGTGTGTGGTATGAAAGAATAGCATAATAAGAGATGGCATGGGTGCTTATTGCGGAGGCTATAGCCATTGAGACCAAAGGAACTAATATGGCTAACCAACACTCACCTCATTCCTAAGCCCTCCATAGTCCATACTCTTACTCCACCACTTCACATATCACCATATATATATATATATATATATATATATATATATATATACAATTTACCATACACACCTTTAACTCATCCAAACAAACACACTTTCAAATTTATCCTTTATTTACTTCAAACCCCCCCTTTGTTACATGCTATACTGTATTTATTTAAATCAAATTATTCTACCAAATTTTTTAAATAAGAGATGTTACTTGTCTTCTTCTTCTTTTCTTTTTTTTTTTACTGGACACTTGTCTTATCTTACTCTTATTTAAGTACTTATTTTTATTTTTCAATAAATATAATTGTCAATTTTATTTCAAATTTCATTCATTTATCAACTAGTTCAAAAACCTTATTTCTCAATTATCTCACATCACTGCTTTTTATTTTTATTTTAAAAAAATTTAATATTTTTAAAATAAATTATCAAATAATTAATAATAATAATAATAATAATCTAATATTTCAAAATAAATTTTTGCTGTGAATCTAAAGTATAAACTATATATTTAAAATATTATCTATTAGTAATTTTAATTATAATATAATTTATATATTAAAAATACTTTTTTTTATAAAATTTTGATAATGTAGCATACATTAATACAACCTAAAATTCTAGCTAGTGTGATTTTTAATTAGGGGCGTTATTCGTTAAATGTCCAGAACAAACTAATTTAATTAGTTAATTAAATCAATTTTATTTTTTAAAGTCAAATCTTAATTATTAATGGGTTATTTTTTTAGAGTAGAGATTTCGAATCTATCACCTCTTCTTTTCTTTTCTTTTTTTTCACGTATAGATTTTGTCGCTAAAATAATAAGTTTATATTTAAATTTATAAACAAAATCATGTATTTATGAGTTCAAAAATGGAAATTTACATTTTTTTTCTGTGGGAAATCAAGTTGAACCGAACGCTCGATCGGATGGTTGAAATTTTTGTAGTAAATCCTATTCAAACCATATAAATCAAAATTAAGCAATGCAACTTTAGTTTACTCCAAAAAATAAATAAATTAAACGACAGCTATTCATAAATACTCCAACTTTTTTTAATCCACTGGCATTCGTTAATTAATGAGGGTGTTACTGATGGAGAAAAGTGGAGATAATAATTTTTCATCAACTTAATGTATAAGAGAAGACCTGTTCTAGAGAGTCCCTTCATCCACATAAATTTAATTTTCCTAAGTTTTTCGTAATTCAGTTATAAAGCTCATTTTGGCCCTTCATTATTAGTGAAGGGTTGTTTGCACTGTATAACTACTCTCTCATGATCCCTCTCAAATAAAACTAATCACTAAGTCACACTAATTAATTAATATCTGAATTCATCGTTAACTATAGTATTTAAATTAATTAATTTAGAGAATGTAATTGAGCATTACAAAGAATTATCTTAGCCAGTTGCAATCAATAGAAAGTTTCTTAATTATCTCCTGTCTCTAATCAAGTAGTGTTCATCATTAATTACTCCAGTTCGATTTGGATGCTTGGAATTTTTGTAGTAAATCCTATTCAAACCAAACAAATCAAAATTAAGCAATGCAAATTTATTTTATTAAAAAAAGAAGAATTAAATGACAGTTATTCATAAATACTCCAACTTTTTTTAATCCACTAGTATTTGTTAATTAATGAGCGTGTTACTAATGGAGAAAAGTGGAGATAACAACTTTTCATTACCTTAATGTACAGGAGAAGACCTGTTCAAGAGAGTCCCTTCATCCACATAAATTTAATTTTCCTAAGTTTTCGTAATTCAGTTATAAAGCTCATTTTGGCCCTTCATTAGTGAAGGGTTGTTTGCACTGTATTCTCCTGATTCCTCTCAAATAAAAATAATCACTGAACCACACTGATTAATTAAGATCCGAATCCCTCGTTAAATAGTGTTCATTGTTAATTACTTAGTACATGTTTGAGGTTTCGGATAGAAGAAATTTGCATGCAATATTGTAGAGGTTTATATGAAAGTTTAGGTTGAGGCAACTCTGAGAGTTCAACCATAAATGTCAAAAAGTCTGAAGCGGTCAGATTCTGTTTCTTGGGGAATATTGACGTTTGTAATTCCTGCTTCTTGCTCTTCCCCATCACCAGAATTTGACACAATTCCCGAACAGTTCACTATTTCTGTCACCAAATTCCGCAAAAGGTTACACAAATTTTTGTTATTATTTTATTTCTGTCACCAAATTCCGCAAAATGTTACACAAATTGATATTATTATTTTAGGTGCCATTGTCACGTTCTAGTAGTTACATTCCATGTATGTGATGAGTATTATTATGATGAGCTTAGTATGTTTAGCATTCAGTTTACTTGGTTATTGCTTTGTACTTCCCTTGTTATTTGTGAATGGTAGGAAGAGTAGCATAGCACCCGTTTTGTTATACATATGCATAAATGAAACTCTTCGCGCTGTTTCTTATTCATCATATGATTCGGTCTCCATTTTATACATTCATCCCTCCTGATTATAGTAAGTCACCCGGCTTGGAGATTCATTGATTGTTACTGTATATGTATCTACAAAGTATGAAGGTTCTGGAGATAAAATCTTATAAAAGACATACTCCATTTAGGATACAGAAAACAATTGCAAGGAAAATAAATTACAACATGACATGAAGATCGATAGTGGAAGTTCGTGCTTGAAAATGACTCCTAAAGATCAGTTTCAGTCATTTCAAAACACATACTTGTAGCACTGTCTCATATATATGTAGTGTTTTAAGTATTTCAAGATTTTGCCTTCCCCATTGATATCGAAGCTTCCATATTGTTACTTCTTCCCATCTTATGAACTTCACTCATTAATGTTAACTTAGTAGTTCTAAACACAGTTTTACATGTCGCAGATGGAACCGAGAGTCACCATTGAAGCTATCGAGGTTAGTTATTCTTAGTTGATCAAGTTTAGTTTCAATCTGCTTCCTAGTGATAGAAAACAAAGTGAAGGGGTTCTTTGTGTTAATGCTAAATAGAAAAACAATTTAACAAACCGTTTATGGACATGGCCTATATATATATATTTCACGTCACAAACTGAACTTAAAAGCAAAAAATATAAAATGAATGTTTGAAAAGAATAAAAATTGACTGTATAATCTTTTAAACTGTAACGCATCTTACAGTTGAGCATTTTTCCAATATCTAAAATATGTGAAATAACTAGAAGTCTGTTGAATCAAATAGTTCATTAATAGTTTCACTTTTTCTTCTTCTTGCGGTAGTCGATTTGACTTCACAAAGTCTAGCTTGCATGCTTAAACAGAATACATATGCCGATGTTATCCACTAAAATATCATATAGATAGATTCTTTTTGTTGGATAGAAAAAAAAGGTTATAAACAAAATTTGTTGTTTTATTTATGGATAACGTGTTTCTTTTTTTTTTTTAAAAAAAAAAAAACAGTTGAGAGAAAGAAATGATAGCTACAGAGAGCAGTCAGCCACAGATGATAAGAAGAGTAAAGGAGGGTGGAAAACTGCAATTATCTTACTAGGTACTAAGAAATGATCATTCAATTTTGATTTTTCAAAAATGAGAAAAGAATGGCAACGCTACGCATAAATATAAGTTGGAAATATGTTGTGTTTTAATATCGTACTGAATGCTGCAGCGAATCAAGCACTAGCTACACTAGCTTTCTTTGGAGTCGGAGTGAACTTGGTTCTGTTTCTGACCCGAGTCCTTCGCCAAGACAGCGCTGAAGCTGCTAACAATGTTAGCAAGTGGACCGGAACAGTTTACATATTCTCATTGATTGGAGCCTTTCTCAGTGATTCTTACTGGGGTCGATACTTAACCTGCTCAATCTTTCAGCTCATTTTTGTTTTGGTATTGTGTTTTCCTTACACTTTGTAGGTATTAGCAACACTATGAAATTCTGAATATGTACATGAACAGGGCTTGGGACTGTTGTCGTTGACATCTTGGCGGTTTTTGATCAAACCAGCTGGTTGTGGCAATGAAGAAATCAAGTGCAGGGAACCATCATCATTTGGTGTTGGAATTTTCTACTTGTCCATATATCTAGTGGCTTTCGGATATGGAGGGCACCAACCTACCTTAGCAACCTTTGGTGCAGATCAATTTGATGAGAAGAACGAAAAACATAAGAATGCCAGAGAAGCTTTCTTCAGTTATTTTTACTTTGCCCTCAATGTTGGATCTCTTTTCTCCAACACTATATTAGTTTACTACGAGGATTCGGGGATGTGGACAATGGGTTTCTTGGTGTCCTTGGCTTCAGCTGTTGTTGCCTTAGTTTCATACTTATTAGGATATAAAAAATATAGATATGTAGAGGCATGTGGGAATCCAGTAATAAGGGTAGCTCAGGTGTTTGTGGCTGCTTTTAGAAAGTGGAAAGTTGGTTCAACCAAGGAAGACCAACTTTATGAGGTCGAGGGTCCGGAGTCTGCCATAAAAGGGAGTAGAAAGATTCAGCACAGCAATGATTTTAGGTAATAAAACAATATTTGATTGTATTCATTTTGGAATATGGAATCGAAACTTAAATTTTTGTTATGTTGACTAGATTCATGGACAAGGCAGCTATGATAACGGAGAAAGATTCAATTAATCTCAAAAATCATTGGCGGCTTTGTACTGTAACTCAAGTTGAGGAAGCCAAATGCGTATTGAGAATGCTGCCAGTTTGGCTATGTACTATAATTTATTCAGTTGTGTTTACGCAAATGGCTTCACTTTTTGTTGAGCAAGGGGATGTGATGAACAACAACATAGGAAATTTTCACTTGCCAGCAGCTAGCATGTCAGTGTTTGATATCTGCAGTGTTCTTTTATGCACTGGAATTTATCGCCAAATCCTGGTTCCTCTGGCTGGAAGATTTAGTGGCAATCCTAGGGGACTAACTGAGCTTCAAAGAATGGGAGTTGGCCTAATTATTGGAATGTTAGCTATGGTTGCAGCTGGGGCCACAGAGCTTGCAAGGCTTAAACGAGTTATACCTGACGAAAAGGCTAGTTCATTGAGTATATTTTGGCAAATTCCACAGTATGTTTTAGTTGGTGCCTCAGAAGTTTTCATGTATGTGGGTCAATTAGAGTTCTTTAACGGACAAGCCCCGGATGGCATAAAAAGCTTTGGGAGCTCACTTTGCATGGCTTCAATTTCTCTTGGAAACTATGTTAGTAGCATGCTGGTGTACATGGTAATGGGAATCACCGCAAGAGGCGAAAAGACTGGATGGATTCCCAATAACTTGAATGTCGGGCACATGGACAGGTTTTTCTTCCTCGTCGCAGTGCTAACTGCTCTTGACTTTGGGCTCTACTTATTCTGTGCTCGCTGGTACAAGAGCATCAACCTTGAAGATGGTGACATGGAAAGTCAAGAGGACGAGGAAATGATTAGTAAAGTTTGATTCAGTTGTTTCGATTTTCATTTTCTTGATAGGCTTTTGTTTATGCTGGTAATTTAAATAAGGCTGTTCATGGATGATCCCTTTTAGTGACACAAAACATGACCAGCTCAATTTGAGAGAGAATTGACAGATTATTGGTGGCATGATTGCTTTCTTGTTAACCTTACAACTTGGGTTGGAAAGTAGAGCGAGATATCAAATTTGGCCTTTGGACTTGTGGTATACATGAATATGAATATAATAGGCATCCTTTGTTTCTATGTAATGCTTCTGAACTTTGAGTTTGAAGCCAGCCTACCTGTGACTCTCAGAGAGGATAAAACTACAACTTCCTACTTATTTTTTGAAGACCTCTTAACAACGTATCGTTCTAACTAGTCACTTGGAAATTTCTAATCCTACCTAAAAAGGACACAAATCCTGCTGTTATCCTTCTGCATAAAACATTAATTAAAGAAGTTAATGGGATCAATTTATATTTTTTGTAGATAAAAATGTAGTTGAAGTATTTGCTTTTTCTAAATCAGTCGATTCCAAGGATTTTCATATATAATGGACCTCATCAAAATTAGAACTCCGGAAATGAGGAGACAAAAATATGTTCCCTAAATACTGCTATTCTCCTTAGACACCATGGCATGCAGCTGTTTTGCAGTCCATGTTACACAAAAAGTCCATGAAGAAGGGTTAGGGGAGCAACATCTTCTGTCATAGTCTTCAAAAGCGTTTTGTATTCTGTTAAAACAATTTACAAGGTATTAAACAACATAATATAAATTATGCACGCTTAATGCAGTTGCATGCTCATAGTGGCTATTGCGGAATGCATTGATTCCAGAATTGGTTATCTAACTAAAAACAAGGCAACTATGAATGTTTCCATAAGAAATTGTAAAAATGGAGTACGAGTAGCTCAAAAAAATTTGCTTAATTTATCTTCAGGAGATGATTCTCAAACAGCTAGTTAAGCAATACTCCTATCGAGTATGATTTTCTACTTTGTAAAAAAGTGCTTATTATGATAGTACTCCTATTGAGTACAATTTTGTACTATTGAAGTACTTATGAATTTTTTTGTTTGGACCAATTATCTAAGTGTTTGCTCAATTGACATTTTGTGGCCACAATAATCTGAGTATCATTTTATATAAACTAGGTGTCTATGTGGTTTTAGTAGGGAATTTATGGATTTCCTACTTATCTTTGGATTCTTACATAGTCACTCTTTTTTGAAACTCAGATTAGTTAAATGTCAAATATTATAGAGCATTTATGTAGCCTATATGTAATTACATATGTTATTGGGCTATGATGAATAATTAGATGCATGTAAATTATGCTTTCTCACCTATATAATTTTTCGGACTCAAGTAAAAAAAAAAAATTATATTAATTAAATATTTTTTTATTCACTGATCAAATACTTAACTTTGGAGTTTTATAACTCATATGGTTTGGTTAAGTTTTGATGTCTTAGATCAGAGGGAGTCTGAAAACTTTCTTATGAGATATGTGTGAAGTAATATCATTTTAGTAACATATCTCTTAGTATTTTTGGATGCTTGAGACCATGTAGTATATTTTATTGAACTACATTATTCTATATACTTTATGAGAAATATTTATGATATATATCCCTATCGGATATTATTTTGTAGCTCAAATTTCTCATTGTCTAATATAAGATTTGTCTATAATTGTCATTCTAGCTTAATGATTTATCTTTGTATTATTGATTAATACCATCCAAGTGGGAGAATGTTGGAAATAATAGTGGATTGGTATTAATCAATTATATTTTATCATTATCTGACAATTTAAGATTTGGTGATAATCATATCTTATAATATCTTTATGATTATTTGAATGGGATTATAGTAAGATTGACTCTGTAATGGGTTGAGTCAATCATAAAAAAAAAAAGTCCATTTGAGGGGTCTCTGCCTACCCTGGGGGATTATAAATTTGCCATCCCATTAAGCAAATTATAACAACAACAACAATACACATTCTCTAGAATAATCCCCTAGAAAGTAGGTAGTAAAACCCTCAAGAGTTCTTATTGAACTCATATCTCTACAATAATCATTCATAGGCTTTTTGTTTTTGAAGATCAAGAACTTAAATTCAATATATCTGAGGTACACAGATTCTCTTTCCTCTACCTTTTTATATTTAATTCTCTATACATACTATAATCTTGTATCTATTGATTTAAGGTTTCCTTTTATTACCATCAATACACAGATTAATTAATGATTCTCAAAGATCCTAGAAGAACAACTTTATGAAATCTCATTCATGAAAGAAGTAGCATTCTAGGTGCACATCATGGTTGGTTATTGGGAAGGTCGCATGTAGAGTTTGTTTCATTTCAAGGGTATATATTATCACTTGTATTCTAAATTTTAATAGTTTATTTATTTTTGTGATGAATATTCTTAAAGATGATCAAGTTACAAAAGGAACATATCCTATACGTGTGTTCGAATGGCATGCAATATATATATATATATATATATATTGCATTGATTAAACTTCATTTTTTCTGGTCCCATCACATTTCATGGAAAAAGAAAAGACAAAAAAGAGGCTAAAATGTTCGCAGCATATTGCATTCTCTCATCTTCAAAAAGAAAAAAAGCACACAGAAAATGTGGAAAGAATGATAATCGGAATGCACTTGTGGTTTCCACACAAGTTTAAAATTTAAAACAATAATTTCCAAAACGGAAAGATTTTTAGCAAAGTGAAAACAAAAATGCAGAAGGTGGCGAACCTGAACCTGATATTTGACTGAAATTAAGCAAAGACAAAGAAGCAAGAGCCTTGAGCTCAAGTTCTTCATTTTCCAGGATTCCTTTCAACTGAGAGATAATGGATAAGAATGAGGGAAGATGCAATCCAGCACTAAATGTTGTAGATAGTGAAGAGCTCAACCATGTTAGTGTTATTAGACACGCCTTCACCAAATCTAGGTGCTTAGAATCTAAACATCTACACATGATCTTCAAAAATGGGCTGTCTCCATCACCAATCAACGACTCTAACAGCTTCTTTTGCAACTCTTCACCCCTGTTTTCTTCTTCCTGTCATTTTAATTAATTTATTGGCCAAGATACATTCAGTGACTCATACAAGCTAATGCACAATTGAAAGAACAAGCCCTTATGATAACCTCTTCTTTGTGGCCTGAATCAGGATGTATCACTTCAAAGCTATCATTATTATAACCTGTTTGTTTTATTATGCTAATCTTAGTAGTGGAAGAAAAATGTCCACACAAGATTAGAAGTGCTCTGCAACACCTTTTTCTTGCTTCTTCATCATTTAAGCTGCCTTCAAGTGCCTCTGCAATGCCATTCACTGCCGCCTCTCTGTATATGCTAAACTTTTGAGGCTCAACCTGCACCCGCAAACTTGCTCTAGTGTCAAAAATATTTATATGCAAAAGAAATCGAAAATGTGCAAATCAACAGAATATCTTAAATCTATTTCCACGGAAAAACAAAGCTTCGTAATGAAGCAAATTGCAAGATTTTAGGTTGGGTTAGGATTGCGCGTTACAAACAACTGTGTAAATGCAGCAGATGGAGGAGAGATGTTTAAATGCAGTAGCATCGCCTAAATGTATATAAAAACAAAGATGATTTGGCAAATTTTCAGACTCACATTATTTGTTACAAGTAATCATATTCTTGACAATTGTTTGCCACAAATTCTTATAATTAATTTGATTGACTGACTGGAAAGTGTCTCTACAGTAAGAGATGTGATTTAAAGGGTAAAGTATATAGTTATAGCCTTTGATTGGAAAATTCGCTGTTGAGACTGTCATTGTGAAAAAATGCATATATGTACCTATTAATAAATTAAGAAATTAATAAATTTAAACCATTGATTTTTTAAAGAATGGTTATAACTTACAACTCCTTGCTTTATTTTCCAAAAAGTGCACCTGTCACTTTAGAAGAGCCATTTGTTAAGTATGTTAGGTTGCCTCATCAACCTTTCAAGTTAGACCAGCTAAGATTATTTCTAGTGATGATGCAACAAAATTGACCTGAAATGATTATACTGGGAAAACTGGGGTAACATTTTCAGCATTACTTGAGCATACCAGTAGATCAAAGTGTAATAAGAGGACAGCAATTAGGGGTTTTTCAAATGGAGTAGAGTTCTTGAGATGCATGAGCAGAATATGCATTATATTAAATACTTGTTCACCCGCCAAATCACTTATGAAGGAAGAAACATCCTTTCTCCTACAAAAAAAGAAAAAAAAGTTGAGTAATTAATATTAATTTGAAGACTAGTGGATATTGTCCTTGTAACAATTTTTTATAGAAATTTATAATATCCAAAATATGCTGATAAACAACTGACCAAAATGATCCAATTAGTTATGGAAACAATTATAGAATCTGTTTGTTAACTATTTTAACAGTTAGGCCAAAATTTGTTCAGAGAAAGACAGTACAAGTGGTTTAAAGATCCATTGTAGCCTTTTAAATAACTTTTAGCATAAAATAGTGCTTATTTTAACACAAGCTTGTTCTAATTTTGTACTCAGTCTGCTTTAAAAGAGAGTGCTTTTAAAAAGAGTGCTTATAAATTACTAAAATTAGGAAGCATGTTAGGAGTTATAAATCATATTTTAGACTTTCATTCAATAATTTAAACTCCTTTAACATATTCGTTTTTTGTTTCTCAAATTAGGTCATTATCACTCCTCAAATAAATAAGACCTTGTTGAAAATTGCATTAGTACTTCTGCTAGATCTTATTAAATAATTTATACCATGTCTTTATGAGATTTTATTGAGTTATTTTCTGTTATGTTTTATGTTTAAGAGCAATAATGTTTATTTTCTATTTTTCAATTATGTTTCAGCTCTCTAAAGAGCAATAACCTGCTTGTAATGGGTGAGCCTGTTGTTAAAAAATGTTGTCCTATTTGTTTGCCTTTCAGTGTATGGTTTTTAGATTTTCAGATTGCTTTTCTTCCTTATTCCTTTTGCATATTAACAACAGTCTATAAATTTTAACGCCCAACACCCATTTCCCCAGTTAATGTCGCAGCTAAGTTATAACATTTTGACTTGCTGCGAACTATTTTCACTTTATTTGAGGGGTGATAATTTGACCTGTATGTTTCAGTAGGCTACAAATCAATCTAATGTAATTGAATACCATAACGATCACCTCTTCATTGATAAAAGTTCAGTAAGGAATAGTATTGCATTTGTTGTTAGTGTAGCCTCTTTGCTGTGAAGAAGCTCAAGAAGACATTTTCTGTTAACACTTCTTGCTATCTGATATATGCAACCAGAGTCCACTTGAATAAAATTTAGCAAGAGTGAGACCACATGTGATTTTTCTTCCACATTTCCCTGTTCAAACCTCCTGAAAAGAAAGGGAAGAACTCCTAAAGAGATGAGATGCTTAGCATAAGTTGATTTATCTTCTTCTTTAAAAGAGGAGAGAAAACCATCTAACTTGAAAATAGCAGCCTCGTCCCTATTTTTCATCTTAAGCTCCTCTGAATTCTCCACCGTTTGAGAAGCAAGATCAAGAAGGTAATCAAAACGTTCTGATTTCCAATTATCAATCAAACGCTTCAAAATAAGGTTGGTAAACGGCATGGCCACACATTCTAAAGTATTTCCTGTTACCGGACATGTTCTGTTTCCCTTTTCAAACCATGCTTTGATGGCCTCTCTTTCAAAGGTTTGACCAGTCTCTAGGGTGACTGGTTCCTCAAAGAGATTTCCAGTAAGAGGACAAACAAATTCCTGGGGAATGCTTGGAAAATATGATCCTGTGCAATATTTTAATGTACAGCATTTAGGAAATCCAATATTTAATAGAATGCTATTTGAAGGAAGGTACATCAATCAAAACATATGATTTTTCTCACCTTCAAGAACTGAACTGATCTTATTTGGCTGCACATGAAAGATTATTATAAATTAGAGGTGACCGGATATATCAAGTCATAAACAGTACATAGACAATGAGAAATCTGTTTGACTGAAAGAATGTGCTTCACATTTCTAAAACAGATGGTCGCACCTTTCTGGTAGCAAGTTCATTTGCTTTTTCATGTGGTAGAGCATCAATATTGTGGCAGTTCAAATTAGTTTGCCTTGAGAAAGAGTTATTAATGTCCACAATGAGATTTCTTTTCTGCCATTCTTCTGCAACTGTCATTGAATTTCCTTTCTGCAGTCAAATATTGTTGACAATGTAATCATACAAGTGAGATGTAGAGCAAATGAAATATGTTAATTTCACTTCAAGCATAAAATAATTTTTATAAATTATATATAGTGATTCACTCCTCAACCTATTTGACTCCAAATCTACAAAATGCATAATTTGATTCAAGATGTAGAACTACCAACTAAAGGTAATGTTTCCAAACAAAATGACCTACAACAGAGTTTCATAAATATAAATTCAAGACTTTTTGAATCAAGTTTAAGAGTTGATGTATTTTTTTATTGTGTGGATGTGTGTGGAGATATATCATAGAAGAAGGAAATATATTGTGTAAAGGAACTTCTTAGATATTTTTATTCATTTTACAAGTTTTTGTGGAACTTATAAAAAAGTTTTGACATTATATGTGACCCCTCTCCAGTTTGATTAAGCGGGTGATTTTTTTCATATCAATGAGCTTTATTTATAAATATAGCATCTAAAAATAAAAAGAGGAAACAAATTTTTAACTTACATATAATATCTTTAAATGTAAAAGACATTCTAGAGATAAACATCTCTTTTTTTTTTTTATTTTAAACAATATCCTAAAGATTTGAAACAAATAAAAAATTCTTGAAAGATAAACAAATTACTTCTTTCTAAAATCAAAAGATATGAGGCATATTCTCAACAGAGTACTCGAGATAATCAGGTAAAAGAGTAACCCACTGTAGTAACGTAAATCAAAGGTACGATGAAAACAAGAGAGGGAAAATTATCAAATGGAATTATAGGTAAAATTATGTTGTTTAAGAACAACTAATGACCCAACTGGTTAAGTTAACCATGTTCAAAGAGTGGGAACAAATTATTACTTAACTTACTGACTTAACTAACCACTTTAGTCATTGTTAAACTGATACTAAATTTACTGGATCAAGAATGCCTTGCTTGAAATTTTCCCAGCAAAAAAATGTACAGAAAAGAGGAATATCTTACAGGCTTGATTGTATCAATTGCTAAACCTTGAGCAAAATCTTCAATATCTTGATCCATGAATTCAACAGTTTCAGACTCGGATGTTAATGTCTGTTCAACAATAGTTGAACCATATGAGCCTTTCACACAGTTGCCACCATCCTTAATATCTTTGACTTGGTAAACTCCAGGTTTACTCAAGCTACCAAACATAGAATTATAAAGTTTCTTGCTGACCATTGGCTGTGGTGAGAATGGGTCAATGGAGCTACCAGAGTCTAAAAGTGAACTTCCCTCTTGACTTCCTATGACAGAAACTGATGGAATGGCAATTGAAGGAATGGGTGGAGATTCTACTCCTTCAGTGAGCCAATCTTTGTAGTATACAGCAAATATATGAGTTCCAGAATCCAAATGTTCATTATACACGTTCTGAATAAGTTTTAGCTTTCTTGTTTTACTTGGTGTGTTTACTAGTACTTCTGCTTCCTTGTTGTACCATGCCTTCAAAGGAGAAAAATACGGAGAAAATAGATGGTTCCACAGTTCAGGCAACAATATAGTTCGTGCCTGAAAAGGTGAATCACAAAACACTTGCAAGAGGTGCTTTGCTGACACCTTATTTTTTTTCTGCATCAAGTATACCACACTGAGGTAAAGATGAGCACAGGCTGACAGTTTATAATTCGGGATTCCATACGTACACTCATACTTGAAGTCATTTAAACTCAAACCTGTAATAATGCTAAGCTGCATCATGATTCTCTTCAGATACGTGGCAGATATAGGTTCTTGAGCTGTTTGTTCAACGGCCTCAATTGCTTGCTCAAGACTTCTTATGACTTTGGTCTCAGTAATGTTCTCTTCTTCCAGTTCAACAAAATTCAAGGAAGAGAAACATTTGTGACGCAAGGTTGACCGAAAATCCTCATCTTTTGGAAAACGCTTTAAATAGCCATTTAGAATGGAAACTACAGCTTGGACAGCAACTTCATCCAGAGCAGGAGTGGAAGGAGCTTGCATAGCATGATTGCTATTAGATCTAGTATGTAAGTCCTTCTGGGGTTTTATATTAGTTCTGGTTTCACTAGAGTGTCCAAGCATAAGTATACTGGAGCTTCTGCCATGCAGCTTTTCAGGAATTTTCCCCCATTCTTCCTCCTCCACAAGTGCATCGAAATTTTGCTTTTTCCCTCTTTTTGCAGAAACTTGTTTTGAACAAGTATCCTTAACTCTGCTAGCTTCTTGCTCAATCACCTCGGTGATCTCATCCATTTTGTCTCTCAAAGATGCATTATGACTAAAACGATATCTTGAGGCATCAGACTTTGTTCTCTGAGTTGGAATTGTTTCAGTTGATACACAAAATCTCCCTTCCAAAGAGTAAAGAGGCTCACATGAAGGCGCATGGTGGAAGGAGGATCTAGACCTTGTCACTCCTTTGAACCCCTCCTCAGCAAGAAGCTCCTCCAAAGATGAAGCCATTTATTTATGTGCCCTCCCAACTCCCAAGTCCTAAATAAAGGCAAAGTGAGGCATAATTATAAAGTAGAAAAGTGGTAAAAAGAGAATAATCTCAACAACTAACCCTGCATGGGATTGTAAATCACCTGACATCAGAAGAATCAGAGGAGCTAACAGCCACCAACAAGAAGTAACCCTGCCAATGCTATGCATAGAAACTACAACACTCAAAGCAATAGACAAATGATTGGTATCAAAAGAAAACAACAAGATAAGGCGACAAATAAGAGGAGAAGAGTTCCGAGGTTTGAATGTTTCAACTTTCAAGGACTCTACACTTTGCAGGCCTTCAATACTAAGCACTAACTGTCTCCAACTACCCTTTCCACATTCTCTCACAACAAACCAAGAATTAGTCTACTATCCTTACGGCAAATAAATAAATAAATTAAAGGGAAATCATGATGAGGCAAACATAAAGAAATTGTTAGTTGATCAAGTATTTCGAATACACACAACACCATTGTTAAAATGTACGAAATCATCTTTCATCTTTATGAAACACGCTAAAGCATAATAATTTTTTCTTAAAATAACATTTCTTTCTTTTAAAATTGATTTTTTTTTCCTTTTGCTCAGATACTATAGTATTCATCTTCTTTAAATTGGTTAAAATGTACTTTTATTATTATTGTCTTTTTACGTATACAAATATTAAGTCCAATGATATATTTTATTTTATTTTTTTACTTTTTAAAAGTAGGTGAGAGACCAATCTTTTTATTTTATATATACCTAAGGGCTAAAAGAATGGGTCATATGCATAAATCTTGAAATTAAGCATTTGTACATGTTCAACAAATTTAAATATTTTCTACTGAATTTAATTCAAGTTGTTTCAATATGCTTTGACGTTAGAAAGATATATTATTAGCTGCAATATGACAGTTGTAGGTTTCTCAAAATCAACTCTGATGTGGTTGCGATGGGGAGTTGCAGGAAAGCTACAGGTGAAGTAGTACAGAATCACCAAGCCACTTTATCTTGGAGGTTGCTCACAAGATTCAATTTTGTAGTGGTGATAAAGTGAAATTATAAATTGTGATCCAAGTTCTCACTCAGGCATATGAGCATGGGTTCCAAAGCATAATCGGACTCTTTAAATACCATCAACTTGCTAGGTGAGGGATACACTATCGATAATGATTTTTTTCCTTTAACAGATCAAATATACAGAAGTAATGGCATATGTCTAGTTCCCACTTCGTACCTCTATAGAGAGCTCTTTTAACTTTGTAAGCATTGTGTAATCTCTTTTGGTCTTTGTATTTGTATGGGGGCTTTTGAGTATTGTTTCTATGTGGGTATTCTTCTGTCAGCTATTATTGCATTCTGTAGGGGGCCTACTATAAGTATCTCTCAATTCTGGATTGTACTAGAAACTTGCAAACTCTATCCTATCATGTCTTGTGTAGGTGGATGTTTTGTAAATTTGTCTTTTTCAAAAAAAAAAAAAAAGAAAAACAGAACTAGTGGCAAAGCTTTAGACTGTAACACCATTTATTCCCCAAGGGAGGAAAATTTGTTCGTTGACAGATTCGCTAAACTGGGTTTATCTATAAATCAGGAGATTTTATTTTTAATGTTGTTTCAGACTCTTTATTTGATATTTGGCATAATGATTTGAGCTATATGATGTTAATTACTAGTAAATAAATTATTGGTTGAGTGATAGAGCATTTTATTATATACGTTTTATATCTTTTTTTGTCCTTTTAATTCGATATTTGTTTCTTAATTTTCTGTTTTATTCATTTTCATACTTGGGGGCCATTTTTGTCCTTTTTCATATATCTAATCTTATTTTCCAGGTTAGTGGACTTTCTTCATTTGGACTTTGAATTGGGTTAGCTGTTTTTTATTTTCATACTTTTCTATATTTTTGTATTTTGTATTTTTGTAATTTTTCTTTAATGGTAATTTTTAGTTTTATTTTCTAGTAGTCTTTGTTTTTTTAGGCTAATTTCATTTGGATCTTAGGCTAATTTCATTTGGATCTTAGCCCAATTTCATTTCAACCCTTATTAGAGACTAATCTAGTGAGAGAATATAAATAGTCTCTCATAACCACACTTGTAACAATCGTCGCTCATTTTAATTTTCAAATTTTAAATTTGTGTTTTAGCTTCCTATGCAAGTTTCTTTTTCTCTCCTCTTCTCATGCAAGTTTCCATGGAGATCTCCATGGAAGGCTAATTTTTAATCGGTTTGATATCTCTAAAGCAATTATGCACTATAAGTATGAATTTCGATATCTTGTGTGTTCTTTTTCATGCAAATTTTGCATTTTATTGCTCTTTTCTCCTATCCAATTTGTACAGATTTTTTATTGTTTTTATATGAATTGGTTAGATATTGATTTAAATCGATCAATTTGAATTGCAAGAGGTTAAGTGATCGATTGAGAACCTAATTCAAAAAATTAGATTTCTTAAAATTCAAGAGAATTTAGGGATTATGATTGTGATTTGATTCAATTGAATTACCTTTGAGTGTTGATGCAATTTCGCATGAATATTAGAATTGTGATTACTCAAGCGTATAGCTAAGAACGTCATATTGATTTTTCCTTTCTCTGTATTCATTTTTAATTTGATTTCTTTTTCTGCAAGTTTCTTTTAATTCCACACAAAACCTCATATTCTCTAACGTTCTTGATAAAATTTAAACCATATATGTCTTGTATCGTTGAGAGATGGCCTAATTTTATTTCCTATAGTGCAAAATTGGGAAAAACTAGTTGTTTAATATTGACCTTGACAAGTCTTTATCCTTTTGAAACGTACCATTTCAATAACCCCCCTCCAAAAAAAATGACTTTTAAACCAAACCTCTCTCTCTTTCCCACAACCTCCATTCCTCTCCCTCATTCTTTTTTCCCTCATCCACTTCTCCTCCTCTGTCTACTTCATTTTCTTTCCTTCTCACCTCTTCAAATCTTGTTTATTCCATTTACTCTCAAATCTCTCACGTAGTGAAAGGTAATAAAACTCAAAACTCCTACTCATTTTCTTTTTCTTTCCAATAAGTTTGGTAACTTTTGGTGTTAGCGATAGTGCTCTAAGGAAGAAGAAGAGTACTCACACCATACAGGTTACTCCTTTAGACTCTCTACGATAAACTCATACTCGTAACCTAAAGAATAGGCTATTTGCATATGCTAGGTTCGAGTAGAATTATTTTTAGAGCGTGGAGCACTGATTTTAGGAATTTTTATGGTTACCCATAAATAGGTAGAGCTTCAAATAAAATTCTAAATATTGGAAATCTGTGTTGATGTTCATATCTATTGATTTCTAGCTTGCATATTTTAATAGTTTTATAATTATTATAAATCATCTTATTATATTTTAATATTGATTATTTAATAGGTTTGGAGAACATACTTTGTATTTGATTTTATTCTCTATGAAATTTATTTCAAAGTTTGAGAGCTTTATAAATTTAAATTGATTATATTTGATAAAATTAGAGATTTATTTTGGAATAAACTCTTAAGTAGAATAAATTTGGTATTTATATTATGAGGATCCATGTTAGAATTTTGTATGTCGTTAGAGGATTTGGTATTTATATTATGAGGATCCATGTTGGGTATAAGTTACCTGTGGTTGTGGGATTTGTTGAACTTGGTGATTTAGTAAGTTTTATATTGAGAAATATTTTTATCGAACAATTTGTGCATTATTATGTTTCCTTTCTAGTTCATAGTGGTTGTTAAGTCCTCGGTAAGTCTTTATGACTTACCTTTTTTCTATTGTTTTTCATTCAGACATCTCTATTGTTCAGTCTTCTGTTATTTCTTTTTGGTGGACCTCCTTTCTGTTGGCAGACAATTGATATTATTTTGGGGTTATTTGTACATTCTGCAGCTATAGAAAGTCTAGTTATGAAATTTATGTTTAAATGTCGTATATTTATTGTTGTTAAAAACTGTGGTTGGTGAATTGTCGGTAACAGGTTTCTTTGTAGATTTTTGGAAAGTCCAAAATACAAAGGAGACTTTGTCAAAATTTTTACATAATCTTAAAAGTATGTTTAATTTGGGAAATTATTTGTCATATTTTGTTTTAGTTCTGTTAGATTTGTTAGGCTAAGGATGTTAGTTTATGCGTCGATCACAACCTTGAATTCGAGTTGTAACATCTTTCACAATTAATATATATATATATATATATATATATATATATATATATATTTAAGAGGAGCTAACAACTCATCCACTTACGCATTCATTTTAACATCTCTATATTAATGCTTAATTTATCAAAAAATATATATTTGTAAGTGAAAAGTCATGAAATAAGAAAGAATTCCTACAAAATCTTATAAAAATTAATAAAAGAAGAACACAGTTTTCCAAACTAAAGAATTCATTAGACCAAGGAATCAAGTTTAAGATTTTAAATTTCTACATTCATCCTTTTTAAAAAGAATTAACGAAAAATCTTTAACAATAATTCATACACATTATTCAATTAACTAAACTAAACTCCATTGATACACTTAATCTTTATTTTGTGTACATTCTCAATTTCCTTCTTTTTTTTTAATGTTATTTTTTGCAAATATTATTACAATTAATGTTTAAGGCAACGAAGTGATGAAGAATCGAAGACAAAAACAAAAAAGAACAAGTCACAAACAAAAATGGGCAATTTGAATTGCAAATGGCAAAGACACTGTATAACAGATGTGGAAGAGTAAGATGAAGTGATCTTTCTAGATGCGGAAGAGGAAGCAAATGGGGAAAGATAAAGCATATGCAAAAAGAGGAAGCATATGTGAAAAGACAAAGTGGCTTGCTTGACATTGACATATTCATGGGTTACTAAATTAAAATATAAAACAAATATAATAATATATATCCTCAGTTCGATTCTAGTTGGGTGGGGATTTTAAAGTATTAAAACCATGAATCAAATTAAACAGTTCGAATTAAACCTAATCAAGTAAAACATCCAAATCAAATTAACTAGTTCAGCTCGAATTGTCAAGATCATCATGTTGACTCAAGCCTATGAACAAACCTAATACTTAAAGGGACAAATTTCTCAATTTGCATTAATAGAGATAGTAAGCAAAGCATACACTTTAGAAATTCAAAATGCTGTGAAAAATGGTATCTTAAAGTATGTTTGTGTGGAGAATTTCAAAATTTCAAAGAAATTGTAATGATTTGAATTTGAATTGCTTTGATTTAAAAAAAATATAAATACTTTGCATAAATCAATTTAAAATCTTAATTTAGATAGGAAAATTAAATTCAATTTTCACAATTTCTAATGAAAAAGAGAAAGATAGAAGAGAGGAGAGAAAAAGATAGGACTAAATAAAATAGTAAAGATAAAGAGAAGATAGAAAAAGAGGCTATAGCAAAACTAAAGAGGAAAAACCTGAAAAAAGAAAAAAGTAAGCACAGAAAATCTTAGTAGTTTAAAAACTAAAAAACTTGTTTGGGTAGTGTTTTCCGAGAACAATTTTCAAAAACAATTCTGATTTTTTAGTTTTTAAAAACTAAAAAATTGAAACAACTGAAAGTAGTTTTGCTTTTCAGTTCTCAGTTTTTGTTTTGAAAACTCAAAATACAATCAGAATGTTATTTTTCGCTTTTCATTAATGAAATTCTAATAAACATTAACAAGTTTTTGCATTTTTTCATCTTCAAAACAGTTTTCAAATATCACTTGCCAAACAAGTTTTTTTTTTCTTTTCTTTCCAAAAACAGTTTTTGAAAACTATTTTTGAAAACTCTTTTCAAAAACTAAAAAAAAAAACAAAATCAATCAAACCCTTACTTTATGTAAAATTTGAAATTTTATAATAATTAACTATTGAAAATATTTTTACAAATTATTAGAATTTTTAATTTCTTTTAAAATTCTTCATTCAAACAATATATTTCATCATCAAAACATTTAAAAAATTTAATAAAATAAATTATTCTTAAAACTCATCAGGAATTGTTTTATTGAATAGGGATATGAAATGCAGTCCTTTTTCCTTGACTTCGATTAATAGTATTGTCAAAACAAGAGGTTAGAGATTTGGAAGAATATATCCATAGGTGTTGAGTATTACATGTTGGACATGCTCGAAATTTGAAATCATACTTAAAGCAAGATGTAATAATAGCCCAACTTCTTTTCCCAAAAATTGTTCCATTCCTGAAGTTAAAGGAAGGGTCTATCTGTTGCAATGCAAGATTCGTCAACATGAATCATCTCGTCATTCTTTGCACTTCAAAAATAAACTAAAAAAGTCAAATGCCCTTTAGAAAAATGACACATCTTGCGCCTATGCTGTATTTTAAGGAACCAAATATACGCTTTGATTTGGAATGCAACACTAGTGTCTACCCCTACTCTCCCTAACGTTATCACAAAAAAAGGAAGTTCAACGACCCTAAACAAGTTCGATTGATCCTATTATAGTTGTTTTTTTGTAGGAGGTGCAACATGCTCTGAAGATGCACATGCTTATAGCCTACATATTAAGATTTTCATGTTTGATAATGATAATAAAATGTTATAATGAAGGCGAAGCGTAGAATATCTTGCTCTTAGTTACAACTAATTACAATTGCTACATAAATTAAGCCTTCAGTTAGACACTATTCTTTGTTGCGAGATGAGCGCTCCTTCCTTTGACCACCAAGAATACGAGAAATTTGTAAACCTCTGCTGAAAGCTTGGTTGAACAGCATACGGGTTTGGAATTCTGAAACAAAAGGAAACCAAGCCAGAAAAGCAACAGGAGTAAACAATAGCAAACCCATGACAATCTCATAACCTCGGGCAAGAGTTTTCACTGATCCCCAAAACCCAGCCCGGCGTACTACGGGTTTTAATGCCTGAGCAATCTGCAAAATAAAATTACAGCGACAGAAAAATCAAAAACCACAAACATTGTAGGCAACAAAGATAATGCAATAGTTCTATAAATATGTTTCCCTCATTCTTAATTTATCAATTTCAAAATCAATAGTCAACTTTGGCTCACTTTCCAAACAGATAGTGTGATCTGGGATGTCATGTTACCCCCTCTTAGTAGGACTTTGTAATACCAAAATTTTAACAAATTAATATATTAAATATGGGAATATAGCACTACTCCACAAAGGAATAATCATTTAGTAGGGAAGAAATGGACAGAGAATTCACCTGCAGCATTCCCCAACCAGTTGGCATGAAAGCAAGAATGCAAACAACAATGTCCTGCACTGTCATATGCGGAAGGGCAATCAAAATGACAAGAATCGAGACAAAAGTGAGGAATATCATTCCCTTGATTAATCGGAAGACAAGTTGAAAATTTGCACTGAATTTACGCCTCCCAACAGATACCGTCTGAGACAAGAAAAACACAGTCAAACCAAAGGAAAGCAGTGTTTACATTTTTTTAGGCAAGAAAATGAGCAAGATCATTTGGGTGTTAATTCAATATAAGATTATTCCCACCCACACTGTACATCAATGAGCAAAGACTCCGGTGAGACAATACAATGTAACTAAAAGCATATAAATACAATTATAACATGCCCATGCAATATACATTTGCAGCTTGTTAGTTGTTACTAACCTTCATCACAAACAATATTACAAATATCACCAACCATGAAATGCCATAGACCTGTTAGGCAAGGAAAAGGTATACATCACTCCATTCAACTTACCATATTATAATCAGTGAGATAAAAATGCAGGAAAAGGGTAAAACGTAAATTAAGAATTACCAGAAAACTTTTTGTGCCTTTCTTCGTAATATTTAAGTGATATACCAGACCATACTGGTAAATAAAAAATCGCAATGATAACAGTATCTCCACTATGATCCCCCTCATTCCTGAATATTGGAGATGCTCTTGTTCCTCTTCCCACCAAGATTCCCAACTTTTTTCAGGTGGTACACCTATACCCCCTCGATTACTAATCCATTTATTCCAATCAGTCCAATCATCAACAATTTTTTGCCATTCAAAACCAGAAGGATTGAACAAGAAGGGAGCAAACAGCCAGGTACCCACCATAAACCACATTGATGCAGTAATCAAGATATATGCAACAGCACTTCTGTAACTATGACCAAAAATTTGATATACAACAAGCAATATCATGAGCTCAATACCCTTGACAAAGTGGCTACGAGAGTAAAGTCTATAGTTGTCAGCAAATTTAGCATGGAAAACCACAAATCCTCGACCAGTGGGTCTATATTTCGCACCTCCATGAAGCAATGTTCTTCCAAAATAATGAGTTTTTGTCCCAAGTGAAAAAGTGAAGAATACTGGGGCCAGCTGCAGTTGCATTAATATGAACTCACTTAGTGCAGTTCGGAAGCCCCTCTCCAAACCAATTTCCATCAACATGGGCAAGGCCATCAAAACTCCAATTTGAACAAATGACTGAGAAGCAAGAGCCACTTGAAGAGGCTTATTATCTCGAATGGCTTTTTGAGTGCTCAGACCTTCTTCGAGCCCACTGAGAACAAGATAGAGGCGACCATAGAGGAATATATATACAGTGAGAACAGTTATCTGCACAAAATAGGAGGGAAAATTTTTAAGAAACCCAAGGTAAAAAAAAATTCAAAAATATGTCCAAATACCCTACATAATATGCAAGTAAAAGTTAACTCTGGTGATACCATACCAGAGTACTGAAATAAAATCCAACTGTGGTGAAATAACAAGACAACATTCTGAAGAAGTCAAAACGGTGCCCAAGTCGGTATACATCTCGACTTAGTGTTTGCTCTCCATTGCCATTAGCTATTTTTGCTTCAAACATAGAAATCTGATTGAGACCCACATCTCTGCCCTTCCCCACTTGAATGTACTCATGGTGTGTAACATTTCCTTCTCGGAGTGTAGAGTTGAAGCCTGGAAATAACAGAAAAAACTCCAATAAAGATACAATAAAAATATCAAATACAAGTAAATAATGAGGAACTGGAAAACATAGTACCAGCAAAAATATCTTCACTTAGATTGATAACCTTGGAGGCTTTACTCACGCCCCCTCTTGTCAGGTGAAAAAGTCTATCGAAGATATCAGGGTGACCATAATGGAAACGAACCCTACATAAGTAGAAAAAAGGAAACAGATTAGACATTTCTATGTATTATGAAGTACTCAGCATGACCAACAGAATAAAAACTGAACTTCCTGCCAAAATCTTGTGTGTTAATCAGTAGGCCAAAAGTCAGTCAAGAGCAATGCCTTATATTAAAATAAAGAGTGATTTGTAATTCACCCCTATTAACAAAAGAACAAACAAATCTCTACAAAGGTAATCTACTAATTTCAAACATTTAATATTCCTTTTATATTTATTGCTAAGAACTCTCTCTCTCTATGCAACTTAGCAATCATCTCATTAAAACCTAGCAGCATATTTATTCCAAAACTCGGTCCATATAATCTTGCAGACTTGCACCCAGAAAAAAAATCAGTAGAATGAACTTACTTCAAAGGATTAGCCAACAATCTCTGACCAATTGTGACAAAACTTGTCTCTTGATTTGACATAAACCATGCAAGGGAAGAAACACTGAAGCCAAAGCAAGACAACAGTCAGAAATGCAAAAATCATGTCTAGCTTCAAATAGACCAAATATGAATTTACCTTCCAGTAAATATATGCTCCCTAAGTCCAAGAATACTAGGAAACCGAACACCATCATGCTTTTTAAGAAATTCTTGCAACAAATTTCTCATTTTCAAAGCTTCCTCCATGTAGTTATCCTATAAATGAAAGATTCAAGTTAATCACAAGGCATTAAGAGACCTTTTAATGATGAGCTCTTCTTAAATGAACATGATACCTGGTTCATATCTATTGTTTGCAAGCCCTCTCCACGTGTGAAAATTATGGCATGATTCTGATTTTCAGGCTTACCCTCACCCAAAATTGCTGGTCCAGGAAGCTTTATTTTATATATGATCTAATTAAAACAATCATACCAAGTTATATTATTAATTTTAAGAAAATAAGTGATAGTTTAGGCAGCAGTTTAAGGTTAAGAATTCCAGAGTTATATAGAAATAGAAATAGCTTGATCATTTTTCTTATCTTTTCAAACAAAACTAAGAATTGTCTGTTTATATAAGAGTGTATTCAATTCATTCTAAAAAATGAGGGTCATCATTGTTTCTTCCTAGCTTGCATAAACTGGAGTTTATGCAAATGATACTATCTAGGTAAACTTCTTCATTAGAACTTGTAGAAGAAAATAACAAGGTAAAATGAATTGAGATTCTCCTAGACTCCCACAAGTTAAAATTTCCCAATAGCCTTCTAATAAAATTTATCATACAAAATTGGTAGGGAAAAAAAGTAACATGTTATTTATCAAAATCCAAATACCTGGTCTAGATTCTGCTCAGGCTCTAAAGAACTATTGGATTTTGGCATAGCCTTCACCAAGCAAGAGTAGTAAACCTTGTTGATCTTTTTCTTACTGTCTTTCACAGGTTCCTCTACCTCATCAATATAGGCAACTCGAAGTGACGGATATCTGTCAAATGTAAGTATATTGTCAAAATAAGAGAAATGGAAAAATAATTGACTAAAACCGTGTTTAAATACACAATGGAAGCATAATTATATATAGGTTAATAACATTGATTGTAAATATAGAATATTTTGTTTCCTCTAAATAAAAGATAATGTGTTTATAAACTATTATGATTACTAAATCAGAATATTATATTATGATTTTCAAAACTCCCCTTCAAGATGAAGCTTATTAAGCATTTAGCTTGTTACAAGAAAATTTATTCCAAAACACAAAACTTGAGCTCCACTAAAAAGCAGTTTGGAAGTCAACTCAAGGATATTGGTGAAGTTGGGGAATATTGCTAGAAAGAGAGGGCTATAATATCCGTCAGCCTACGAAAAGCAAGTTCCTAGTTTCTTAAAGCCAATATTTGGAACCTTCAAACAAATATTGGTGAACACCCAAAATTATTTGTACTTAAAAGCATGCCAGAAAAGGACTGTGTTGAGATAGGCGACCGAAAATTCTTCGTCAAAAGATGAATATCACGTAGAAGGTGGCAGCCGAAACAATGTAGAAAAAGAACAGAAATAGGATAGATGGCGAGACAGTTGTTCACCAAAAAATGAAGCAGAAGGTGGTAAACCACAGACATAAATTCTCAAAGAACCTTGTATTAGCCATAAGAGTCCACAAACGCAGATGGACCAAACATCAGAAAAGTGATAGAAATTGTGTTTTCAAGTAAACACAAGGCAAATGAGCTTCAATCAGAGCAAAAGCATGTTTATATAGGTTGACAAGATTGATTGTAAATACGGTGTAGGTCACGATAACATTGAGGGCATGTGCTAGACTGGTTCGGGTCACAATAGCCAGATTTGTGTAGATCATTCTCTGGTGATCCAGATGGTATAGATCCTGACCGAAAAAGTCATTGGCAACAAGTGGTGGGAGCAATCACCAAAAAAGGAAGATTTATGAAAAGGATTGGCAAAAGAAGGGGAAAAGGTTTGAAAAGTTAAGTAACAGCAAAAAGAGCTCACCAGGGGTAGTAGGTCCCAATGTTAAAGTATTGTATAGCTTTATACATAGCTGCAATTGTTAAATTGCTGCCTTGGGTTATCCATGTATATGAAAGCTTGTTTCCTCTCAGTTACACTGTGTCTCATTCTGTTAGAAGTTTGTTACACTGTGTCTCATTCTGCTAGGAGTTAGTTACTGTGTCTCAGCTTTGCACTGCTATATATAGTGCAATTGTTCTCCCTTTTTAAGTTGCCTGAAATATAATGGAGGATTCTCTCTTTTTCGGTCTCTCTATTTTTCTCTGATTACTCTCATATTATGCTTAGCAACTTCAACACCCAACAAGGAACGCTTTTCATTTTAGTGTTCCTTCTACCGAGCTCTAGATACCATGTTAAAATGAGCAAAGTGCAGATGAATAATTAACAGAAACCTTGTGCTTGAATACAGAAATAAATACAGAATATTTTATTTCCTCTACATAAAAGATAATGTATCTATATTCTACAAACTATTATCATTACTAAATTAGAATATTATATTCTGTTTTTCAACATATATAAACCAATTATTCAAGAACAATCTATGCAATATATCAAGGAGTATGATTCTTATACACATCAATTCTATATTACTTGTTTTCAAGCCACGTTGAAAGGATTTTTTCATCAAGTAACTTCCCCAATTCAGAATATTATTTTAAAAATTAAAAACTATTCAGAGAGAAGAGATGTGCAATTGTGCATTATAAAATGAAGAGACAAAAGAAGATAAAAAATATTCGTCAAATAGCTTCAGTTTTATCTGTAGTTTTATAAGCAAAGTGACTTAGAAAGCATCCTACAATTTGACCACATTCACATGTGAAGTGTTAATAAAAAAATTAACATGGCTTTAAATGATTTATTGTATTCCAGCACAATACATAGTTTACTAGATGATTTTGTCCGTTTGTTTGTATAAATCTTGTTCACGTGTTACTGTTTGAAAAGGACTGTTAATTTGTCCTTTTGTTTGTCCGCAATGACAACTTTGCTAAGATTTTCTACACCTAAATCACATTCAACATAAAAAATTTGAGAACAGATTAGTCTACTTAATTTCACGGTCATCAATTAAAGAAAAAGCTGATTATTAAAGTAGGTAGAGTTAATTTATTCCAAAATAAAATATTCTTAATGGACATGCAATAAAAATTTAGGATATAGAAGACATACAGATCGGGTTGGATAGCTCCAATAGTAAAAAAATAAGATATAAAATCATATAATTCATTTAAACTATTGTTTCTTAGTGATTTTCTAAAGATTTTTTATGTTAGTTGTGCAGAAGTCAAGAAATTTAGTTAGAACTTGGAAGATTTTCATTAAGATATGTTGTGCAACAACACTCAAGACCAGTGTTGTCATGAATCGCATTTGTGCTCATAAGATTGGGTTGCATGATCTATGGAAGGGCCTTCATGCTTGGTTCAGAGAGAAATGTTGGGAGTTAAGATCAGAGTGTGATCACGAGCTTGTACGTAAACTTGTAGGACTTTGATCCACTTTGAGCCATCGTAAGAGAAGCTTGTGTTGTGCGACACGAGACTTCGAACCTGCTTGTGGGTCTGTGAACAGTAAACCTGCCATCACTATCATGAAATTGTGCCCATGCAAACTGCCTCCAGTGCAAACCTTCCACACAGCCAGTGTAAAGATCCGCCTTCCACAGCAAACCAATAGCTAAAGGAGAGAGTTAGGTTAACCAAGACAGGTGACCTTTTCCTTTTCAAGTTTTGAAGGATTGTTTAGTTGAAGATTATTTTGTTGAATATGATGTTTAGTGGATTATTATGAATGTCATGGTATTTGTTGTTCTGCACTACATTTATTCTCTTGTATATCTTGGGGATTTGGAATAGAAAAAGCAAAAGCCCACAAAACAGAACTTCTACATTTAATGAAAAAAGGAACTCTTAAGTTGGGTTAAAGTTAAACACAACATGTTATTAAAATTACTAAAGTTCAATGTGTACCTTGTCATAAGCCTTAATATGTCCTGCGCACGAGAAGAACCAGATCGCTTGTCAATGCCATATTGTTGGCATGATACCACATATGTGAATTTCATATCAGCTACAGCTTGACACTGTGTCCACAATGACCTTTCCCCCCTTGAATTGTCATCTAAGTTTTCTATGGCTTTATAACCTTCCATCAAATCTGCCCATTTGTAACATTTCAGCCATTCAAACCAAAGAAGAAAACTTAAAAACTTAAGTTAAAATAATTAATTAACTGAGTGACAAACAACCAAAGTACATGTAAACAAAGAAATTTCATTTGATCATTACCAAGAGAAGGAGCATTTACCTTCATCTTTGGCCATATCAAGAAAAGCCTGCAGCTCCAAAGCTTTTCTATAATACATCATACCTCTTACTGCAGTATTAAGAATACAATACATCAGTCAATTGCAATGATATGCCACATTCTATATTGAGGCTAAAATGTAACTGCATATAAAGTAAATAGTAAATATGTTGAAGTGTTAGAAATTCTTATTTCCAAGTGTTGATCTTCCATTCATTAATTAAATACATTGGTTGGATGGTATCTTTAAGAGTCTTGGAATATCCATATTGTGATCAATGGATATTAGCATCACACAGTGAGTGTACTAGAATGATGTAATATATAGTTCAATGGAATCATTATAAGGTGGAACCAATGCAATTTCAAATTAGCAATTCTTCATGTAAGGGTATGATAACTTGAAAATCACTTTTGACGAAGAGACATGAATGAACCATTGAGTTCCTACATGAAAAAGTAGGTCTCCTCTTCACTATTTCTATAAATATGTCTTTGAGACATATGGAAAAGACTTGAGAAGCTTTTGAGATTTTTAGTCAACACATCCATCAAGTTAGAGAAAGGACTAAGGAGAGGAAGATTTTTTATAATTAGAAGGAGCGTTCAAAGGCATTCAAAGTGGAGTGTAAAAGCATTCAAGACTTGTGGCACTTGAACAACAATTACTTCGAGAGGTTAGTACCATGAACCTTGTCTCATTATTTTGGTGTTCTAGTTTGTGTAACTGAGATCCTATTTATTCATGATGTATGAAATTTTTTAACTGTAAGCACTTCAAATCATTGTGCATAAAAGGAGAAGGTAGGAGGGAAAGAGAACCAGTTCTGGTCAATGTCTGCCCTCTATATGATGCCCAAAGACGAAGTTCCTCTACTAACTCATCAGATTCGCTCCCTTTAATATCCTCTTCAGTAGATTTCACTCGCTGAAGAAAATTGTTCCACTCATCTGTGTAACGATAACCAAAAAGTAACAATGAAATACATTAGACATACTCACGAATTTTTCATATTTATGCAACAAAAGAGATTATGGAGTATGGGTAAACCTGGAAAAATCTTTTGCAAGTAGAACAGTATTGAAACACCATCCTCATTCGGTGAATCCAAATCTTGTAAGGAGAAAAGAACTTCTTCAGTATAGTATGGTGTCAAAACCCTATAACCAAAATCCAAAACAACAAAATTAACAATAGACATAAAAACAACAAGACAGAGGGATTAAATAATTCTTGGTGAATATAGTCAATATATTTATGAGGCATAATGTCATGCAGAACTACTAGAAAAAAAAATTAAGCAGATTTTAGCAAGACACATTTTGATATTCCTTGCCAATCCTCCAAAAAATATTATCCTTGAGAACATGTTTGAGAAACCTGAGCTAGCAATTCAATTCTATGAAGCTTTTCATTTCACAACATCAAAATAGTCCATAAACATTACCATTTCACAACATCACAATAGACCATAAACATTACCAACTAAATTGTAAGTGCTCCATAAAATTAAATTATTAAAATCCCACGCTTCACATAACAAATTAAAAGTTAATAGTTCACGTAGAGAGAAACTAAAAACAAACTTTGATGTATTATGAAATTGTAAAATTATACAAAGGCAGAGAGGCTCTATTCATAGTAGGCTATATATACATACAGAGCTCAGGTACAAGTTAGTTGTAACTGTCTGACTAAAACAGTTCCAGTAACCAGATATGAGTTTAACTATAGTTAACACAAGTAAACGAAAACAGTTATTTACAACTGGAGTTTACACTCACTGCATACTGTTAAAAGTTAACAAAATATAAAAACTTTGAATCTCCAGCCAATAATTCAGGAAGGAATTGATTAAGATAATGGAAATCAATTCTATTGCGTGAGGTGATTTCTGCAATATGTAACTTAACTGATTCAAAATTTACAACAATAAAACTCGGCAAAGGATTTGGGACCAAGCAATAACTTACGAGAATGAAAGCATGTTGCGAACTTTTGGTGCCATAGGCATGTCCATAAACAACGAATTTGAGAAGAAAGATATACGCCTTCTTGCTTCTAAGTTAGATGGTACATCCATGGCAGATTCTTTTGTCGTAAGCAACAAGTAAAGTCGATTAATCTACCCAAAAAAGAGTAAACGAGTAATTAAAAATGCGCGTCTCCACTTAAACTTTTAGCAGAATAATTCAATTATAACAAACCTTCTCTGTCCAAGCTGCTGTAACTGGTTCAATAGGAAACTTGATCGCTCCTTCAGATGCAAACAATTGGTGATGTGGCTCAGGCTCAAGGTGAAGCATCCCCTCATGTCCAGTACCACCATGGCTTGAATCTACCAAACTATAGATTGATACAACCACGATAAGGAGGAGGGAAGAACGAACTATTTAAAGATGTAGACACAAGAATCTATACGTGCGTCACCTGAATATTTGATCCTGATCCTCCATCATTATATCTCTTGTCACAACCTCCAGCATGTCCTGGAATAGAATCACAACATTGTCCCTATCTTTTGGATCATTTGCCAACTGCAACAATTTAAACTTACGGGTAAGATTTTAACAACCATATTAAACAGCTAAAAAGTAAAGATAAAGTAAATGTACAAAGATTGCATAAAGGTGTTCTCAAATATTACCAAATATTTTATTAGTTCAACAAACTGGTCATAGAGGCTAGGAAGTGCACTCATTCTGAATTCACTAATCAGTTTATCTGATTCTATATGTCTATCCACTTCGTTGAACATATAGTCTATAACCCTGAAATTAACCAACAGCAATGTAATTAGAAAAGAATTAAATGTTAAATATCAGTTGCAATAATTGTTAGTTGAGCTACATTTTGTCTTGCATTTATGTTGTATGTCCCAGGTAGGGTGGCTGTTCAGCTCCCTTTCTAACTTCTTAAGTACTCTTGTATAGTATTTCTATTAATATAATGTTTTGAGCTAAAAGTGTGTACATCACTCAAGCCTTTTTTCCTATATTCAAGTTGATACCAGAGTGGGAACGATCCCACTAATAAAGTTTGAAGTCGCAGTATGTTGTCTACCGTTGTCCGCTACCTTCTGTCGTCGTCAATGGTGACCCTTATATCATGCAAGTTCAGGTTTTGGTACTTCTCGACATGCGCAATCCAACCCAAGTAGTCACTCCTCCAAAGGCCTCTCGACACACTCTCACACACCGCCTGACTATTGGTCTTCTAGGAGGTGCACAAGCTCCACATGTCAGCCGAACGGAATCCATTCGCCGCCGTTTGCCGACGCTTGTTGGGTCTGTTCGTGGCCTTTGCTTTCCATTTCAAGCAAATTTCATGAGTTTAGCCTAAATCTCTCTCTCAATCATCTCGTGTTTCAAATACGCAATGTCTTCTTTTACCTCCTCTAGTGTCAACTCAAGTCCTGTCCGTCCTATTGTTGGGATTATCATTAACACAACAAAGAAACTCAATGGTAGAAATTATGTATCATGGGCTAACTCAATGGAACTCTAATTCCTTGGTCAAGGACACCATGAACATTATTTAGAAAAGGAAGAAAATACTGGGGATCAGCTGAACAGAAAGCTTAGTGGAAGAAATTGGACTTTCAACTTTGTGTTCTTCTATGGTAGTCTATGGAATTTAAAATATTAAGGAGCATTCAAATCCTGTTATTCATTTTGGAAGAAAGCTCAAGATATTTATTCTAATAACATTCAACACTTGTTTGATTGTGTTCAGAAACTAGCCTCCTTGAAGCAAGATGATTCAGATATGGTATCATACGTTTCCAGTGCTCAAGCAATCGTCGAAGAGTTGAAGCTTATCCTAGAGGTTGACTCAATAGAAGAAATAAGGAAACGATTTTATAACCTTTACAATGGTTGTGGTTCTTCGTGGTATGAACCGTGCATTCAATCAAATCCGTAATCAAGTTCTGACAGGACAAGATATTCCCACCATGGAGAGCTTAACTACACATCTCCTTCATGTTCCTACCCTAAATAATAAGGTACCTTCCTTGAAAGTAATGCAAAATCTTCTGTTAGGATGTCTTCTAAAAGGAGAGAAGGATGTGGAAATAGAGGGCGTGGTGGAAGAGATAATCATTCTCAATATACTCATTACAAAACGATGGATCACCCTTATGAAACTTGCTACTCATTGAATGGTTACTCGGACAAAGTTACACATGTATCAAGGTTTGAGAAACCTGAAGAGAGGAAGTTATCCGAAAAAGAGTACCAAGGATACCAAGAGTACTTGAGATTCAAGTCTAAAAGTCTTGCTTAACCCTCTTCTGAACTTAATGTCTCAACAGCCTGCATTTCTCAAACTGTAAAGAGTCAAAATCCATGGATTGTTGACTCTGGTACTTCAGACCATATCTCTCGTATTAACTCTTTGTTTTCATCTACGTTATCTCCTAAATTTTCCCATCTTTTCACATTAGTCAATGGGTCAAAGGTTTCAGCTTAAGCAGAGGGTCAAATATCTATTTCTCCTTCCTTAAATTTAACTTCTATTTTGTACATTCCTTATTGTCCCAATTTACTTTATTTGAGTCAGTTGACTAAATCCTCAAATTGTTCAGTTACATTTAATTCTGATTCATTTGTCATACAGAAACGTGGTACGGGCCAACAAATTGGCAAAAGACATGAATCAAGAGGTCTCTATTACATGGAATCTAGTCCTTCAATGTCTTGCCTTGCATCCACTCTCCTAAACTCTTGCATGATAGTTTTGGGCACCCAAGTTTAGCCAAATTAAAGATAATGGCTCTTATTATCAAGAAAATCCAAAAATTAGAATGTGAAGCTTGTAAATAAGGCACACATGTTACATATTCCTTTCCTAGTCAAAATGAATCAAGATGTAATTCAGTCTTCTCTACTGTTCATTCAGATATTTGGGGACTCTAGTCAAGTTATCTCTTTTGGATTTAAATATTTTGTAACTTTTCTTGATGAATATTCCCATTGTACTTGACTTTATTTAATGAAAAAAAGACTGAAATTTTGTCTATATTTGTGTTTCATGAAATCAAAAATCAGTTTGAAAAATCAAGTAAAATTTTTAGAAATGATAATGCAAAAGGATATTTTTCCTCCAAACTCTCTTCCATTTTGTCCTCTCAAGGAATCTTACACTAATCAACTTATCCCCACACTCCTCAAAAAATGGGATTGCAAAAAAGAAGAATCAGCATCTTGTTGAAACGGCTTGCTCCTTAATGCTTAATGCAAAAGTTCTATTGCATCATTGGGGAGATGCGATTCTTTTTTCTTATTATCTTATCAATAGGATGCAATGTTGTTAAATGGCGGCCATGGTGTCGTTATAGCCGGAATTTTTACAAACTGCAACGATATGGCAGTGGGGATGTGGCTTCCATATGGCAATCCCTGGCGGCCGCCATTGCTATGGCGTTCGTTGTAGTAACAGCAGTCATGGAGGATATATCGTTTTGAGCGACAAAAAAGGGGGGGAAACGGTTTGGGCTCAAACCCAACCCGATATGCGCAAGTATTTTTAATGTTTTAGCCTAATAAAACCACTTCTCTCCCTCATAGCTTCTCATCTCTCACGACTCAACAAAGCACTCCCATCTCTGAACAAGCAGCAAACCTTGGGTTGTCATTTGCGGCAAAGTTGAACTACTCTAGTAACCATCTCCAACATATCAGTGAATCATTCTGAAACTTGGGTTGTCAATGAGCTTTAGGTAAGTGTTCTTCCATTTCGGTGAGTGTGTTGTCGCCTCTTCTTCCTTTTTTTCTTCTCTCGATTCCTATGTCTAAACCCATTACTAGACACTCTCTTCCTTCTTCTTCTCTCTTATGAGACACCCTCTTGCTTCTTCTTTCTTTTTTTCTTCTTCCAATTCCACTAAACCTTAGGAGACACTCTCTTCCTTCTTTTTTTATTTTTCTTCTCTTAGTTCCATTAAACCCATTACGAGACGTTCTCTTTTTTTTTTCTTCTTTTTTCCCCCTTATTCAGTGTATAAAATAATTTTTACATTTTGTAATAAATATTTAAAAAGTAAGAAATTTTTAATAATTTTGACAAAATATAAAAAAAAATTACATTCTGAAAAAATTATTAATTTTTTTATTTGTTTCTATAAATATTATTTTGTTGATCATTTTTTTATGTTCCTCTTTATGCTTTGTTTTGTTATATGTTAATGAAGATGATTCAACTTTAATTCTTAGAGACTTTTTTTTTGTTTGTCTTAAGTTTTATCATTTTAGTTAATTTAAATTATTGGATTATGTTTTATTAACTCTTAGTTAATTAGACGAAGAACATTATGTTTAATTTTATATCTGTTGTTTTTGCCATGTATTTGTGATGGCTTTATTGTTTTTGAATTATATTTCATGTTTTATGTTATGTTTTTGTTGTTCTTTAATTTATATATAGCATTTATTAGTGTTTATACATAAATCAATTACTATTTATTAGTCCGTCAGGGCGTCCACCATTTCCTGCAACGATATCCACCATCGCCATATGGCATTTTTTTGGCAAACTGCCATGGTCCGTTATCCACCATAGATAACATTGATAAGATGTCATCTTCCTCTCTTGATAACCAAATTCCTTATTCAGTCCTTTTTCTCGCTGAACCTTTGTATCATGTATCGTCACACATATTTGGTTGTACGTGTTTTGTTCATTATCTGTCTCCAGGTATCAATAAGTTGTCAGCTAAATCTATCAGGTGTCTTCTTGAGCTACTCTCGTCTTCAAAAAGGTTACAAATGTCACCCTCCTAATACCAATCGGTATTACATGTCTGTTGATGTTACTTTCTTTGAGGATACTCCTTTCTTCTCATCCTCATACTCCATTTCCATAAAAGAGGTATGGTCCACTTCCAACTCTAGTCCTGAAATTGTTGTCTCTTCTAGCATCTCTTCTCAATATGACCATGCAGTTATTTCTCCAACTCCCAACTTCACTTAAACTAATCCATAACCCTCTATTACTAATCAAGGCAGGACACCCAAAGCTAGGTCAACAACACCTGATGGCTCTCTTGGCTCATGTCCCTCTCCATCTGCTTCTTGCACAATGGTTCCTAATCTTCTGTTATGGCTAATAATAACTCAAGTTGGCCTATTGCTCTCCGAAAAGGTATTCGCTCCTCTCGAAACTCACATCCTATTTACAATTTTTTGAGTTATCATCATTTGTCTCATTTATCTTGTTCGTTTGTCACTTCATTATCGTCTACCACCATTCCCAAAAATGTTTGTGAAGCACTTGATCATCCTAAATGGCAACAAGCTATAATTGATGAAATACAGGCCCTTGATCATAATGGCACATGGGAGTTGGTTCCTCTTCAACCTG
The DNA here is from genome assembly GCA_037954015.1 of Psophocarpus tetragonolobus. Lineage (NCBI taxonomy): Eukaryota > Viridiplantae > Streptophyta > Magnoliopsida > Fabales > Fabaceae > Psophocarpus > Psophocarpus tetragonolobus. The sequence goes on from CM075691.1 coordinate 381,705, forward strand.
GGAAGAAACTTGTTAATTGCAGATGGATTTGTCGTTAAAGTTGGCCCTCATGGTGAAATTGATTGTCATAAAGCTCGTGTTGTAGCCAAAGGTTACAGTCAGATATACGGACTTGACTATGCAGATACTTTCTCACCCGTGGCCACGATCACTACCATTTGTCTTCTACTATCATAAATCTTTTTGAAAATGTGTTTATTTTATGGTTTATGTTGATGACATTGTCATCATCAGGGAGTGATAAGTCACAATCTCAAGTATGCAATAACTTTCAAACTAAAAATCTTGGTCATTTGGAATATTTTCTTGGAATAGAAGTAGCTCAACTCAAATGAGGCATTGTAGTTTTCCAGAGGAAGTATACCTTGGATCTTCTGAAGGAAACTAAAATGTCTAATTGTAAACGCATTGACAATCTTATGTACCCTTATAAGAAGTTAGTGTCTGATCAAAGAGAATTATACTTGGATCCATAATGGTATAGAAGGTTGGTTGGGAAGCTCATATATCTTACTATTATTAGGCTAGATATTTCCTTTGCAGTTGTAGACTTGGAATTGTCAGTCAGTTTATGAATTCACCTTGTATTGATCAATGGAACGGAATAATATGTATTCTCAGGTACATTAAGAAGGATAAAGAAAACAGTCAAATTGTTGGATATTTAATGCTGAATGGGCAGGATCCAACATAGACCAACGTTGTACTACTGGTTATTGTGTGTTCCTTGGAAGTAATCTTATCTCTTGGCAGAGCAAGAAACAAAATATTGTTTCTTGATCTAGTGCAGAAGCTGAATATAGATCTGTGGACTTAGCTACGTGTGGGTAACTCATACAAGAATTGAAATTCTGTGAAATTTCCCCAATGCAACTTTACTGTGATAATCATATAGCTCTCCATATTGCCTCCAATTCAGTGTTTCATGAAAGAACTAAGCACATTGAAACTAATTGTCACTTTGTGGAAAAAGATTTTGTCCAAGAAAATTAGGACTAGGTTTATTAGCTCATATGATCAGCTTGCAGAGCTATTAACCAAATCCTTGAAAGGCCTTTGGATTCAATAACTGAGTTCCAAGCTTGGAAAATATAATTTATATATCCCAACTTGAGGGGAAGTGTTAAATATAAGATGTAATAAGTGTTGGTTGTTAGTTAAGGTACACTTTATCTTTCATTTATGTTGTATGTCAGAGGTAGGGTGGTTGTTCAACTTCCTTTCTAACTTCTTATGTACTCTTGTTTAGTATCTCTATTAATATAATGTTCCGAGCTGAGTGTGTACACCACTCAAGCCTTTTTTCTATATTCAAGTTTAGATAGCCATAGAACCTTTCAAAAGTCAGTTTGAACTTGAAAAGATACATCATCAAAAGGGATAAAGCTAGCACTTCCCACAGGATTTTTTTCAATCCAACATTTGGAGCTAGGTGGGAATATTACACTAAAATTTCATTCCATAAGTACAACTACTTACGATGTCTCCTTATTCCCTTGAACCAAGTGCTTGATAATGCTCTTAAATGAAGCATAGCACTCACGAACAGCACAAGACATGTAGTTGTCAGCTGCAATTCTTTTCTTTAGCTCTCTGTCCTTTCCATTGCTGTCCTTAGCCATATCTAGTGCAATTGGGATCTAAAAGCATGTGGCCACAAACACAATTAGTGAATGATTATATGGAAATGATAATAACAAAGTCTTATTTCGAAGTGAAAATAAACAAACCATGCTAGCAAGTAGAAAGGGGGGCCATTGTATAAGGTCCAACTGAGTATCAGCCCAATAAGGTACAAGTAAAAGGTCCATTTCCCTGAAAAATAGAACCACCTCAGCACACTACTGTAGAAAAATACAGTGATCCATTGATTTGAGACTGATCAATAGAGATAAAAGCAGATCAACAACCAGAAACATGAAATTATCCTTCACATTACCTATCACTAATAAGATCTTCGTCCCTGAAGCTAGAAATTATTTGGTTCCACAATTGTGCAAACCTTGCAGCCTCCTTCCCTTTGTTAGATGAGATCTGTATCAATCAAAGTAACGAAATATGAAGTTATATAAGCTCAATTTTAAACTACAACCTCAAATAAGTGACAATAAAAGAAAAACAGTTAACCTCAGGAAATCTGCGGGATAAAGTGGCTTTTAACCCTTTTTTCTTTGGCTCATTTGTTTCTTCTGGAATCAAACTAGCGTTGAAGGCACCAGGCAATGATTGAAAACGAGATCTTAGCATTCCCAGTGTCCGTATCTGATACCATGATAAGCAGTGATGCAGAAAAATTAGTATTTAAAAGAAATAGATATTATATTTAAGAATTAGGGTTCTATGCATATAAGCCAAGAACTACACAAGAGCTATAGCTCTGTAAGTTGACTAAAAACAGAAAAGTCCAACGCCATAATTAGATTTAGGGGTCTATACTCTATAGTCAATTGAACCACAAAAGTTAGTTGGAAGTCATTAGCTAGTTAGAGATCCAGCCATTTCCAGATATACATAATGGGTCTATAAGCTTTATGAAATTTTCAAGTAAATTTAGGACGATGCATCAAAGTAAATAACAAACGCATCTTTCTGGATTTTGTTTAACTTTGACTCTGATCATATCAGATTTCTATCCTAGGAGGTAGCTCACACCACCCAAAACCTTTTATCTCTCTCACACAAACACAAGTATACAACCTATATCATAATTTCCTCTTTCATCTAACCATAAATCTAAATAAACTTCCACGATATAACAAGTTAATGTGACTAAAGTAATTATAAGAGAAGTGAGGACAATCGACTAACCTCCCCAAGTCGACGGAAGGCACCATAAATACCACCAAATAATGTTGAGAATATGGCATACCAAATTTGGGTATCCATAAAGTATACCTGACAAAGGAGTTATATGATTATACTACTGATGTTTAAAAAAATATGTAAATAAGGTAAATCATAAACCCATATACCAGAATAATTGGAGCCCAAAGTGCAATCACAACACCAATATTGTTCCTCGCTGCAAATCATAACCAATTATAAATTTTCTCCAAGAAATTAACTGATATGAAAGAATGAACATTCAAGCTTTACTACCATGAGGAAAGAATTCATGCCACTGGAAAGTTGAGATTTTTACACTCATTATAGCTTTCGTAGGTCCCACCAGAGGTTTTATCTACAGAAATAATATAAGGTTAAAACAAGTAAAAAAAAATTGATAAAAGAAGAAATCCAATAAGATAAAGGTTGAAGATCTGAAGCTGGAGGATAAGCGATCTAAACAATTATTACAGAATACAAAGCTAAAAAAACAATTAACAGGTTCATAAAAATACAAATAACAATTGAATAACTGTTTAATAATGAGACTAAGGAATTTAAATTAAGAACCCAAACAGAGTTGAATATATTAATAACCCTCATTGTGTGAAATTGTAGAACTGAAAATGTAAAAGCAAATGACTATCATGGTTATCTGAAAGATGATAGATTATAAGAAGATATAGAAAGTGAAAAGGCATCACCTCTATATAGTAACTGAAAGCCAACTTCGTAATTATGAGAAGGACCCAAAACATTGTGTACCTGACATTATAAACAATCATATATTAATGTCAGATGTTAGGAATATTTATACCATTTACATGAAATAGAAACCATTCAACTTATGTTCTTACTTGAAAAGGGAAAATGCGCTCTCATGCATTCCCCTCCCAACATACAAACGTGGCTGGCAAATATAAGGCATCATAAACACGAAGTTATTAGAATCTTAATATCTCTCAGATGTAATATTGCTCTTACATGTAGCGAACAGAAAAATATAGTAAAAAGAGTTTGAATTACAGCCTACCTGTGACCACCACATCATTAACATCACAATCCTATAGTTCGACCTTTCGAGATGACGACGAATAAAAGGGATCAGGAAGAATATTGCAGCAAGCATATTTGGTGACAGGTAAACAACAACAGCCAAAATAAATAATGAAGGAGCACTTGAATTACTTCCAAACCAACTTTTAATGGTTTGAGCAAACCCAGGAGGATTATCCCAAGTATATGCATACGTAACTGACAGAACAACCACCCATGCTGCAGCTGAAACAACTTTTAGAATGTATCTTAACTTAACATAGAGTGACATACTCCGTTGTGCTTTCCAACTTAGAATCACATCGAGAACAGCTGCCCAAGTGAGGGAGAAAAGGCTAACATGAGTAACAGCATTTTATGAAACAACAAAGTATTCATACTCCTACAATATACATGTCCAGCAGGAAGAAAAAATAGAAAGAAACTTAAAGGAAATATAATTCACTTCTTTAAACTCATTTTCAAATCAAACCAAACTTTTAACAGTACATATTGTATAAATTGCTAAGAGCGGCCCACAATGAATTTTGGTCCGGCATCTTGAACATTAGCTTCAATTTGCCACAATACTTACAAAACTGTCATTAATTTAACTAACATGTTTGAAACTATGGCAAAATAAATGAGCATTCCAATCACACAGAGAAAATACACAGAAATAGGATACTATTGAGTGACAGATACAGATCTTTAACAAGACAGCACATAATGATTATAGAGAAAGATAGACTGTCTCAAAGTCATGGCATCTGTTTGGCTAACACGTAAAAAATCAATGATTATTCTGGGCATGCAACTTAATTACTTTCAAGTGTTCAACAGTTCAAAATTAATTCTATCAAAATCAATTCTACCCAAATTTAAACCAAACAAGCCCATAAGGATTTTGAAGCTGACTTGTCCAAATTTACGAGGAAAACCAGGTATGAATGAGATATATACATGCATCAGATCCTATAATGGCTTGATGTTACACTGATCACTGAAAGCACCCATAAAACTACAACATGAATAGACAGCAGATGAGTATTTACATAGACTTATTTTATAAATTACACATGAATCTAGAAGATATGATTTCTTATAATATCTAGGATAACATGTCTACATAATATATTTAAAATCACGATAAGGTAATATCTGTTAGATGCAGTTTAGTATATGGGCCTAAGTCCATTTCCTTATTTTTGCCTTTTGTACAGTATATATATATATAATATCTCCTTGGATGTCATACACACAAGGATTCATGCATATTCAGTTCTTTCTACATGGTATCTAGAGCCAGGTGAATCCTTGCCTAAATTTTTTTTTTCCGAAAATCCTGTTTCTTTCCGATTTTCGGCTGTTTCCGGCAACTCTAGCAACCACCAGCCGCTCCTCCGTCGGAGCCTCCACGGGCCCCCACGCACGCAGACAAGTCTCCCTTGCACCTCCGACAACCGCGTGTGGCGGCACGTCTGACGCCTTCTTCGGCGGCGCTTACCGGCGTTAGACTCGCGGTGCTATCCTCTCCTTGGATCTAGTCTTGGATCTTCCATTGGGCCTCGTCTTCAGTCTTCTCTCTCCTTTGGGGTGTTTTTGTCTCTCATGGCTTCCGTCAGGTCTCACTCGTCTCTGTTCACGAACTATGTCAATGTGCCTCTCTCCATTGACAAAGTTAGATGGCACAAACTATGATACATGGGCCTCTGACATCAAGCTCTAGCTTAAGAGCCAAGACTATGTTAATCACCTCACTCGGATAGTTGCCTCAATCGATGAGAAAGATCACCCACGTTGGTCGAAAGTGGATGCTCAAGTTTGTAGTGTTATAAAGTCCATTATTCATCCTTCTCTGAAGCAAATATTTCGGGTCCATGACACTTGCGCTAGCGTTTGGGAACAGGCTCGATTGTTGTACACCAATGATACTCAGCACCTCTATAGCGTGTGCCAAAATCTACTGAGCATCATTAGCCCTCGCCGCCTTGACACTCCCATGGCCGAATATTTGGGTAAGGTTCATGGTCTTCTTCAAGACTTTAATGAACTATTGCCTCCTGTTGCCACTCGTGCCCAGGAACTAGAGCAACGCCAGACATTCTTTATGTTGATGGGCTTATATGGGCTTCCCGATGAGTATTCTTCTGTTCGTGATCAAATTTTGGGGTCTCCGACTGTGCCAACTTTGAACTTTGCTTGGTCCACCCTGTTGCGTATACCATGCAAGTTATCACGGGACGTATCCCTTTCCGTTTCTCATGGTGACTCCTATGTCTTTATCTCTCAGCGTGATGATCGTAATCGTTCACGCAAACTTAGCCGAAGTTGCCCTCGATGTGACCGGTGCTATGCATTGCATGGTCATCCTCCCCGATCGACTTCTACTGCTGCTGTTGCTCAAACTACTCTTGCTGCTCTTGTCAACTCTGTTCAACGACTTTCTGAAATGGTACGAGGAACGACAGGTCTCCAACTCCACTGCTTCTGTTGCACACACAGGCTCTTCCTTTGCTGGTCTCACTCATTCTGCCTCTTTTGGCCCTTGGATCCTTGACTCTAGCGTCACCGATCATATATTTGGTAATAAGTCTCTTTTCTCCTCTCTTGTAACTTCTGGCCCTTTACCTTCTTTCACTATGGCTAACGGCTCTCGGGCCCCCTCTCATGGTGTTGGTACTGTCCTTATTTTCTTTTCTCTCTGTTGATAATGTACTTTATGTTCCTGGGTCTCCCTTTAATTTACTATCCCTTAGTCGTCTCACTCGTTCTCTTGATTGCCTTGTCTCTTTTACTAAAGATTCTGTTTTCTTACAGGACCGGAGTTCATGACGGATAATTGGGACCGGATGTGAGTCGAATGGCCTTTATCACCTACGAACATCCGCTCATGTTAGCTCGATTGTAGATTCCCCTTCTCTCATTCATTCTCAATTAGGTCATCCTAGTCTTGCCAAGCTTTAGTGCCTTATACCGCATCTATCTAAGTTGTCTAATTTGTCGTGTGAATCGTATCAATTAGGCAAACATAGTCGTAGTTCTTTTCCTCAGCGTGTCCCCAAACGAGTTGTGTCTCCTTTTGCTTTAGTTCACTCGGATATTTAGGGTCCTAGTCGTGTTAAGTCTAGTTTAGGTTTTTAGTATTTTGTAACTTTCATTGATAACTATTCTCGATGTACTTGGTTATTTTAATGAAAAATCGTTCTGAGGTGTTTTCCATCTTTCAGGCCTTTTATAATGAAATAAAAACTCACTTTGGTGCATCTATTCGTACTTTTCATAGTGATAATGCTCGTTAATACCTTTCTCAATCTTTTCAGACCTTCATGTCTTCTCATGGTATTCTTCATCAAACTTCCTTTCCCTATACCCCTCAACAAAATGGGGTCGCCGAGCGTAACACCTTCTTGAGACAACTTGCACTCTTTTACTTCATGGTCATGTTCCTCCAATTTTTTGGGGGGATGTTGTTCTCACTGCATGTTACCTTATCAATCGCATGTCTTCCTCTGTCCTCAATAACCAAATCCCGCACTCTATTTTGTTTCCTCATGATTCACTTCATCCTTTATTCCCTAGAGTTTTTGGCTTCACTTGTTTTGTTCACAACCTTAATCCTGGTCTTGATAAATTGTCTTGTCGATCTGACAAGTGTGTTTTTTTAGGCTATCCTAGGTCTCAAAAAGGGTATATGTGTTTCTCACCTTCCCTTCGTCGATACTTGATTTCCGCTGATGTCACCTTCTTTGAGTCTTCTCTTTATTTTTCGTCCAATTCCGCCTCTTCTGAGCCTGATGTCTCCCCCCCCCTCCCCTTTTGTCTTCCATCCTATAGATACCTTTGTTGTACCCACCACCTGCTCCACCTCCTTTCCGGGTTTATCATCGCTGGCAACATGTTCAACTTCCCGTTGGGCCAACCACTGACTCTATTCTGCTGCCACCTACTCCGTCTCCTCCGGCTCCTCGATGTGCGCCTGATCTACCTATTACTCTTCGTAAAAGTACATGTTCCACTCGTAATCCCTCCCCTCATTATGTTAATTTGAGTTATCACCGGTTGTCTCCATCTTTCTATGCTTGTCTGTCTTCCATTTCAACTATGTCCATTCCTAAAACTGTCGGTGATGCCTTATCCCATCCAGGTTGGCAGCAAATCATGCTTGATGAATTGTGTGCTCTTCAGAACAGGGGTACTTCGGATCTTACTCCTTTGCCTTCTGGAAAATCTGTTGTTGGTTGCCGGTAGATCTTTACTATCAAAGTGGGCCCTGATAACACTATTGCTCGTCTCAAAGCTCGTTTAGTTGCCAAAGGTTATACTCAGATATTTGGGTTAGACTACACTGACACCTTTTCTCCTGTTGCCAAGATGACTTCTGTTCAACTTTTTTTAGCCATGGTTGCGTTGCGACATTGGCCCCTCTATCAGTTGGATATAAAAAAGGTCTTCCTTCATGGTGATTTGCATGAGATTTATATGGAGCAACCTCCTGGTTTTGTTGCTCAGGGGAGAGTCTTCTAGATTGGTATGTCGTCTTTGCAAATCTTTATATGGTCTTAAACAGTCTCCCAGGGCATGGTTTGGTAGATTCAGTGCAGTAGTTCAACAATTCGGTATGTATCGTAGTGAAGCTGACCATTCTGTGTTCTATCGTAATTCAGGAGGTGGGTGCATCTACATGATAGTGTATGTTGATGATATTGTTATTACAGGTAGTGATACCCATGGAATTTCACAGATAAAACATCTCTGTCATCATTTTGAGACGAAAGACCTTGGCAAACTGAGATATTTTCTGGGCATTGAGGTAACAGAAGCTGACAATGGGATTGTGATTTCTCAGAGGAAGTATGCATTGGACATTTTAGAGGAAGCTGGGCTAATGAATTCCAAGCCCAATGACATACCTATGGATCCATATGTTAAACTTCTGTCAAGTCAGGGGGGGGCACTTTTAGATCCTGAGAAGTATAGGAGACTGGTTGGGAAACTAAACTACCTCACAGTCACTCGTCTTGACATATCCTTTGTTGTCAATGTGGTAAGTCAGTTCCTTAAGTCACCCTGTACTGGACATTGGGATGTTGTCATCCGCATTCTGAAGTACATTAAAGGAGCTCCAGGAAAAGGTTTGTTATATGGGCATAATAATCATACTCGGGTTGTGGGATACTCAGATGTAGATTATGCAGGCTTTCACATTGATAGGAGATCTACTTCTGGATATTATGTCTTTATTGGTGACAACTTGATTTCTTGGAAAAGTAAGAAGCAGGATGTAGTGGCAAGATCTAGTGTAGAAGCAGAGTATAGAGCTATGACTATAGCAACTTGTGAACTTATTTGGCTCAAGCAGCTCCTTGATGAATTAAGATTTGGAGAGGTTACACAAATGACTCTAATCTGTGATAACCAGGCTGCCCTGCATATTGCCTCAAATCCAATATTTCATGAGAGGACCAAACACATTGAAGTAGACTGCCACTTTATTCGTGAGAAGATTGTATCTGAAACCATTTCTACCCAGTTTGTTAGTTCCTATGATCAGCTAGCTGATATTTTCACAAAATCATTGTGAAATCCTAAAATTGATTATATTTATAACAACTTGAGGGGGAGTGTTAGATGTAGTTTAGTATATGGGCCTAAGCCCATTTCCTTATTTTTGCCTTTTGTACAGTATATATATATATATATATATATATATATATATATATATATATATATATATATATATATATATATATATCCTTGGATGTGATACACACAAGGATTCATGCATGTTCAGCTCTTTCTACAATATCTAAGTTCTCAATACTCTCCATCAAGCCGGAGCTTACCAAGCATTTAGCTTGTTACAAGAAGCAAGTAACAAAATTGAGTTCCAGCAAAAAAAATATTTGGAAAGACAACTTAAGGATGTTGGCAAAGTCAGAGAATTATATTGCTAGAAATATAACATTGGTAGATAACTGGAATAATCATCCGCCTAAGAAAATTCATGGCAAGCAGAGCAAGTTACAACTTTCTTAAAAGTTAAAACCAACATTCGGAGGCTTCAAACCAATATTTGCAAAGGCTCAAAATCATTTAAATGAAGAAACAATAAAAAAAAGGACAACTTCAAGTAGACGACCAGAAAGTTATTCGGTGAAATATGAGTTGCAAACAAAAGGCAGTTGCAGCGGTCATTGAAAAAGGTTGGCAGGACTGGGTCCTCGCCTGAACAAATTGGTAGCAAACAAAAAAAGAAGTGGAAAAGGAAAACATAAAAAAAAAAGATTGTCAAAAGAAGGGAAAAAGGTTTCAAAAGAGAAGCAAGCAAAAAGTGCTCACCGAGTTGTCCCCGGTTACAGACGCTTTCTCAATATTCTTTTAACCTGACTCTGATAGCATGTTAAGATCAGAGAAATAGAGATAAATAATGGATTGAACCCGTGTGTTTGTTTGAATACTCATCAAATGAGTGTTTATATAGACTTATTTCATAAATTACACGTGAATCTAGAAGATATGGTTTCCTATAATATCTAAATGATAATATGCCTACATACTATATTTAAAATCAAGATAAGATAGTATCTAAGATTCTCAACAAAACTTTTTAAAAGGGACTACTAATGTTGTAATTTGTGTTATCGATCGTGGATAACAGTCCATAGTCACAAGTCAAAAAAACCTTTATAAAAATATAGCGGAGGCCATAACCGTAATATGTGTGTGTATAGATATATATACATATACAAGTGTGTGTGCACGCACAAAATTAATAAAAATAGCAAGCTTAGAACATTAAATAATTATAAAATATAAGTACAACGCCAATTTTTAAGTTCAAATTCAAGACAACCAGTAATGATAAACAAGTTCACTATCTAACACAAAACATATAAATATCTCAAAATTATAATCCTCTTCCTCAACCAACATAATTATCTTCAAGGTTTGGGTGGGTGGGTATGGGGGGGCCTTGTAGCCAGCTCATGAGACAATGGTGGAGCAGTCTGGCGACGACAATATAGAACCAGCGGCATGACTTGATTAGGCGAAAGAAGATCACAGATCACGCAAGCGAGAAGAGAAATGGAGGAGACATTTCAGGAGGGAGAAGTTGGGATTGTTAAACCCTAATCTTTTTAAGTTATTGGGCTTGAGCAGGTTGAGTTATACACCAACTCACTCTCAGATTTTAAAAAAGCTTTTATAATAATTTGGGCCAAAGTTATTTTGGCCCAAAAACTTTAAAAACAAAGAAAATTAACTACATGAACGGGGTTTCAATCGGGTCTCACAACCTACGGCTCCTTATTCTTAACACAAAAAACCCTAAAATTGCACAACCCCCACAATTTCTGCCTTCTTCGTCTAACACCGTCACACTGCAATGTCCATTGTGTCCACCATGGACTACAATGAAAAATCCACATCTCAACCGCCATGCCATGGCAGCTAGCAGAAATCCCGCTACTAATTTCTGCCATAACACCATTCTTTCCAATATTTGATGACACTGGCTATAATACACTATGTAGCTAACAAAAAACTATGAACTTTAGCAATTTAATCTTATTATGTAGTTACAGCTTTAACAAATGTAAATCATGAAAAATGTAAAATGTAAGCGGTTGAACTAGAAAATCAGGTTACAAATTCACACAGAAACAATTGACTAAATACAGAAAGGATAAGGCTTAATATCATAGAAACAAGGTAAGCTAAAATACCATAATTGAATATAGATGCCAATAAATTCGGCTATTAAATACCTTGCCCAAACTTCAATATAGCTGCTGTTATAAACACACTCAACACCTTCTTGAACACATCACCATTAAAGATTACACTTGGATCCCCAGATCCATTCCAAGCAACAATAATCATGGCCTAATAAAAAATTAACCATTTTCAGAGGTAGATTCCATTTTGCAACGCATTGAAGGGGTAAAATGCTGACAAGGAGGGCAACAAAAATGCAGAAAATATTTAATACCTGTAAACACAGAATGAAAAAACTCCACATTCGGTCAAAACTTCTGAAAATATGCCAAAATGATCTTATCTCAACAAAATTCACTTTCCCAACCCATCTATCTCTGCTAGGTGGCTTGTCATCCTGTACATATAAATTACAGCAAGGCTTAAGATACAGTGGTGTGTATGTGTATGTAACTGTGTATGTATATATACACATACAACAAACAAAACCAATCTTACAAGTGAAGTGAGGATATAGTGAAAGAGCACCATGTATATAATCAGGAGTTTAATACTACAAAATGGTCAATAAAAAACTCATGATCTAATGTTAATGCGATTAACTGAGTTCTCAAATGTTGTGTATGATCACAATTGATGCTGCCATACACATTTCATATTCCATAAAAGTGGACGGAAAAAAACAAGGCAATGATAATATATTTAACTAATTTAAGAATATCACTGATTAAGATGAAACTTGTGTAACAAAATTAAGCAAATATGAATTTCTGAGGACCAAAATGGTAGATTCTCTCAAGAAGATTGTCGCACTAAATGCCACAATATGTGACTTGTCCCAAAAGATTGACTTCATGAAAAACTTGTTGCCTACCAATTGACCAAACATTGATAACAAAGGCACATCAATTCAATAGAATTCTTAGATATGGAAAACTCTTCTACATAGAAAAAGAAAAAGTATAGTACAATAAGTCAATAAATAAATAGTAAACAATTGAGGAAGGTTCAATCTCGAGATTGAAGCTAACAAACATAGTAGTCAACAGTGGATAGCAGTATGGAGCATCCACTCCCAAAAATGCTGTAGTGGACTGTTCAGAATATATATACATATATGTATATATATAACAAAGAACAATATATGGTTGATTAACAATACTTTATATTCTTTGTACTCATGTTCAGAATATATATACATATATGTATATATATAACAAAAAACAATATATGCTTGATTAACAATACTTTATATTATTTGTACTCATTATCACGATATTAATTTCATTCATTTATTACATTTTTTATTTATACAGTGGGATAATTGCATGGCCTTTAATCCAGTACAAAGAGGAAGAGGGAGATCTAAGACGACTATGGAGGATCAAATCAAGGCAGATTAAGGTTAAATAATATTTCAGCAGCTTTGGTCTTTCACTGAACTGAATGGCATTGTATAATCCACGTAACCAATCTCACTTAGTGGGATAAGGTTTGGTTGTTGTATGTATTCTTTTACTTATAAATTATATGATATATGTTTGTCTCTATTATAATATATATATATATATATATATATATATATAACTATTTATTAATATTTTTCAATATTTTATATATTATAGAATATGATAGTTGAATCAGGATTTAAGTTGTAAATAGACAGGTCCATCTTCTGAATCACAAATCAAAAATTAAATCATGAATAGTAAAATTCATGATCAATATAATTAAACATAGCATATACAAAAACATCACATATTTATTATCAATAACATTCACCTACGTCCACATAAAAAACCATTATCCAGCATGCTCTAACACCATAGTTATCATAAACTTGTGATTTGTAATTCAATTACAAGATTTGATACGATTTGACTAACCATCAATTTGTATCATGTAATGAATCATAGATGATTTTGATTCTTGCAAAACATGCATGCTGTCTAATAAATACACACAATTCAACAATTCAGGCTTTTCTAATTCTACTCTTTTTTTTCCGAAGACCGAGAAAGAGCCCTTGCACACCAATAAAGTTGTGCCTTGTTGGTAATGGGTTCGAATTTGGAACCAGTCTGTTTGCATATGTAAAGGTAAGGCTGTGTACAATACAAGAATAATCCTACCACATACATTCGCATAGCAAGAAACCTTTGAGATATTTTACGCTAATTTTTAGTTTTTCAAATATTCAAATCAAAAAATTGAGAGATAGATAAACTTAGGCCCCATTCAGGATTGGTTTTTGTTTCTAATTTTGAAATTTTGGATTACCAAACCGGTTTTGAGTTTAGCTTCAGATTTTGTTGTTGCAAATTAAAGTGATGATAATGATCACAATGGTGGTGGCTGGGCAGCGCGATGGTAGTGGCAGTGGAAATAACAATAATGAGGCGACAGTAGTGGTGGTGGTAGGATGGCAATGACACGACCAATGGTGGCATTAACAGGGTTTGCAAAAGTGACAATGGTGGTGATGGCAGCATTAACGATAGTTATGTGGTAGTGGAGACAACAATGACAACAATGGGGCACTCGTGGTTGTGGGGTGCTGCAATGGGATGGTGACAGCAATGGTGATCAGGTGGCAATAGCGATGGCAGGGTGGAGACAGCAACGATGACAACAAATAATGGTGGTGACAATTGTGAGGGTAGTGGTGATAGCACCGTAACAGTGCCAACAACAACAATGAAATGATAGTGGTGGTAGGACAACGATAACAATGATGCTGACATGACAACAATGGATGGTGGCGACAACGACGAGGGTGGTGGCGGTAGCAATGACGACAACAATGGTGGGCAATGGTGGCAAGGCGACGGCAACAATGATGATGATGATAATGGTGGTAGTTAGTGCTTTTTTAAAACTAAAAATCAAGTTCACAAAGCCATTTTTGGTTTTGAAAGATAATGTAAAAGTGTTTCGAAATTGAGTTAAAAATCATTTCAACTCCATTTTTGCTAAATATTTTTTTGTGTTAAAAGTTGCATTAGAAACCAAAAACATGAACCACCCAAATAGGGCTTTAGAATTTCTCAAAGATAAAAGAATAAGGAGCAATACTAAATACAACTAATTATATTATTTAGATGCTTGATTTTCATTCTTTTGAAATAGGCATTTGACAATATAACCATATTTGCATGCTCCTCTTCTTTCTTAATGAATTCTTATTTTATCCCAATTATAATTATATAAAAAATATAGAGAGCAGTATAAAAAATAACAAGAGCAATAAAAGTAGAATCCTTGCAGTTATTATCATATTTTCAAAGCGTGGGAGATATGTAATCTGTTTTAAAATTTTGGGAAAAAGTAAATGTGAATAGTCAACATATGCAAAGAAAATGAGAAATTTACAATCAATACTTACATTAGACTTATCAAAAACCAGCTTTTCAGTTGGGAGGCAAAAGAAATCAGCATCAGCACGCATTGGCCAACCTAACCGAAAACAATCAGCAGACCTGCAATTTTGTTGTTAAAATTAATTCATTGACATACATGACAACGTGTTCAAGAAAAAAATTAAAACATAACTATACCAGAAATATTCATTTAAATCATCATAGTTCCTCCATTGTGAATGCTTCGACCTTCCCTTTTTGCTACGTGCAGCTTCCTTTTGAGCAAGTAAATATCAATTCATTTTCATATCATCAATGTGAAAAATGAAGAAGAAGAATTCTATATGGATGTGACAGCTACAAACAAAAAAGAAAGGGCAACCCAGACTGTAATCAATGGGAGAAAAACCTTAGCAATCACGTTATAGATAGGAGTGACCACTTTCCTTAAAAAAGCCTCCTCTTCACCCCCATATGCTGGCTTCACATTCTCTCCCGTCATTGGACTGACATTACCCGCAAGCATACCATACAGTTCAAAAGCCATCTACAGGAGCCATAATGAAAAGAAACAATGCATGTCAATATTCAACAAAAGTAGCAAGTCACCATTGAAGTTTCATTTATAACCAGCATGGCAAAGGAAAAAATGTGAGCAAATGAACAGCCATGAGAAGAAGATTATCCAACACCAGAAAACAAAACAACAAAAAAATCACAGTATGATAAAAGTATCTATATATAAGAAATTAATGTTTCAATGCAAACTACACAGATCTTATGTATATCGAAATACAAAGGACACCATTTGAAGATATAAACAGCATATTATATGTTTTGATACTGAAAGTTTACATGCATTATTTTTATAATGTCAACAACTCATGCAGGATACAGATTTTTTCAATGCTCTCAAGTTCCATCTTGCTTAGGTTTAAACATCAAGAAAATTTAAACAGAAGCTCTCCTAAAAGCCCATTCCAGATAAACGGATGTAATTAATTACCTATATGTAATTATGTATCCAACACATATTCACAGTCAATGGTGGAATCTCATCAAAACTGTTCTTAATTTCTTATAGGTTCAATTTGTGTTTCTTCTTTTTTCGAACAAAATTTATCCTGTACTCAATTTTCATCTTGCTTAGGTTTAAAAATCAAGAAAGTAGAAACAGCAGCACTCCTAATAACCCATTCCAGATAAATGGACGTAATTACATATTACATATTTATCCAACACACCATCACTGTCAACTGCGGAATCTAATAAAAAATTGTTCTTAATTTGTAAAAAGTTCAATTTGTGTTTCTTCTTTTTCATACAAAAGTTATCCATTACAAATTTAATCTAATTTTTAATAGAAAATAAACATATTGATAAGGGATTCACATACACGCCATTGTATATCCAAAATTAGCTTTTCCTTACAAATGTATCAAACATCCCTAACATTCTGAACAATGGGAAGCAAAAAAAATGACTCAAACATTCTGAAAAATTAATAAATCAATAAATATCATAAATCGGTTCAAGTAACAAAGCATACATGGTGATATATATAACAAAGGCATTCTGGCATGAATCTTAGGTTGGCAGCTTCACCCCATATTAGAAGATAAAGCCCCATATACAGTAGTTTGCGCTGCTGTACTTCTTGCTGTATGGTAGGTAACCTGCAATATGCATTCACAAGGCATGTTACAAAGAGAACTGAAAAAATACACATCTTTTATGCTATTTCGGATTAAAGCTTCATTAAATGAAAAAGGGGTTGACTTAGGAAAAAGAGGTGCCTTTAGCAAAATCTGAAAATTTTCAAAAAAGAAATTGAGAATCAGTCAAATCGGTTGAACTGCTGGTTTTACCAGTTCATGACCGGTTCTCAACCACAACTGAATCAAACAAGGGACCATTTTCCAGTTCAATTGGTTGAATCGGTCGATCCGGTCTAGTTCTAGAAACAATGGTTGAGACAACACTTCAAAAAAGCAGAAAACTACTTATTTCATTAAAAAAAAGTTTAAACAAACAGGTCTGGTATCAATCAACATTAAAACAGAAGCACTCACCAAAGGCTACTTTTCCGACCCAAATACTTGCACCACTTTTTGTAATTCTTGAACAGTTTCTTCATTACTTCCGTCAGAGCACGCTCATCCAACTAATCAAACCAAGCATACCAGTAACAAGCATATATGATACATATCACTGTATTATAACATTGTTTTCATTTTCTTTCCTATTTTCAAAATTTTGTAAAGATATGGAAGAAACAAGAAAATAAATAAATCAGGAATATGTTGTTTTCAGCACTCACAGTACAAATTTTTAAAAATAGGAAACCAGAGTAAAACAAGGTGGCCTTTTTGTATTCGAGTGGAAATAGTACACAAACAAAATACATTTTCTTAAACTAAACAGTCCCCTTGATTCACCATTTCATTCAAGATATCATGGACACAAGAAACAATGTGAAAAACAAGAATAAGTTTTTTTAATTATAACCGAAAATTTGTCAACCGAAAACAGAAACAAATAAATGCTGCCTTAGTTTTTATGCTCATAAGTCAAATGACAATAGATAACCATCAGAGATTCAGAATGGAATGTTTATGAAAGGTGCAGGACCTTGCAACTCCTTAAAAAAGAAATACAATAGGAAGGCCAGCATGAAAAGCTGCACAGTATCATATCAACAACATAAATCAACATACCCATTTACACAACAACTTGAAAATAGCAAAACGAAATAGCAAAACCTCGAATGGGTACAAAAGAAAGGACATGAAAAATGTAGCCAATATTGTGTAGTATTTTATACCATTGGATCAACCAACTAAAAATGCTTTTCATCTGTTTGACTTTTCTTTTTATTTTAAATAAAAATAAACAGGGCCTCTTCAACAGACACTAAAATTGAAAAGATGCATCAGTTCATTAAAAACTGACCTTTGGTTGCTGATCAGGCTTTGGAAATTGTCTTATGTGAACATTAGCAAGCAGTAAGATCAAATGCTCTCTCTGATTTGCAACATTGTGTTTCTGCATTATGTATAAAACTATATATTAAAACCAAGA
The DNA here is from genome assembly GCA_037954015.1 of Psophocarpus tetragonolobus. Lineage (NCBI taxonomy): Eukaryota > Viridiplantae > Streptophyta > Magnoliopsida > Fabales > Fabaceae > Psophocarpus > Psophocarpus tetragonolobus. The sequence goes on from CM075691.1 coordinate 399,728, forward strand.
GGGGGCAAACAAGTTCAGTTCAATAACTTGGGAATGAAGAGTTAACTTTTTTGTTTTAAAAGTAAAAATACAATCTTAAAATAGACAAATAACATCCGTTCTGATTGTGTCTTACCTGAAATCCAAACATTGAACCAAGCCAATCCAGAATGTCTTCATCCTTTTTTTTCTTGTAGTCCTTAGGCCAAGGAAGACCCCTAGTGTTACGAAGAGCATAAACAGCAGCTTGGATCTATAAAGAGATGAATAATTATTTTGATTAAAAGTAAGATGGTTAGAATTACGATGTGCGAAACTAAATATCATGCCTCGGGAAATCTCATTATAGCCTGGTTAGCACTATCAGGATCAAGAGGAAGAATATTGTAAGGGACTAAGATCTCTGTTTTCTCAGCAACTTTATCTTGGGTCTCCAAAATCTGTAACAATGGCAAATCAATCGTATGGATTAGTAACGTAACAGGCAGTAAAAACCTAGAATAGCAAGTCATTTGAATGCGCATAAAAAATAAAGGTTCACATAATAGGAAGATAACGTCGCAGAAAATAACCTCGCGATCAACTTCCATAGATTGTGTCATGTTAACAGCCTTCAAAACCTCAAAAAGAACATTAGCAGTGTTATACGCCTTGGTAAGCTGTGCACTGGAAAAAGAGAGAAAGTATAAGTAATGAACTGGAAAAAGAGAGGAAGATAAGATGTGAAATAGAGAATGAGGAGGAGAAAGTACCGATCAGCTTTATCGGCGGCATTTTGCAAAGCTTGTATATATTTTTTGTAGTAATGCTGATAAAAACTCTGCATCTCGCGAGCATCACTTTTCTTGACCCTTCCTTTCAGAGTAGGATCATTTTCCTAGTGCAAAGGAAAAGATGCATGTGAGGTAATGAATGAGCAAAGGAAGGAAGGAAGGAAGGAAGAAAGAAAGGTTAGTTACTCTTTCAAGGCGTTGAAGAAGTGCGGTCTTGAATTGGCGAACACCACGACCACTTGAATTGGGATCCAACCTGTGAGCTTTCTCGAAGGCGTAAAATCGGCCTGCAAATGCGAGATGAGGATAAGGAGAAAAGGGAAAGGAAGTAGTTGGAAGAGAAAGTGAAGAAAGAAAGAAACATACAGAGATAAGCAACTCTGGGATGAGTCTTTTCAACTTCGTTGGCGACACGAAGAATGGGAGCAATCTCCACGAGAGAGGAAGGCACCACCTCACTGTCAATAACAGACTCTCCCAAGTTCCCCGCAGTCTGCGTCCGCATGATCCGCCGAGGCGGCGGCGCCTCTGACGACGGTCCCGCTCCTCCTCTCGACGACGCCATTTCGATCTCTCTAAGCAACAACAAAGGCACAGAGTGGCATCATAAAACAGGTGATCGAGATTGGAGACGTAGCAATGGAAATGTAGTTCGATTGAAGAAACCCTAGCTTAGATAGAGAATGAGCAAGTAAGCAAAACAAAGCTACTTCGAAGCTAAGGAAAAGGCGAAAAGGAGAGTGAGTGAGTGAGTGAGTATGAGAGTTACTCTTATGTCTTGTTACTATTGCCTGTTGCGGACATACGCAGCACTCGCATCGCATACAAAGACGCTCTTCTTTTTTACTTTATTTAAATTAATTACTTATTTGAACTGTAGTCAGCCTGGGGTCACTCTTTTCAAAGCGACAAAAACTTTCTTCTTTACAAATAATAACCATCCTGCCCCTACCCCAACATGCTTCACAGCTGTGCTTTTTATCAGCTATTTACTTTTTTATTATTATAAAACAGTCATTTGCGTCAACACTTCCTACACACAAACATTCCAAATATATTTAACAAACCAATCCTATACTTATTCTTCTATAATATCACCACATCATCTTTTTTATTTTATTCAATACTATAGGAGGGTTTTTTTTGCCCTTCGGAGTGGTTTTTGTTTCCGCTTTAAAATTTATAAAAATAAAAATTAGTTTTAATTTTAACTTTTTAAATTTTTAAAAATAAAACTTATTTTTATTTTTAAATTTAAAATATTATTTTTAAATTTTAATCGTACTATAATTTTTTTTTCTTAAAGACTTAAGTTCATGTCACAGAAGGTAACTACTCTTAGTAGCCTTATGTCAAGTAATAGGTTAAATAAAAATAACAAATATAAATTTAAAAACTAAATTTTATTATTTTTGAAATGGTTGAAAACTATTTTGAAAGTAATTTAAAAAATTATAAACTCGAAACCACACCAAAGGCACTAATTTTGAGATTTATTTTAAAAACATAAACTAGTTTAACAATAATGGTTCTAATTTAGTTTTTCAGTTATTTTTAAAATCTTCAAATCTAATTGCATAAATTAATAATTAAAGAAATCGTTGTAAAAAATCAATATCATTTTCTAATAATTAGGGATGGAAACTTGTATTAAATATTGTCTGAGTCTTAAAATTTTATCAAATTAAACTAGACTCGTAATTTTTACCTATAAACTATTAATTAATTATTATTTTTTAATAAGCCTATTAATTAATTATTATCATTTTGTGGTAGATTAATTTATTGAATAATTTTTAAGTCTATGATTTAAATTATAGGTTTTTTAAAAAATTGTATTTAGAAAAAGTCAAATTGGGTTAAATATGTCAACCATTTATAAGTGTTCATGGATCATATTAGATCAAATTTAGTGTAAAATAAAATCAGATTCAATCACATTTAATCGTATTGGATTAGATTTGATTGAATCCACGAATTTCAAAAAAAATATATTTAGTTTTCTATAAAACATACGAAATAAAATAATAAACATACAAATTTATAAATAAAATATCAAAGCATAAATTGTTTTTCCAAAATATTATGAACGTAAAATTACATATAAAAAGTAGTTTATAAATGATAAAATGTGAATTCTAAAAATATGAAAATAATAAAATTATTAATTCGTATCTCCATCATCACAGTATTTAATGCATTTCTTTTCTAACTTATTGTAACCTGTAAATAATATTTAAACTTTAAATTGTATTGACAATTTTTTATTTACAACCTTTTAAATATACATGTGTATGTATATATATATATATATATATATAAAATAAAAATGTTAAACTTTAAATTGAAGGAACCAGTTCATAGATCAAATTTCCAAGTTTAAATTTGTTATTTGATACGCCTACGATCAAATTTAATTAGATTGAGTCCGATTACGTATGGATTAGTTCACGAATATAATTGGAGATATTTAGCTTCATAGATCAATTCATATCCATGAGCACCCCTAAGGTTGGATTGTTTTAATAACAATGGCCCTATGTTGGTTGATTTGGTTTAATTTTTTATCTTTTTAAAAAATAAACTTTATTCTATAAACTAGTTACTTCATTTTAATAACATTTAAACATAATTACCTTATTGATATCCTAATTATTTGCATTTATTTAATTTGGAGCCCATTTTTTAAAAAAAAAAAATTTATTCGAGTACCCTAAAATTTGAAAGTATAGTAATGTAATCCATTATGTCAAAACAATGTAACATAACTAACAGAACAGATTACATTGCTACACCATCAAAGATTAAAATGTACAAATGATTTTTTAAAAAAAATAGATATTAAATTGTACAATTGCAAATAATTATAGTATGAATAAGGTAATCAAACCTAAAATTTCCATTGGTTTTGGGTGATATATGTGAGGTAAGTTTGAATTGATTTTTGTTTTGTGCTGCAAATTTTGAGTTCTTCGAATGCAAAATACATGAAAGATTAATTCTAAGATAAACATTTTAAATGAACAATATAAATTAAATAAGTAATGAATTAATGTTGAAAACATCAGAAGTATGAAACATTAAAATAAAAATGATATATTTTTCCTCTCATTCATACTCTAACATCACAATCGTGAAAAAGCTCAAAACTTGCTTCTTTGTTTCGCTCTACATCTTCATATTCATTCTTAGTATAACTGTTATCCTTAGGATCCACCAAACTTGCTTCTAGAAGTCATTGATGTGACGGCACATCATAATGTGCCCCATTTCTACTCTTTCACAATAATTCTTTATTTCGACTTTGTACCTCTTTTATCTCTAGCAAACGTCTCTTAGTAGACCTTAAAAACACTTAGAGCCAACACACACAATTAAAACTTAAAATGGTATAAACCAATTAAATAATAATAAGTTACACGTACATCAATTTTGTTATACTCTTTCAACTTTTCTCAAAGTTCACTAATCATCCTACCAATATCTTTATCATTGTTATGATGTAGTTGTTTTAATCTTGCATGTTGTTCAACAATAAAAAAAAATTGTAGTCACTCCTATTGTATTTAGGATGAGTGACAACTCCCCTTTTTATTTATAATTTTTTTCCACAATTTAACAACAAATGCCCATCAAAATAGCTATAACTACACGCAATGCGGATGTTTGTTGACCTTGTCTTTCAACATTTGTGAACCTATTCAAATAGAAAATAGATATCCACTTTCAAACTTTCCATTATTCTCACTAACCGTTGCACATCCTAGGAAAGACACTACACAACAAATATTGTTACTTGTTAACCTATCAATCATGTACATTCATAAAAATTATCTTGTGCATTAGGTATGAGTGTCAATTTTTTTTAGTTAATATTATGCAAAAACAATATGTCACAATGACCTCAAATCTTGAAAACAAAATTTATAGTGTAATGTGCAAAGTTTGAGTAATTCATTTGCATTACATGTTTGTTGTAAACATAACATTTAAAAAAAAAAAAACTACCATTTATTAGACATATAACATGCAAAATATTTAACTATATATGATTTGTTTAACAATAAGATTCATTTTATTGACTTCCCTGATAACATTTTTAGAGAGAGACACAGATAAACATAGATTATTCTTAAATTAATCTTTTGGTAGTCACATTTATTCCCAGTTCTTGTAGTTTATCATTCCTATTGATTAAATATGTGGTAAAAAAATTATATAACTATTGAATTCATATTTTGGTAAACATGTTTATTTCAGATTCTTAACATTTTTTTCTCTAATTGTTATTTGTAGACAAATAAGACAAAAAATGAGCTGAAAAAAATTTGAATGAACTCTTAGACAAGATTGCAATAGTTTGAGTAGTAATTGACATGGTTGATTAATTCAGCAAAACATCTAATAATGTGCAATTACTATTATATATATTAAAGTTTTCTCCAATAATAATTTACGTTCAAACGATCATTTTCATTTAAATGTCAAATGCATAAACCAAAAGTTATAGGAGCCCATTGATTAACTTTAAAATAGTAGATTTTTTGTATGATAAAACAACAAAAAATAGTATTTTTTCAACATATAGGAAACATTTGTCTTTATTGATGGAAGATTAAACTGAAGTTATTTCTTTCCACCTTATTTCTTTAATAAGTTGAAGACAAATTAGAAATATGTTTTAACCTTTTCCACCAAATGGAAATTACAATATGTAGATAATAATGAAATATATTATAAAATCCATATTTATTGAAATATTTTTGTAAAGAAATTCTGATGATTATAATAGGTAAGCAAACAACTACAAATTTAGAAAGAGATTTAAATTCACGGGTACATTATCTTTGATAATCAAGCCTATTAATGAACACCGTAAACATAGCCATTATAAACATTCACATTGCACCTTGTTAATCCCTAAACTTTAAGTTACTTCAATAGAGATATCACAAATCTAGTTCCTTTTCATTTACAATAGGAAACCTAAAACAAAATGTTAAGAAAAAATTGATGTTTTTAAAATCTTCAACAATAATCATCTCAAAAAGTATTAATCAAGTCCTTCCTTGTTATACATATTTGATAAGAAGCTAAGAGAATAAATAAAATACAATTTGCACATGGTAACAGGATAAAGAGATTACATGAACCTTGTGCCCATAAAAGCATGAAATTTCTCCAAGGAAAACATGAAGTGCTTAGGATTTGTCACAACATCATTATATTTTGCAAGAGGTGGTGGATATGATTGTAATATTAGAACTTAAGTTGTCTACTTGACACAAGATGTTGAAGCCATTATTGTAACTCACCCTCAATGTTCTTATCTTGTCATACAATCAATAATCTCAACAACTCATAACAAACAAATCAAGTTGAAACATTCACATATTATTTATAACATGCAAGTGTAGATAAGAGACGATCCCACCAATTATAAGATGACATAAAAAATCATGTTTGGAAATAAAATTTTAGGCGAAACTGATACACATATCTATATGGTTTCATGAAATATCTTGCAACAAGAATAATTGTGTTAAGTTAATAAATAACTCTATTGCAAAGAGAATGTAATAGGACATAAAACTATTGTTTGTTTTTTAAAGAAAATAGGTTTATTTTTAGGCTTTTGCAACAAAATACGAATTTGTAATAATCACTTGCCTATTATTGAAGCCATACATAAAATTTTTGCTCTAACATAAGATTGTGTTCATTATTTTATGAATAGCACAAAACTATATTATTTTTACCTTTAAATAAATTTATTTTATTCATTAATCATTGACGTTTCTAATAATGTTGAAAGAAAACTAAAACTTGTTTGTTTTCTTTAATCAAAATTGAAATAAAATTTTGTTAATGCCATTGGGAAAAAGACAACAAGAAAAAAAAATGGTAGTGAGGATTACAAATATTTTATTTTTTTTGTATTTATGAAAAGTTGTTGATGATAAAATAATGCTAATGATAATTAATTATAATAATAAAAAAATGACGATGATGATAATAATAATACATGCAAGTATAATACAAATTAATGATGAACAAATTCATGGAAACAGAATGAAGAAGTTTTTTGTTATTGAATGAATAGTAATGTTAATGAATGAGAGAAATAGTCTCACAAACGGTGACTGGGAATTGACCAAATGCATGAAATGAAGAAGATTAGGAATAAACTCTATTATATCAATTTTTGGGCACGAGTTTTTTAACATGAGCATTTTGTTTTTATAGACATTAGAACGAAGATAATGAGTTGTAGTTATGGTTTTACTCATTTTCATGAAAGACAAAATCATCCTTAGTAAGTTAGAATGTGGGATGATTTTATGACCTTAAATAAAATGGGAAAAGAAAATAATCAATCATGGAATGACAAGAGCAATGTTTGTTATAGGTATGATTATATATAAATTAAATTATGAATTTGAGTTCAACATAAAAATAACAATAGAAGAGGTGTTGAAACTAATAATTAGTAAAAGATAAGAATTTTAGATGCACTAAAAGCAAGGATTAGTCTAGAGGTAGTGAGAAATACATGGGCCCCATTAACTCTCCTTGTATTTGATGCACTTTAGAATAAGTTCATTGCACATCTCTTTTTTTCTTTTGCTTTACTTTCTCTTTTCCATCTTTAGTAGATTATCACTGGATAGCAAAAAATTATCAAAAAAAACATTAAAAGATCTAAATATAATTTAGATAAATAGATTGATTACATGAAAAATTAAATTACTACATACTTATGTTATAAACGTGTAACAAGTTATGTAGTTTAAATTTCATAACAAGATAAAGGGTTTGATTCATTCAAATTGTAATTTCTTCGAATCAATTAAAACAAACCAACATTATGAGAAGTATATAACACCTCTCTAATACACCACTAAATTTGGAGGATAGTTTTATTTTTTTTACTATATAAAAGATATATTAACTGTTATATTGATTTCTTATATTAATGAAAAAAATAAAATCAATTCAAATTTTTATAATATAAATCTTATTTATTGATAAAAAATGATAGAATATTGCTAGTCTCGTTAGTTTTTATTAAAACGATAAAATTAATTTTGACAATATCACTCTCTTTGAGTAAAAACAATAATCAGTAAAAAAAAAGTAAAAACAATAATATAAACAAATGAAACTACATAACAAATTCAACATGAAAAAAATATTATCATTTTATACAAAAATCATAAGTAATTTTATATTACAATCAATTTTATGGAGATAATTAATTTAACCTACTTTAAAAAATATTGACAAAAAAGTGAATAAATAAATTTGAATAAATTACAAATTACAAATGCACTCATATTTTGTTTAAAATTACACACAATCCTCTTATTTTACGTATGCATTATAGTTATATTCTCATATGTTTGAAAACATTACGTTAGTAGCTTTCAAACCTTACACTAATATTCCCTAGGAGTGCGAAAGTAATGGTTAAAAAACATAAAATGTATGCGTAATTATAATAAACTTCAAGGATGTTGCAGTAATTTTCTCAATAATATTTTTTTAAATTTTATCAATAGTACTTAAATAATTAAAAGTCAATGTACTATTATATTCATGATAATTTTAGTTAAATTTTATCAAATTTCATATTCATTATATCATAAAAAATGAGAAAAATATTTTAAATATTTTTTTGTAAGCCTTTTCAATATTTTTTAAAGGGTAAATATTAGTAACTAGAAGTATTAAATTAATTATTTAATTTAAATATTCTCATTCTCAATTAAACATTTATGAAATCAATTAAAAATTTATTACAATTTTCAAATAGTTAAAATTGCTTAATTTGAAATTATTCAGTTTCACAAAATTATTGTCAATTTTTAAAAAATGTGTTTATACTATTTGTAAAAAAATTTTAATTTTAGTCAATAAATTATAATAATTTTAGATAACTAATTTATTAATTTGAATATAACTATTTAACCCTAGCTATTAAACATTTTAAGCAAGCATTCATAATATTTCTTAAATATTAAAATTTTAAAAAATTGTTTCTCAACATTAGAAAATTTAAAATAACATCACAAAAAAATAAAATTTAAAATAAGTAAATTGAAAATTATTAATTTACGTAAGAATATTTATAGTTCAAATAAATTATTTATAAATTTTACACAATTAAAATCAGCAAATTTAATTATTTAATCTTAATTACTTTTTGTTTCAAGTGGTGCTTATAATTGTTTTAAAATTTTAAATCTTTGAAAAACATAAGATTTTAATTAATATGTATTACTAATATAAAAAGTTTTACCCTGATATTTAATTACAATGTTTTTTTTATGGTAAGTTTGTTTATTTTACTATTAATACTTTAAAAGTTATATAAATAAAAAAATTTTAACCGAATATCAATGTAAAACTCTTTTAAATTATGAGGACATACTAATTAAATTATAATTAAATTTTTAAAAACTTAAAATTACTAATTTAATAACTTTTATATATATTACACCTAATTACATAGGAAGTTGTATTTTAAGCTACAAGCCAGATAATAAAAATATATCTTTCTTATTGAAAAAATAAAGAATCAAATTATCTAGGTAATGGAATTTGTAATATTTTTTTCCTAATATAGTAAAAATGATTTAAAATAGGTAACAAAAAAGTAATTAACATAAAGTTAAAATTTAAAACTTAAACTACTAGATTAAGAATATTTAAGAGGTAAAATTAGTGTTTTTTGTGTGAATATTAGTTAAAATTAGGTGATATTTATATTAAAAGCATCTATGTTTATCTTGAAAAATAAATATTAAATTATAATATTTAAATAGCATAAAATAATGATAATTAATGTTTAGGACTCAATGTATGTTACATTAGCATTTAAAATAAAAAAATAGAGAACAAGCATCATGCATTAACAATCATAACGTAAAATTACACCATGTAAATATTATTTTACACAGTAAATGACTTTTATTCACGTGAAATATATTTTTAATAGTAATTATGAATATTAATCACTTTGATTACATTAATGTATGTTTAATAATTAATACTTACATTATTTACTTTAATTGTATCAATAAAAATTCTAAAATATTAAATAACATATTAAGTCATACAATAAATTATTATGTAATATGTATGATGTGTCTATATCTCATTATTTATACATGTCATTAACTTCTACCGTAACAACCAGCGCATTTTACTATTAAATTTAAATGCTAACCTTTATTCGATCAATATTCATACAATTAAAAAAATGAGTGTGATTTGCATGACTACATGCATGATAAATTTCTTGAACAACTAAAAAATTGTAAATCATCTCTGTCTTTTTATTAACCTTGTTTGACTTTATGCCTGTATTTGCAATAAAGTTTTGGAACAAATGAAAAACATTTAAACTCCTTTTTTATATAATAACTCTCTTACTCACTTAAGATATAATTGACATGAACCAAAATCTGTATGTTGGTTCGACCCACATGAGTTTGGGTCTAGTTGAAAAAAGGAAAACGAGTTTGTTGTATTGAAAATATGAGTCAATTCATTTATGATCCAACCTACCAAAGTTGAACTCAATGTGGGTTGGGTTGACCACCAATCTATTTAAAATTTATTTTTATTATTACATGAATATAAAATATTTGTTGTTTTTATGTTTTAAAATATTATTTTATTTATTTGTATTATATAACAATGTATTTTCTAGCTTGTTGATATTAATTAAATAATATTGTTTTTAAAATAAATATTTAACATTGTTGGTCCCATGGAGAATCTATAAGGGGTTGAATAGATTCACCAAATTATTTTTCAAAAATTTCTATTCAATGGTATCAGAGTATTTTAAAAAATAATTCCTTTTTGAAAATTTCAAAATCTACATTCTTTTACAAAAATAGGTTTTCAATAATTCAACCCATGAGGCTAACTACCAATTAAATCAGTTACTTTAATTATGGTTTCAAACAAGATAGAAGAAAAACTTAACAAGAATTACATTTTTCAGTAATTCATAATTAATCTAAAGGAGTAGGAAGAAGAAAACTTAAACTCAAAACATAGGGTCAAAAACCCAATTTTAAAGTCAAGAGAATATGTGTCAAGAATTAGATAGCAGCAAGAAATCTAAATAAATCAAATGTAGCTGAAAAAACCCAAATGTTAGTGCTCCAAGAATTCAATAAAGACTTAATTTAAAGAGTATAAGAAAGAGAGAATTTGCACCGTGATTTATACTGATTCGGTCAACTGACCTACATTCAGTTTACAGACTTAGCCTTCTACTAATCTGATTTCCACTAAAATCTCAGTACATGCACACCACACATATAAATTTTAATCCCGGAAAGCTTTAAATCACAAAATAGGAGGTTTTCTCTTGCACACCACAAAAGTTTGCTACACCGTGACACCCCACCACTCACAACGCCTCATTTGCAACACCCTAGTGCAAGATTTTCCCACAATCTTAAGAACACCTCAAGAGATTGTAAATCTAGTGCAAAAACACAAATAGGGTACAAAACAATATAATTTGATGTGAAAAATACCCATATAGAAATATTAGAACTCAATAGAGTCCTTTCCTTAAATATTGAATTAGAAGCACTTTCAAACCATAAAAAATGGTATCAATCTTGGAGAGAATTATTAGAAATCATATGTGAGAAACATTTGATTGAACTGTTCAAAAGTTGTTAAATTTGTTTTCAAAATGCTTTTATATAAGTTTTTATGGAAGGTAATCGATTACCTCATCTCCTGTACAAAATTGGACAAAAATACTTGTTCTATGGAGTAATCGATTACTGAGATTAGGTAATCAATTACCACAGAAAGCATCAATTTCAATTATACAAAATTCTCGTAGGGTAATTGATTACCATTACCTCACCTAAAAATTCATTTTTGAAGTTTTTTCAGGACAACCCAGTCTATGTAATTTATCAAAAACTATCCCAAACACATTATCAAGCCTATCTAAATCACACAATACAAGTATCACACCTATAAACGTGTTTAGTACCATAAAAAATGATTTAAAAGTAAAAATAAAGAGAGAAAATCAAAACCAAAACTTCGCTAATCTTCAATGAGTTCCTTTGATTCCAACAAACATGTTTTAAATTGTATTTTTAATAAAAAAATCATTTGACCAATATTTTTTAATTTTTAGAGTCATAAATTTCAAAATAATGTTATAATTTATCATTCAAATTTAAAGGTTTTTAAATAGTCTAATTTAGTTTTGAAAAACATTTTTTTTTATTAGTGGTCCAACTCATTTAACCTATCCACGTGTGGTTGTTTGGCCAAGCAAAAAAAAGTTACATTGCGAATGAAGTAAGTTAGGTTAAGTTTACCCTATTTTATATAGGCCATATGATTTTAATTATTCCGTTTTGACAACTCTAACTTAGGATGATGAAGATAAAAACACATATATTAGAGAATAATTGAGAGTACAAAAATGTATAATACACAATGTCTACTCCTTTTGAATACGTCAACTCCTAAAAAATCTTCATCAAGTTCTTCTCCCTATTTTGTCTTTAATAAAAATGGTTGTCTTCAACAAAAGGGTTTGAATAGCTTGAGAATTAATTGTTGCACATAATGAGTGTTGATATGAAGAAAAGACAGTTCATCAATAAAACTTGTTTAAGACACACAAAAGAGTAAGGTAATCTAAATCACAAACTGAAATAAAACCAATCGAGATACCAATTGAAAATAATATGTTTAAAGTCTGTATTCGTGGATGGTGTACTAAAAATAGAATGTCATATAAAATTTGTATTGATGAAACTAATTGAAGCATAAGATGTTTGTATTTGACAACACCAACTTATGCATTAGAGTTTGAATAAAAGGTTTCATTTATGAGATATGAAACAACATCATGAGCTTTTTAAGGTTTTTCAAAAGTAGATTCAAGAGAAACTTCTTAACAACTCAGTAACTCTCTAGGTTGATGCCACATGTATTTAGGAGATTACTTCAAAAAATGTACAAATGATGCATGATAATGTATGAGTTTGTGTCTTAAGCACGTACACGTGTTGCATGAATTCACAAGCGAATTGTCTTTGAGTTAAACATACTTACACTTCTCGTATGATCATAATTCATCTCTTAAAAAAACAATTAATTCCTGTGTGATTAATAGATGAGTGCATGATAGACATATATAAATTATAAATTACAAGGATAAAATATTATTGTCATAGACATAATCCACACTTTCAAAAACTCTTGTTTATGAAAAAGACGCTTATGATGAGAACATTTTCGTCTTTAGTGAAGTGCATTGTCTCCTATACTTAGCATTGCTACCAAACCATCATCATCGTTAATATCATCTTTGTTGCCACAATTGCTATCAACTCCATCATTGCAACAAAAAATTAAAAAAAATTTATTGTAATTTTTTTAAATATTATAATTTTTATATTGATTTTACTCTTCTCTATTTAACTGTTTATCATTTACTTATTATTTTTTATTATCTCTTGTTACTTTGAATATTTTCTAAAAATATATGAAATGTATTAAATTTTTATAAATCCATTAAGTTTTTATTTTTGAAATTTTACAAATTCATTTTATGATTTGATTAAGATTCAAACTATACAATTCATGGAGTACGGTAAAATATTATAAATTATTATATTCTTACATAGTTATAAATTAACGAGAGTTATTTATACTAAAATACTTTTCTAAATTTTCAAATGAGATAACTTTTATAATAATTTTAGAATTTAATTAGTATCACTCAGAATGTAAAAACCTTTTATTTATATAATTTTTAAAGTATTAATTGATAAAATCAATAAATTTACTATAAGAAAAAATTTTTAATAAAATGTAAATGTAAAAAATTTTATACTAAATACCAATCAAACTTATGATTTTATATCGTCATTTAATATTTTAATCATAATTTTTTATTGAGAAAATAACTTACAATGTATTGATATTTTAAAATTTGTTTCTCATTCGCTTTCTACTGCTTCTCAAGATCTTCAATGTACTATTTTAAAGACTAATAATATTTATTAATTGTCTGCACTTGGACTTTGTTCATATCCATCATAAAAATGATTAGCATATATCTATCACTATTAACATTTTCCGTGACAATTTATTTTATACACCACAATTAAATGAGACAAAATATTTAACATTATTTATACTACTCTTAATACTATCTATATCTATTATAAATCTATAGTTTATATTTATTATTTTATAAAGGAAATAATTCGTTTTTCTAATAATGTCCTTTTTTAAAATAACTTTTGTATTTAATTTTAAGTTTAATTAGTAAAAGTTGTTTTAATCATATATTTTTGTTTATATAAATTTTAAATTATTAATTAATAAAATTAATAAATTTATGTTATTGAATGTGAATTAAAGTTTTTAGTTTTTTTTAAAACGATTAGAATTAATTTTAAAGTTTTTAGTTTTTTTTAAAACGATTAGAATTAATTTTAAATTTTATATAAACACTGACTTTTTTTACCTTACTAAACTAAACTCATAAACGACAGTGATGCGCAATCACAGGTACCTTTATCAGATTGCGTATTTATCCATTTTTTAATGATTTGAAAAAAAGTTAAATTGTTTTTCATCTTCTTTGGCTTGAATATTTTTTATCCAGTCTTGGATTTTCCTATTTGATTTCTTTTCCTATTTGATTTCTGCCTTGTATCATTAACTTTCCTCATCCACCGAACCCTAACCCTAATCCTCCATAGAACATCGATTATTTAGTGAACAAAGAAAAGAATTCTATCGATGCAGGTTTGGTGAGGCATATAATGATCTTGGCGCTGCGAATCGATTGCATGGGTTTGGAGAATGCCGGAGCTTCGTAGTGGACCGCGACGACGTGGTGCTCCGGTCGGTCGTAAAAGCTCGGAAGCAGCGTCTCCGGCGGGTAGATACGTGAAGACTCGCGCTGCAGTCGCGAGGGAGGCGGCGAAGGCGAAGAAATTAGAAGAGGAGAAGCCGGTGATCGTTATATCCGATCACACAAAGAAGGACGTTGAAGGCGGCGCGATGGGCGACGAGAGTGGCGGCTTGAGTGCGAACAAGGGCGTTGCACAAGAAGATGACGCCAACACAGCTCCTTTTCCGGAGAGGGTATTCTATTGCCTTTTAATTACTCTATTATTATATCTTCATATAACACTTGTTTTCACCCCCCCAAAAGGTTCAAGTAGGAGGCTCGCCCATCTATAAAGTGGAGAGAAAACTCGGCAAAGGTGGCTTTGGACAGGTTTTTGTTGGCCGTCGAGTCACTGGTGGTAACGACCGCACCACTGGTGCTGCTGCCACTGAGGTTAAACCCCGCACTCTTCTCTACGCTTCCCCATTTTTCTGTCGTCACATCATCTTTCTTATCTTTTATGTTTCAGGTGGCTTTGAAATTTGAGCACAGGAATAGCAAAGGCTGTAATTATGGCCCTCCTTACGAGTGGCAAGTGTACAAGTACGTGCTTTCTTTATTATCTTATGCAAGATGTTTATTATTGTCATTTACTTCCGTTTATCTACAATATTTCTGTTCAATTGATTTTTTTGCCTGAGATTTGCTTTATTGTTTTATGAAAAGCACCCTTGGTGGCAGTCATGGAATTCCTAGAGTCCACTATAAAGGAAGACAGGGGGAGTACTACGTAATGGTATGACCCACACAACAACCATTTTATTTTCTCTTTGCCAACTTAACTATTGAACTGTTTCTTCTTGGGGCTATTTATGCAGGTTATGGACATGCTTGGTCCAAGCTTGTGGGATGTTTGGAATTCCTCAAGCCAGGCGTGAGTATAAGCCAACCCTTTTTATTGTATATTCTATGTTATTTGTAGCTCGTGTTTGAAAATAAGAGCTGTTGTAATTGATTTTGTGTGTTTATAAGCCTTTTTAATAAGGACTATATTAAAGTGAGTTGACTTTATTTAGCTTTGTTTTCTTCCTCAGGCATATGTGTAACTACTAAAAGAATGGAGAATATTTGATTTTCTTTTCTCCAAAAATTTGGTTTTGGCTTGTGCTAAATTTTATTCCCTCTTTTAGATGTGTAAATGTCTACTTCGCTAGATCCTTATTATTGTTTGGAATCCCTCTAATCAGACATGAGTATAAGCCAACCTTTTTATTGTATCTTCTATGTAGTTTGTAGGTTTTGTGTTTGAAAATAAGAGCTGTTGCAATTGATTTTGTGTGTTTATAAGCCTCTTTTGAAACGGATTGTATTAAAGTGGGTTGGCTTGTTTATTTAGCTTCGTTTTCTTCCTCGGGCATATGTGTAACCACTAAAAGAATGGAGAAAATTTGATTTTCTTTTCCTAAATTTGGTTTTGGCTTGTGCTAAATTCTATTCCCTTTTCTAGATATGTAATTTTCTACTTCTATGGATACTTAATAAATTTAACTTTAACCCATTTTATGCATTAAGGTTATATAAAATGTATATTTTTTTTCCTTTGATTGCCTTCCACTTCAGCACTTCTGGCTGTGTCACTTTTTATACTCATCCATTTCCTTCCTTTCTACGTTAACTAATTTGTTCCTTCTTTTTTTCTTTGAAATTCTGTAATTTCTTGTCTTTTGAATGTGTAGGATGTCTGCAGAAATGGTTGCATGTATTGCTGTTGAGTCCCTGTCAATTCTGGAGAAGATGCATGCAAGAGGGTATGTTGGTAAAACATTTTTTTACGTATTCAACCTTTTCTTTTGGATTTGTTTTCCATAATCTAGGTGTTTTCTATTGTAACATTGACTTTTTGATTTTATTGGTTTGATAATATTCCTGTTCCTATTGTTTACTATAGCTATGTGCATGGTGATGTAAAACCGGAGAATTTTTTACTAGGTCAACCGTCTACACCGCAAGAAAAGAAATTGTTTCTTGTAGACCTTGGATTAGGTTAGTAGTTTCAATTCAATGATGACACATTCCATTCCTATTTACACTCTCCTTTTTTAACTTATATAAGTATGTGCTTTGCAGCTACAAAGTGGAGAGACACCTCCAGTGGGCAGCATGTTGAGTATGATCAACGTCCTGATATGTTTAGGTTAATCTTTTTCCTTACTTTCAATCTTTTCTCTTATACTCTACTGTTTGCTATTATTTATTTACTGCTTTTCTATTATTATGGATCTGTTGTTTCATGTTCGTGGTTATTAATGGTTATCAATCTGCTTGTCTTTATTTTTTAATTTTTGCAGAGGGACTGTTCGATATGCCAGTGTTCATGCCCATTTAGGAAGAACTGCTAGTAGAAGGGATGATCTCGAATCTCTTGCATATACACTCATCTTCCTTCATAGAGGCAGGTTACCTTGGCAAGGTTATCAGGTATACACATTTATTTTACATTTATTTGTATCATAAGATGAATCTCAAATTACTTTTACAACAGTAGAATAATTTTTTAGGATTTTCATAATCATTTGGCTACTTTACGATAACACTTATTTCAGAATGGAGAGAGTACACCTGTGGTGACTGAGTTTCCCTACATATTCTGTCTTATTCTTATTTTACCTTCTTTTTAGGGTGATAACAAATCCTTCCTTGTTTGCAAAAAGAAGATGGGGACATCTCCTGAGATGCTAAGCTGTTTCTGCCCTGCTCCTTTTAGACAGTTCCTTGAGATTGTAGTGAACATGAAATTTGATGAAGAACCCAACTATTCCAGGCTAATATCTTTGTTTGATGGTATGCTTGGACCAAATCCTGCATTGAGGCCAATTAACACCGAGGGTGCTCAAAAGGTAATCATTATCGTGTGATTTAAGGTATCAGTTTTTCTGAATGATAAAGTCATATTATTTAGTATATATAGAAACTATATAGAAACAAGTCAGGGAAAATCTTCCCCATTTACAAACAGGATTTTCTCTTACTCCCTAAGCTGTATGTTCTATTTTAGGAAAGGTAATTATATATGATGAAATACATTAAATACGACAGTTATGCTGCACAGAAATTATATTATAAATCATAAGACTTAATGGGCTTGAGCTGCAGTTTCAGTAATCTTACCCTCTGATAGCGATACTGTACACCCCAAATCCCATTAGAAAAATGCTGCAAGGCTTAGTGGACATGTGCTGAAGTTGCAGTGACCTTTGTTGAAATTATAGGGTTTTAGGTATCGAGGGAAGAAAAAGAGAAAGAAGAGATTGAATACTTTTCAATTGATATGGTCATTGATCTGCTTTGATATGATGTGTTAGAATGTGATACAAAATAAAATTTACACTAATGCTGATTTATAATCTCAATTTTTAATATCATGATTTGGTCTGTGTTCATGGTGCGATCCCTTGTTCCCTCAAACAAAATTTTGCAGGTTGGGCAGAAGAGGGGTAGATTGAATATTGAGGAAGAGGACGATTCACAGCCCAAAAAGAAAGTTCGTTTGGGGGTTCCTGCTACACAATGGATTTCAGTTTACAATGCAAGGCTTCCAATGAAGCAAAGGTAGAGTTGGTGTCACTTTTTGTAGCAGCTTCCTTTAATCAAGCAATTGGATATCTGATATTATTTTTCTCTGCACTTTGTATTATATTAATATTGTAGAAAATTGTTTTTCAAATCAAAGAAATTTTTGCTTAAGTCTTATATTGGCTCAACCTTTAATTTGAATTCACTTGTTTAATATTATACTTTACCATATATTTGCTTCAAAATGATACAAGGCCTGTTTTATAAAAGGTATTTTGAAGTCATTTTTTAACTGAACTTTTAGTTATACAAAAGTTGAGTCCTTTAAGTGCTTGAACATAATTCATAGTTATTAGTATCTTACAATTTACCATAGTAGTTAATAGTGAATAACGGCCTGCAGCAGATGACAATGCGTCCCTAGCTTCACAAAGAAGGAGAACCCACAAGGAGATTGGAGACGAACGTTAACCTTGCAGCTTTTTTGCTATGTTTTGGCTTTAGGGTAAAAAGGGGGAAAAGGGATTTTTTCCCTTCATTTAAAAGATAACTTGCCCTCTAAAACGACACTGTTTTGTTTGATCTTTTCTTTTTAAACAAAAACACACAAAATGACATCGTGTTAGTCTTCCCTGTCAAGACGCAAAGTCTCGCTGCACTCACATCCCATGAGTGCTGCAATACCCCGCCATATTCCTCGTTCTAGGCCGCGAAAGGCGATGCGACACCACTACACCCATGCGCGACACGACGAGCACGTCGAAGTGGCGACTGACCGCTCTTTACCACTGCGATAGCGGCGCTATCATGCGCTATTGATAATTGCAATTTACGATTCAATATGATTTGACTATCTATCGATACATATTATGATACATGAATGAATAGTATGAATCTTACGATTCAAATGATTCATGTGAATCATACAATTCATTATTATTCTAGTTTTTTTTTTATCAATTCTCATAAAAAATTTGAGAAGTCATATAACCTTAAATCCTTAAATGAAAAGGGAGTTAGAACAACATTTCTAAACTTATCCTCTTTTATTATTCCACTAATTTATTTGTTGCTCATTCATTTCATACATGCACACTATTTAGCTATTAAATTGCTTTGTTTCTATCCTCCTAAAATAAAAACTTCACAAATTCATATATAACCAATAATTTTGTTCTATAAGACTTATAGTTTAGTTGTTTTATGATATGTGTTAAGTACTAATAAACAATTTATAACCAATAATTTTGATCATGAATCTTAAGGTTTACAATACGATTTGATTCATGATTCAAAAAATAGGCTTTCTGATACACAATTTGTATGCCGATTTTAACTACCATGATAATGTGTCCTTGGCTCCTTGCATAGTTTAAACAGTACTGAATGTTATTGATGAATCATACTCTAGGGAAGTTTAATTGATAGGTTCTGAGATAGCTATAACGATGTTTAAGTACTTGCCCAAAAATAAGTTATTTCAACAGTCTGATTATGGAAGGATAATGTGGTATTGTACATGTCAACACTGCTGTACTGTTTGTGGTTTCCAAATTCATAGATGCAATAGGCTGTAGATACTGCAGTACCCGTAATTGCAAGCTTGACTCAAAGCAATAACAGTGGACCTAGTGCTGATTTTTCTTGAAGTGCTTGGATTCTACGCAAATAAAAGAACAGCTTTATCTTGAAGGAAAAAATGTCTGCTGCTTGTGTATTTTGTTATGACCATTGACCGTGTTTAATGAATTTTGAATTGGTTGTAATTAGGTATCATTACAATGTAGCCGATGCAAGATTAGCACAGCATGTAGAGAGAGGGATTGCGGATGGCCTTCTTATTAGTTGTGTGGCTTCTTGTTCCAATCTCTGGGCCCTTATCATGGATGCTGGAACTGGCTTTTCTAGTCAAGTTTATAAGTTGTCACCATTTTTCTTACACAAGGTGAAATTATATTATTTATATAAATCAGTACATGTTGTATAATTTATTATCTGTTTTCATATGACAAATTTTGCCAATGTAATTCTGTTTCTTTTTCAGGAATGGATCATGGAACAGTGGGAAAAGAACTATTACATTACTTCCATTGCAGGGGCCAATAATGGGAGCTCTCTCGTGGTGATGTCAAAAGGTCTGTTTTTAAAGTTACTTGATACAAATGATGAGCAGGACTTTTCTTACCTCCTTAAAACAATAATATATCATGTACAGTGACATGCGAAAACTTTTCCAGATTAGCTTCTTCCAACCCCCAGCCCTTATATTTTGTTTTTGAAAATAAACAAGTTTTAGACTTTGGTCATTATTGTGAGATTTTACTTTTTATAAGGTCATTTGGTGTTTTGGGTTTTTATCTACATACTCTAAATTTTGGGTATGTTTAGTGTCAGGATCCCCCTCAATATAAACCATAGTAGTTAACAACGGATAGTGGCTTGGAGCCATCACCCTCTAAAAATGCTATTGCGGGATCACAGGAGTGAGACTGCTATTTAGATCCCTATATAAATGTATATTACTAGATGCATATAATATATAATGTGTATTTCTATTGTTTGCATATGCAAAACAGCAAACGTATGTATCCCACTGTCCCTATTGTTTGCATATACACTGCCAAAACAGCGAAATTACGGCTTTCTTGTTATTTATATCCCTAAGGCTATTCTATTGCTAAGCCATGTCAAAGTTTGTTCCTGTGGGCTTCACTACACCAGTAGGAGTGGGTTGTGAAGCCATAGTAGAAGGGAGAAAAGTTGGATCCAAAAAAATCAAAGGAAATGGGTGACGAAAAAAGGAGAGGTTAAAAAAAATGTTGGTCCAAGCCAACGAATGACCTCAGCAGAGTCGCTGAAGAGTTCCAACATAGGAAAATGGGTGACAATGAAGTTGCGGTGCTTGCAGAAAGGGAATAATGAAACAAAGGACTCAAGAACAAGAACGTGCTGGAGATTTTGAAATACAAAATAAATGATGTTGTTTAGGGTAAAATGGGAAAATTCCCTTTTTATCCTTCAGTAAAAATTAATTAGCTCATGACAAAACGACTTCGTTCCACTTAAGTTTTTTTTTTTTTTTAGAAAACACAGCAAAACAATGTCATTTTGGTCTTCTCCACCCCGAAACCCAAGGAATCTGTGCACGCCAGGGAGGTGCCACAATTGGCAATGCACATCTGTGTTTTTTTTCGTGAATGGCGGTGGGACTGCTGCTCCTTCGAGCTGCGACTCAATGCCAACTGTCAGAGTAGCGAGTAGCTGCTCTGCTCTGCGACACTGCAATAGCACCACTTTTGCATGCCTTTAACTATTATTATGATATAAACCCTTAGTAATCTTCATAAGGACATGTCATAACAGGTCCCAAATCCCAAAAAATGACCTACGCCTTTATGGGATAATGCACCTCCCTTTGCTTCATGGTTTTCACTACAATAAATGTGAAAAAGGGGGTTAGGTAACATGCCTTGGATTCTGAAATTATAAACACCATTGATTTACTGAGATTTGTTTAGTGTTATTCTTTGACAAAGATATGAATTTCTGCAGATCTCTATGTACAAGGATTATGTTGCAAACTCTGATTCGTTCTTTTTGCAGGCACACAGTATACACAACAATCATACAAAGTAAGTGATTCTTTCCCGTTCAAATGGATAAACAAAAAGTGGAGAGAAGGTTTTCATGTGACCTCAATGGCTACTGCTGGAAGTCGCTGGGGTGTTGTTATGTCTCGAAATGCTGGATTCAGTGATCAGGTTTGTTGTTTACTTTGTACTCTACTGTATGATATGTAACCAAGCTTTTATTTTTCGATTATTTTTCTTATCTTTGGAATGTTTGTATTCTATTTAGTTTGTCTAAATACTTTATTGTCTTGCTTTGGTTTCAAAGGATATTCTGAAACCTGTGTACCTTGAGATCCTCTTCTTTTATCTGGATCACCATGGCCTGTTAATTTTATATTGCTTTATGCTGGTGTTCCAAGATTGAATTGGTTAATTTTCATCAGGTTAAATTAGATCCGAAGGATCTAAAAGTCAGTGTATCTCATAGCTCCCTCCTCTCATGTTGAGTTTAAAATGCATCCATGGAAATAAAACGATTTGTTACTTACTGCTCATAGATACAGAGCAGTTTTATAGTTGTAACAGTCTGTACTGCACTTATGGACTTATTGCCACTAATCCTTGTCATTGGTCTCTCATCATCCATCTTTTTAAATGTAGGTTGTTGAACTTGATTTTCTTTATCCTAGTGAGGGAATCCACAGACGATGGGATAATGGTTATAGGATTACAGCAACTGCTGCTACATGGGATCAATCTGCTCTTATACTGAGCATTCCTAGGCGCAGGCCAGGAGATGAAACCCAGGAAACTCTCCGTACTTCTCAATTTCCAAGCACACATGTTAAGGTAAAGGTTGATGAATCAAGTAGTTGATTTGTTTAAATCAATAACGACACTGATATTTTCATTTTGTTTCTGTTTATGTTCAGGAAAAATGGTCAAAAAACTTATACCTTGCTTGTTTGTGCTATGGGCGCACAGTATGCTGATTTCCTTTACAGGTCAAAGTATTTGGTTGTATGTGAAATGAAATTATATATTTTCTAATGCCCCAATCATGTATGACGTGGCAGAGAATTGTTGTATCATTGGCAGTTATATAGTATTATTCTCCCCACCCATTCTATTACAAGTTCCTTTGGGGGGTGGTGGATGTGACCGTTAATATATACCGCTTAGTTTTATGTTACTCCAATATGTATATGTAGGTTGTATCAAAATTTTTGTCTGACTCAAGATTGTTTCTGTGATCAGTCTAATAAAAACATTGTAAGGATGGCTTTGTGAATAAAGAGTCCAATACTTTTAATTTCCCTCATACTCACCAGGGGATGTTTTTCATTCTGTTATTGATTCAAATCATCAAACATTATTTTCGATCTCAAATGAAAACGGTCACATTCCCATTTCTCGTAATCTAGACTAAACATGTTTTTTCTGTATATTCTGAAAAAAAAAACGAACAAGAATATTTGTATTTTCATAGAAATAATGGAAGTTACTTGAAAGCGTTGGCAACATTCTCCAATACAGTCTTTCTAGTATTGGTTGAAATATTTAGGTGAGAAATGAGATCTGAATCTATTAAAATGTGTTTTTTAATAAATTTTAACTAATGATTTCGGTAAGAGTGTCATATACTGTGTTGGTATTCTTTAAAAAGATAAGAGTGTCAAACAGTGTGTTGGTATTTTCTAAAAAAAGAAAATCGTGTGTTGGTATTATTTTTCTTTTTGGTTCAAATAATGAGATTAATATTGCTAGTAATAGTTAAAATATAGTTCTTAGTGAAACAAGTGTCTCTTAAGTATTAATTTTGTAGTAAACTAGTAAAGGGATTAATGTTTGGATGCTTTAATTGTAAAATTTAATATCAATGTGAGACATTGATATTTTAGTTCATGAAGGAATAAAAAAGTATGAAATAGTTTTTAAGTGTTAAATGAGCATTAATTTAGTTGTGACTTACGTATCATATTAAGGCTAATTGACAATAAAAATTAGGATCTGGAGTGATGAAACTTTTAAAGATTTTTTTTCCAATTTATTCTTTTTAAGGACTAAATTTATGTGAGCATTTTACCTTAAATTGTTATCTAAAATAGTTTCAATTCAAGTAATTTAAGATTCAGAAATAATTTCTTAAATAAATGTAGGAATATTTACTTACAATTTTGTTGATATTTTGATGCGAGTTTGCATGATTCAATATGTAAATCAAACTTAAGTTAAATCAAAGACTATATAAGGGTTTGATAAGATGAAATCTATACGGATATATTGATTATTGTAGGAGAATGAACATATAAAGTAGCTGTTGAAAATAGTCAAGTGGACATGGTTGCTTTAAATTCTGATGATTATTCTTGTCTTAATTAAGTTATTATTCCTTAAAATTTGACTAAATTTCAATTTTAGTTCCTAAAAAATTTAAAAAAAAATTGTCCATAAAATTTCAAATTTGTATTGTTTTCAGGGACTAAAATTAATTAATTTTAAATAAATTCAAGGATAATTAAGGTTGCAGTGGGTTACTAAGATGATTAAGGTTGATTTGTTTAATTATGCTGAAAGAATTGGAGTGTGTAACTTTCTCTCTGCAAAATTCTGGGCGATTTTTCATGGTCTCAGCTTTGGCAGGGATACAGGATTTCGAAGATTGTGGTGATATCAGATTTAGCTATTATCTAGAGGATGTAGTATTAAGACTCACCCGGCTTATAACTTCCTTTAGGACAAAAGATGAAAATTTTACACTTTTTCGTTACTCGTTAGACTGAACTAGAATTTATAGAATTTGGATAATTAGCCTGTTTTGTGGTACAAAATTTATGCATACAAAGCATGTAACTTCACACCAGAGCGCTGAGCAAACATTTAATAAAATTTACAAGTAAACTCCTAATTCATTGAAATTATCTCATTTTGTAAGACGAACATTATTACTGTAAGACGAACAAAATAAATAACATCGATCTTATGAAACATGTACTAACTGGCACTTGCTAACCTGTAAATAAATAGGAAATGAAAACACAGGTCTATTTGTTTGAACCTAGTTGACATCTCCAAAATTAACTGTCAGTTCTGCTCTGATCTAAGAAACTTCTAAAATTAAATTAAATACATAAAATTCGTGTTCAAGTTTTGATTTTCTTTTAGTAAAGTCTTTCCAGACGAGTTTGTTACATAGTATAGCGTTTTAAATAACTGAAAAGTAAACTATTTCAACACTTGATTGTATACATAATTCATTATGATTATAACTCGTTATAATCAAAATAACTTTTTATTTAAATTAACTTAAGAAGAGTGTTTTCAAAATATTTATATGACTTATGGTTTCAGAAAATGTTTTTAATTTTATCTCCTGAAAACTATTTTCATTTTTAAGTTTTCAACTTTGTTTGTTTTCACTTAACATTTTTTATTTTCAACAAAAATATTTATAAATTATAATCAAACATATTTTTATTATTGCTTTTTATTTTCTCTAAAAATAAAACAAAAAACATCCAAACAAACCCCACCTTAATTTCATTTATATGCAACAAAAAATCAATTTACATAATAAAATAATATAAAAATCAGTTGAAAAATCAACTCTTCAAATTATAAAAAAAGAATTTATTTTTTCTTTTTCCTACAAAGCTAAAAGTCGTAAACAAATCTGTCCGAATCATACCCTAGAGAAATAACAATCAGAGTATTCTCTTCCATTTTGTCACAGAAAAGTAGCTTATATCCAGTGTTTACATTTGTCGTTATCTAATACAATGAATTTATGTTATTAGGTGTTAATGGAGATCAAAACCATGGGTGATTTCATATGGTAGGTGGACTGTCCTTCCACATGATTATCCACATTCGCCTCTATCATTACTGTGTGTATCCTTTTCAAATTTATGTAAATAAATAATTTTGGCAGGAACTACAAATACAGGGAGGCTGCAAAGACAATGTCCCTCTTAATCTTGGACACAGCTGCTTCAAACTTTGCCTCAAGTTGAGTTTCCCCAATTGACTTAGCTGCTTCTATTAATTGCTGAAGCACTTCCTCAAGTCGTCTAATTGCTCTAATCAAGCTACCTTCAAAGACTTGAGTGATGCCCATTATCTCATAGAACTTTGAACCTTTAGCCCAAGCATACACAGCCTCCATGATGTCGGGCCTAAATGACTTAACAAAGCTCTCGACGTCAATTTGCACCTGTTTTTTTTTTTAAGAGATCAAAGAAAAAATAGCTCGTTAATGCATTGTACAATATAAAAATAAGCCACGAATCTACGAGACAACAAATAGACAAACTGATAAGGATACAAGTTGAGCAAAATCTACAGGGGTTCAAGGAAAAGCGAAAAGCAGCCTATTGGGTGCTAACAAAGGCAAAAAGGATATATAGTTCTAAACAAACTTATTCAATGTAAATTAGTTAAAAATTATTTATAAAATGGTAAGACTCCAGGAGAAAGAAAACTCAAATTTAAGTACATCAAAGATGAAAACAATGATCTGTTAGTTAAAGGTGCTGTAGTCAGGAGGAGTGATTTTGTAATGTTTAAAACAAAATATTTTGTAGACCTAATTGGTTTGAAAAGCATACTCCTGTTAAATGAAAAATCAGATTTTGTAGACCTAAGTGGAGTATGCCCTAAAAGAAAAACAAAATAGGGCAGTTGACCAAAGGGAATCCCGTTATGTTGCTCAACCAAGATGAACCGTACCTGAATCTCTGATCAATTTACATTCGAAAAAAATGCAGTGATCATTAGAACAAGGTTTGTATAACAATTCACCTCAAAATGGAACTAACTAGTATAACACTTTTCTAATTTTCGGCTGATAAACTAACTGACCAGATTTTCCCAAATAAAACTTGACACAATATGTGCAGTTAGTATGCAATGGATTGGTATTCAGTCATTACCTTGCATTCCAGCTGAAGTTGGGCAACTCTCCGAGCTGTGTCTTGTAATTGCATAAAAAGCAGATCAAGTTCTTCCCGAGGTTTGGCAGCATCATGAATTTTTTCTTGCCAGACAAAACAAGAAAGGAGAGAAATCATCTCCTCCACCTTTATGTCCTTTAACACACCATTGAACATGAGTTCTGTTAGGGTCAATTCATCTGCACTACTAATTTCACAAGCAACCTTCCCTTTTAATTCCACCACATTGTCACTTGAAGCATATCTGCAATGAAGATGTGATATGAATAACTTTTTTATAAACCAAAATCACAGAATTGGGGCTGCTGAAATCACCTGACAGAAAGATGCATATATAAAGCCATAAAAATTGCTAAATCCACAAAATAGAACATTAAAAGTTAGATCTAGGATACTGAGATCTATTGGATAATTATAAGAACTGTGTAAGAGTATGAGATTAAAGGTTGTGTATTGTCAGTATAAAACAGTTTTATAATGTCATTAAATCACAACTCATGGTTTATATGGCTTATAAAACATTTATTGATAGTCAACAAACCTATCATACATACAAAATTGTGATTAACGGATTGTAAAACTTCACTGTAAATGCATGACCTTTTTCACTAATAAGAGGATTCCATCGCCAACACATGGAATTGTTGATATAAAGATATTTGGTGTCTTTAACTTAATAGGGTTAAAGACAAAAAAACAAACAAAATGGGCAAACTATTATTTATTGACTTGAACATCCATTCTGCTGCCTAAATTGCAGTCTCAAAGTTTACTGGTGGTTTAGTCTCACATGACACATCGACTACTAATAAGGCCAAATTGTGGCATTGAATTAGGTCTTAAGACCAAATTCATAAGAATTTCTTAGGGAGGAAAATAAGAAATACTACTAGGAAAAGAAAACACACATAGAGGATGACTAATCCACCTTAACAACAGCCAGAAAGAATACTTCAAAATGACAAAAACAGAAAAGGAGCAAAGTATTATGTTTCATTTTAGCAGAAAAATGATAATCTTTCAAGGAAACAATTAATTCTTTTCAGCTTTCAGGACTATGGAGGTAGAAACATATGATATAACTGCTCAAAACAGAACACTAACAGCCATACAAGTCAGCTTCAAGGTCTTGCAACATAACAAGAAAAATGGAAAAAAGTGGGGCGAAAGAATAAAAGTACTTACCCGAGCCTCCTGAGAACTCTCTTTCTTGCCTTAAGTTCATCCTTGAAAGCTAAAGTAGAAGAAGATCTTAATGTTTTCTTAATGGACTTTATCTTTGCAGTCAATTCTTGCTTCCTCTGTAAAACTTTCAATCTCTGTTTTACAAGTGGTGACCTCGCAATTTCATGCTTTTCAAATAGGCTCTCCAATGCCTCTATCCTACGAGATGCTTTTTTATATGAGCTGCTTTGAATCTGATAAAAGAAAATCAAAATGATGATTGTGCAATGGGAAATATTAAAAAAGAAACAGAATAAATGAATAGATGAGCACAATGCCTTCATGTCTTCTTCGGGATCTAGAAGTGGCAATCCTTTCTCACCAAATCTAGTAAGAGTTTCCAACACTTTCTTCAGTGTGTTTTCTCGAGCTTCCAATGGCAAAAGATCCTTAGGTATATATAGACGCAGACTACTTATTGTATTGATCTGTCAACAGTAAAATAGAAAGTACTTATTAATCATTATTATACATAAAACCTATACAGTGCCATTAAAATTGCCATTTTAACAATGGATTGAGAAACCGACTGTTTTCACAACAACCTTGGAAGCGAAGGGCATAAAAGTCACAGCAAGGCCCCAGTCTGGTTATTAGAGGTATAAAATGAGTTTGAACTGAAACATTATGAATCAAATTCAAAGCAGTTCTCTCTATAAAAAAGTTGAGTAGCAGTTACAGGTGTGACGCATGGAGTCAGAAGGGTGGTTGCTGATAGTTAGGCATGATGAATAGCATTCTTTTGTTAAAGCTGAGGAGGCAAACATGGTTCTGAAGAGCAACTAGAAGTACAAATAAGGCGGGGTAGTTTTCTAGTTTTTCTATTCCTTTATTGGTGTATATTTTTTTTTAGTGAAAGATGTGCTAATTTGGGTTTGCTGTTATGTGATTGTTTCATAGAGATTTTTCTTCCAAGTCATTGATGAAATATTATGATTTTTCTATCTCACGTTTCTTCTATTTTCCTCTTCCCTAGGACATTCTAGTTTCAACCATAACTAAACCATATGACAGATATAGAAATATCATATTCTGTAACTTCTGTTGAAATAAAAACTAAAAAAAATTATCAAAATTTAGAATCCCAGCCTTGCAGACATATTACATCCTTTAAAAGATTAAAAGACGTACCTGAGAGATAGGAACTGAAACCACTAGAGGTTCTCCAACTTCTTTGAGAGGAACAATCTTAATGGACTTTTTTCCAATTTTATCTTTTCTCACAAAACATCTTGTAAGAACATCAACATTGTAAGATGCATCTTCAGGTTTTAGACTTGCCTCATCTGAATTTTTTTTTACTTCTATAATAAGCAAACTAAAATTTGAATATACAAGGAGTATATGTAAATCATCAGAAGCCATTAAAAATTCTCACCTTCAGGAACACTCTTAACCCTTTCAAAATTAATGACCAATCCCCAAGTCAGCTGGTCTTGAATGAAAATAGGGGCTAGGTCTTCATCACTTGAAGTGCATTCAACAGAAACAAGCCTCCCGGGCTGTAAAAAAGGTAAACAGTGCCTTGGAGATAGCACAATCTCACGAACCTCCTTATTTAAACTTCTATGCTGCTCCAGCAGATTGAAATAATCCTTTAGACTGTTTTCTTCTTCAATAACAATTGATTCCCTCTCTTCTTCAAGAGCCTTTATTTGTTTCTGTATATGCAAAAAACAGAAACAAAATTATACTTTTTCTTTATATAATCTGTTAAAAGAGAGAAAAATGGGGGAAGATGAGTTAATTCTGTGTTTGAACACAAAGTTGTGTCTGTTCATATAGATTAATTAAAGATCAATACAATTAATTAAAGACAGAATCTGAAACTGATCCCACTCTAATCTTATTTTGATGAAATTTTGATTCTCAACACTCTCAAGCTAAAGCTAGCTTACTAAACATTTAGCCTAATACAAGAAGTAGAAAAATAAACAAACCAAAATTTGAGTTCCACCATAACACAATATTTAAAAAAAAAAAAAACAGATATTGGCGAAGTCAAAAAATATTGCTAGAATGATAACATTGCCAAATAACAAGATTGCCCAAGAAAATTCATGGCAAGAAAAACAAGTTCAACTTTCTTAAAATTAATACTTGGAAGTTTTAAACCAATATTAATGCAATCACAAAATTATTTTAAACTTGAAATTAAATCCATTTCTTCTAGGACACAGACAACACAACAGCAATTGGGATATAGTTGGGACTTGGGACTAGTGCAACAAGGACATAAACAAGGTCAATGCATCTGGGAGAAACTAGAAAGACATGAGTCGGTGGTACATCTGGGAAAAAGCCAAGGTCAAAGCTGAGGTCAATGCATGTGGGCAAATACGAATTAGTGGAAGTCATTATTGAACAAGAAATTGAAGGCAGCACAAACACCAAAAATAAATCCTAGACAGGTGTTGTTTGGCGCACCAAAAAAGCACTTGAAATCAGCAAAGGGCTGTTTAGATCGACTGATCGACATGAATACCGTTTTGAAATGTTGCTAGAAAAAGTTGCCGCCCTTCAAGATGAGAGGCTGATTTGTTCATGGTGTTATAGTTCACCCTTTTGACAAGGGTGCTTACACAATGTTGTCATTAGTGGATCACAGAAAATTGCAAAAAGCTGAAAATCCGCTGTAGGATATAGTGGATAGCATAGTGTCACAGGCAAAGAGCAGAAGCCACATAGCGGTTGAAATAGAATATATATAACAATTAAATATGTACAAAAAGCATGTTATTTGCAAATAAAAATAAACTAGAGACATTAACATAATAATAATTTTTAAGATAAATTTTTCAAGACAAAATACTTCATTCAAGACAATTGTTCAAGAAGAAAGCTAGATGAAGGATGCAGGTGCAGGCTGAAGACTCAGTTTTGGACTTTTGGTAGGGAGAGCAATGGTTTACAGAAAGAGGGTTCTAGAACTCTGCAAAATTGAAGAGTTTTGGGGGGGGGAAGTTTACCTAAGGACTAAGGAGGGAGTTCTAGAACTCTGGAAACTAAAGAGTTGCATGGAGTGAATTATAATTTTAGTAGCAAAAAAAACTATTCTTGAGCCAGGAGACAACCCAAGTCCATAAGTAAAAACTACAAAACACAGTAAAAACTAAAAAGAACACAGTAAAGAGTAAAAAATGCTACTATTGGGCGTATTAAACAGTTCAAGACCCAAATCCATAGTCCACATTGACCTAATTTAGTCTCAGACGAAAGAAGAAGAACCCTACCATGCAACAGGCATGATGCACCGCGAGGCCACAACACATAAAGCGCCTGCGATTGCATTTTTGTGGATTCCGTAACGCGACGGCTTCACAATAGCATCTTTTCCAAGATCTGCAACACTATAGTGCAATAGCGCTGCTATAGCCACTATTTGACAACACTTTTACAAAGCCTTCTAGCACATCACATCCTAGGGTGTGGGACAACATGTTAGGTGAAATTATAGCCTGATGACCTCATTTCAGTTAGTTGGGAGAGTTAGACTGTTATAGTTGGTATTTTTTAGTTTGAACTTAACAGAATTTGGCAGAGAAACTATAAAGAGATAAGGAGAGATGCGTAGGGGCATTCTGTCTAGTGAAGAATTGATTTGGAGGTGAAATTATAGGCTCTCAAAATGTATAGAAGAGCATTTTGTATTAATCGTTTTTGTAATCTCCAAACCACTAGCTAACACATTGAAGCAAGGTACACTTTTTATTACTAAGGGAGGAAATCAGTTAAAAACAAGTAACAAACAAAGGGGCAGAATTCAGAGATGCTTTTTAATTCTAGATTATTCCACTGCAACCACAGGTAAAAGAAAAACTTTGTTTAAGTCTAGTGCTTCATTCATGATGAGTTATACATTAAATCACTAGAGTGATGTGTGGTCAACTACTGAAATATTCCCTTTTAAATCAGATAAATGCCTTACTCTTACCAGATGGGAGGAAATTTGCATTTATTTCCATTTGAAACAAATTAACCAATTTAGAGTTTGACTGTCAAAAGAAATATTTTAAACCCACAATCATAAAGAATATCATATACATCAGAGGCAGCCTAAAATTTTATAGACATAGCATATGATGCATATAATCCATCATGCTAGATCTCCTCTCCCCCCCCCCCCCCCAAAAAAAAGTCATTTCTAGCTACCTTATAAATTTAAACAAACCTCAAGATCAGGAATGGCACGATCAGCTTGAAACTGAAAAAAAGAATTACGGAGCAAATTTTCAGGATCACCATCTTCACACCGCATTTGGTTCAAAATCATGTTGTAGCTTAAGTGAAAGGCACTGAAATGCAAAGGAAGGCAAATGTAAAAATTATGCAAAGTAATATAGGTAACAGTGTATTTGTGCAAGTTACAATATGAAAAAGATCATATTATCATGCATTAGATTTTGAACAGTCTCCATTATGACATCATCTTTTTTTGCCACAAGTTACATCATCATCACAGTCAGATATTCACATGTATGGTTTTCCAGTTACTGATAAAAACCTATATTGCACTCTGTATAAGTTACTAATTAACAAGGTCACTGCCACAATAAGCTGTCAGAGAAAAGTAAACCTTGGCATGCACAATAAGGTGTGTCAGACATTTGGGTATGTTTCCAATATCTTAATATTTTAGTTTTGCATCATTGAAGTTAAATGTAATTAATTTCTATATCAATAAAAGCTTGTAAAAAAAAAACTCCTGATATAATTCAGAGCACTGAACTGACTGAACAAAACATGAACTCTATTCTTCACCTTTTGGTTTATCAATCTCGGTCAGAGAGAATTGCCATGCAAGAGAACTAGCAGGTTTTTTAAATGAGTAGGAAAAATAATGACTGAAAGATATAAGATATCAGTAAGGTCAATAATGAAAGAGCTTTAGAATTTCCATGCATTAATTTAAAAATGCATAAAGCATGCTTTATTTATTTCACAATAGAAGAAAAGCATTATGACAAAGAGAAGATGATTACAAAGAATACAGAGGATACGAGACTCTTCATAAAAAAGAAATTAGGAAACAATTTGAACAAAAAGCAAACATTAAAGACCTGCATCAATGTCTGTAAGAAGCTGTCAGAAACACACACACACCATGAGGTTGAACCAAGTGGAAGCCAATCCCTAATCTTATCCTAAAGGAGGTACTTATCAAAAAAAATCTCCTTAAAGTTGCAAGAATTATGCTCCAACCAAATGCACCAAAAACAGAGCATGTTTTTATCACCTTAAGACATTACACAGATTTAATCTCTTAATAAATAATTTTTCAATGAGCCAATAAAATATGAG
The DNA here is from genome assembly GCA_037954015.1 of Psophocarpus tetragonolobus. Classification (NCBI taxonomy): domain Eukaryota; kingdom Viridiplantae; phylum Streptophyta; class Magnoliopsida; order Fabales; family Fabaceae; genus Psophocarpus; species Psophocarpus tetragonolobus. Next base: position 433,017 of record CM075691.1, read on the forward strand.
GCCGTTGGAATAAACTGTCCCTTTAAATCCTTGTGCCATATGAAAAAAGCTCAGACACTCTGCTCTAATCTATCATTCACCAGAAACACTAAAGAATCTATTACACTAATAAGTACTAGATTGTCAAGAGCACCAACAAAAAATCTGTTTCCGAAGTTTCATAATCACATCCCAGTCTCTTAACAAAATGGACATGTAAATCATTAGCCTGCATAACACTACAGACAAAATCGCGACCTAGCTCGCATAATCGCACAATTCTGCGATGTTACTCACACACTCCAAGTTCGTAAAGGGGTAGACGCGTTTCAGGGCAAGATCAGCAGAATCACCGAACGGAATCGCAAACGCGCATGAGCATCGTGCTTGGTCGTGCCTCACGCTATCACGAGCATCGTGCCTTGCAATGTCTCATGCCGTCAAAGAGTGTCGCGCTTAGTTGTGCCTCAGGATTAAAGCCTTGTGCATCGCCAACTGTCACCTTGCCTTTCCGCGCCGTGCTTCTTCGAGTCATGGGTTATGGGTCGTGGTCACAGGTCATGACTCTTTCTCTTCTCTTGGCATTTGGAACGTAACGTAAGTTACGTCTGCCTCTTTGTCTTCTCTTCGCATGTAACTGAATGTAAGTTACGTATTACGTAACAACATTTCAACTCCCAATGAATCAAGAACCTCTTCTGATGAACATGTCCACACCAAAAGTTTGAAACACACTTTGCATTTCTCTCACGAGTCACGAACAAACCTCTTCTGACGTTCTTTTCTCACCAACACTTTGTTTCTCATTCTCTCACATTTTCTCATTTTCTGCACCTCTTCACAAAGTCAGAATCGTCTTCATCATTGGTTAAGGTGTGTCTTCTTCTCAAGTCGTCTTCTTCGCATGTTCTTTTTTTAGAGTCAGACACACTTTTTCTTTTTCTTTCAAGTTTTAAGTTTTAACTTTTATTCTCTTCTCTTCTCTGTCACTTCATTTTCTTCTAGAGATGACAGATATAAGAGCAAATGTTAGTGCCCCTTCACAACCTCCAACAATGCGTGGAAAACAGTGTCAAAAAGTATTGACACTTGGCTGGAACACAAAAGGATGTTGGTGCTTGTAAAAGTGTAAGCGATGAAGTGAAGAAAGAGATATGGAATGTTGTTTTTAATTTGCAAAAAAATTTGATGAAGAAATCAAGCTTTGTAGGGTATAAAGAGGATGAGGAAAAAGGACAAGTTGGTGAAAAGAAAAAAAGTACTGAGAGTGATAGTGACAAAAATATATTTAAAAAGAGGGGATGAGCACACAAGTCACCATTAACAGCATGTTCAAGAAGGATCTCAGAGAGGGTGCATGTAGAGAAATTGCAAGATTTTTCTACCTTAATGCCATATCTTTCAACGTGGCAAGGAGTGAATCATTTCTGAATATGACTGAAGCAATTGCAAAACATGGTCCAGGATTTAAACCCCTTTCATATAATGACATCAGAGTTAAGCACTTAAAAGAAGAGGTTGAGGACATAAGTAAATTTTTGGAAGAACATAGGGCTGCATGGAAGAAAACAGGGTGCTATGTAATGACTAATGGTTGGACAGACACGAGAAGGAGAACTATAATAAATGTTCTAATGAATAGTCCTAAGGGAAAAGTGTTTTTGAAGTCTATTGATGCTTCTTCCATAACAAAAACAACAGATAAAATATTTAAAATGATAGATAAGGTTGTTGAAGAGGTTGGGGAAGAGAATGTCATCCAAGTTGTTACAAACAATGTTGCTAATTACATTTGATGGAAAAAGGACAAAGTTGTATTGAATACCATGTGCAGCACATTGTATCGACTTGATACTCGAAGACTTTGAAAAGAAGATCTTGATTCATCAAGAAACAATTCCTAAAGCAAGAAAAATACAACATATATATATTCAAGGAGTGTTCTCATTTGTTTACTACATCACTTCACAAAAAGGAAAAGACTTGGTAAGGCCAAGTTTAACTCGTTTTACCACTTCTTACCTTGCTTTAGGTTGTATTTATGAGAGCAGAAGTGTTCTAATTAGAATTTTTACAAGCAACAAATGGAAGGATAGTAGATTTGCAACAACAAAAGAGGGGAGATTACTTGAGGATATCATTTTGGACAAAGAATTTTGGAAGAATATTGTAATTTGTCTTAGAGGTGTGTGTCCTTTGATTAAAGTTCTTCGAATGGTTGATTCAGTTGAGAAACCAGCCATGGCTTTTCTTTATGAGGCAATGGACCAAGCTAAGGAGAATATCCAAAAATAGTCGAACAAAAAAAGGTATTGATTAAATGATTATGTTTACAATTATAACGGTTTGTTTGAAGTTTTATTTAAGTCAAAATCAAATTGTCATTTAATTTATGTTGTTTTAGTAGTTATGAACCTCTATTGGATATCATTGATGAAAGATGGGATAACCAACTTCACAAGCCTTTATATGCTGTTGCCTATTATCTTAACCCTGAAATGCATTATGGACCTAATTTTAGAGTTGATTTAGAGGTGAAAAAGGGTCAAATTGCATGTATAGAAAAGATGTTGTTGGATGAGGATGAACAAACTTTAATTGATGTTCAAATAGAAGACTTCAAAAATAAAAAAGGGTTATTTGGTAAACCTATGGCAATTAGAGCAGTTGGTAAGAAGCCTCCAGCAGCATGGTGGGAACCTTATAGAGATGAACATCCAGAGCTACAAAAATTCGCCATTCGTGTATTAAGTTTGACGTGCAGCTCTTCTGGATATGAGCGGAATTGGAGTGCATTTGAGAGGGTGATTAAAACTTGAATAATGTAATGTGATACATTTTCATAATTTAGTTGCTTAGCTTAGCCTTATGATTTTGCATTTGAATTTGCTTAGGTACATACAGTGTTATCAATGGCGGATGGGGGAACATAGTGGAAGGCCAAAATTCCATTATAAAAACATGTTATTGCGCTTTATGGCGGACATTCCTTCCCAAATTATGTATAGCGGTTAGTAAAAAAACTGCCATGCCATGGTGTTATTACAGTGCTATGACGGTTATTTAACAACACTGGGTACATACAAAGAGAAGAAACCGTTTGAAGCAAAACACCATGAATAGTTTTGTTTTTATTACAGCTAATTCAAATTTGGCAAAGCCAAAGCAAGCTAGAAGAAATGAAGAGCTACCATTACTTGATGATATTGAATCCGATAACGAATGGATTTCTGAAAGATGGAGTTGACGTGAATGAAATCAATGAACTCACTAAAGAATTGGATATTTCAAATCCAAATGCAGATGACGATGATGTTCTTCAAATGCCACCTTTAGATGAAAGTCATCTTGCTACTATATTTAATGAAGGAGAAGAAGATCAAGAAGATGGAAGAAATAATGACAACTTAGATGATTATGATTTTAACTTAGATGATTTATTTTAGCCTTAGAGATAGAGTTCTAGAAATACTAAGTAGATGTTTTAACATTTAAGATCTTTTTGCTGTTGAAATTAGAAGTACAAAATTTGAAGAATTGAAATTGTTTTGTTTGCCATTTTGACTATTCGAGTTTAGTATGAATTTTAACTATTGGCTATTTAACTTATATTGTGTTTATGTTATGTTATTGACTTTTTACTGTAAATTTAAGTTTAATTTATTATTTGAATGCATTTATATATATGATTTTTAATATTTTATAATTCTTATAGAATCTACGTTTCGAGTTACGATTCTATATTTACGATTTTGTGAATCGCTATCCAATTGCATTAGAATCTTGATTCTGTCAACCTTGCTGCAGAACCTTGTAGGATATGAAACTCTAAAAGATTAAATTAAACCAACAGTTTACCTGTTTAAACTATCAGCTGCCCCTTTAACCATGTTTTTAGCAGTAGAAGGCTCCATTTTCTCATCAACCATGAGGATACATATTCCACGTTCATCAATGCCTCGTCGACCAGCACGACCACTCATTTGAATATATTCTCCACTGGATATCCACCTAAACTTGTCCCCATCAAATTTCCGGACATTTGTGAAAACAACAGTTTTTGCAGGCATGTTCAAACCAATGCTGAATGTCTCTGTCGCAAACAAACACTATAGAAAACTATTTCAGTAGTTAGAATCACAAGAATTATAATTTCAAATCTTCAACCAAACTAGGATTGCTAACTATATCAATATTAAGACAAAATCTGAAAAGAAAATTGATTAAATATGTTTTTGGTACCTAAAAAATGCACTCAATTTGGTTTTAGTACCTTGAAAAAATTTTCAATCCAAAATTTGAAAATAGGTAAAATTGATCTGTCATTCTATTTTCTTTAACATTTTTATCGCGGTGACTTGTCATGTCATCAAGAACTTTCACAAAATAGTTTTTTGCATTGTGTTTTCAATCTGTCATATATTTAGAACAGTTCATTATGTGATATAAGATGATAAGTGATTAAAAATTACAGTTTATCGAAAAAATGGTACAAGATTATCTTGTCAAAGTTCCAGATGAAGTAACAAGTTATTGAAATGGTAACGTCGTTGTTACGTCCTCAAGAGACCAATTTTGACTATTTTCAAAATTGCCTAGACCAAAACCAATAGAAAATTTTCAAGTACTAAAACCAAATTGAGTGCATTTTCAAGATACCAAAATATATTTAACCAAAAGAAAATATATTTGCTCCAAAAATAAAATAGTAATCTTAGTAAGTTAAAAATTAAGAATAAAATGATTGAGCAAAAAAGAGGACAATGTACCCCCCTTAACTAATGAGATTTAAAACAATATAAAAATCCACATGGCGTAACGACAAAAAAAATATCTTAAAAATGCTTATTTTTAAAATAATATGAGATGGGGGTGGATACAATATGATGCCTGCCAAGAGATTTCTACAATTGCTATTTGCTACTAACTAATCCACTATCACTTCTAATAAACTCCTTTACTAGCATGCAGTTATGTTTTAACTAAGGTGTGAGCATCCAGTTATATCACAGGTTCATGGCCAATACAGATGAAGAAAGTATCTTTATCTATCCCATGATTTCTTTCCACAAACCTTGATTAGCCCCTCTTGAAATAAGATCTCAATTACTTCCTTTAGAATTGGGAGTAAACCAGAGTGATGTACTCCTATTCCACGTTTCAGCAAGGGAAGCATGTTCGAAACCTGAAAAGAAAAATAAAGACAATAACCAAAAAAGTAAAGATACCTCAAAAGTGACACAATATGCAACTACATTCTACATTAAATTTATTGTATTTCTAAACAGTTGGTCAGAAAGCAATAGTGATAAAAATGACAAAGCTTAAACATCATAAAGCTTTGGAAGGATTCTACGGCAGATAAGGTATTGCTAGAGGCTTTACTCGACTACATAATCATTCTAAAATCAACATAATTCCCCCATAAACAGTTTATGTCTTCATTCAAATAGGAAGTTTCACTTCAGTAGCAAAAGGTAGATGAGTTACAATCTCTTTAATCAAGTATATCACTTCTCTGTTTGTCCTGACAAGAATTCAGCTCCTGGACAATACTGATTTTCTTCTTAAACACTTTTCCAGATTTTCACTTCCTTAACCAGAAAGGATTCAATATTGACAAAATTATATAGATAGATAGATAGAAGTCCAAAGCTCCAAGGCAACATGCTTTGTCTTAACACAATTAAAATAATGAATTGCTATAAACTAGGTGTGTATTTTGGCTCAACTTTTTTTTTTTCAAGTCACTTATTTTGAGAGTGCTTTTGAAAAATAATAAATTACTTGCCAAGATTCAAGCAAAACCAAACGTGGTACTATACTGAAACCTTTTCTGTGAAGTACCCTTTCTTGAGTGGTTGAGCCCCCCACAAACATAACATACTAATTACTAACATTTGCCAATTAAGAAACTTTCTGGATTTTCCATAAGCACTGGGATATGCCGGTCTATCCTTGAGCAATTGGCAAAACCAAGACTAAAAAGAAATTGACAGAATGCAGTCTTTGCATAGCTTGGTGCATTTGGTTGGAGTAAAAGAAAGGAAACTAAGGGAATAACATCCTTGCACTGAAATTTGATTTGGTTGGAGTAAAAGAAAGGATACTAAGGGAATAACTATGTTCTTAGCTTGTATAGGTGCTCAGAACATGATTGTTTTCAAGTGTGCTGTCATATCCAATATCCAATTTTGCATAGGGAAGTAGTTGCTTTACTGCAATGCTGCTCCTGACTTTATAGCTTCCTTTGTTTAATTTTCTCCTGTTTTGCAGGTCCTGAATCTTGGGTTAAATAACTTCTCTCAAACAGCTACTCGCCCAGCAATCCTATATGACAGTGAATGTTTGGATTTAACAGGTAGGTGGGAGAAAAGAGTAGGAGTGGCAGAGAAGAGAAGGTTGAAGGTGACAAGACAAATTCCAAAATAATTGTATATGATAAAAGATTGGAGAGGCACCAATTGAGAATATGATAGACAATCAGTAAAGGTGGTTTAGATATTTACCAAGAAGGCCAAAAGAGCACATGTTAGATGAATAGATTGTATAGCCTTTAGCCTAGTGTAAAGAAAGGGAGACCTAAGACTAAATTGGAGGATCTAATCAAGGGGGATTTAATGTCAAATCTGCAGCTTGGTCTTTAACAGGACTAACTGGCATTGTGTGCTCCGTGTAGCTGACCTCACTTAGTTAAACAAGACTTAGTTGTTGTTGTTGTTGACTCTTGAGGATGTGAGGATACCACATCCCACCTTGGCATGTTTCTTTGTTCTGATAAGAAAACAGAAATTGTACTTTACTTAAGGAACAAGGGATAAGGATCAAAACTCTAGTGCCAATTGGTCATAGGAGGCTCTAACATAGAGTTATAAGGTAGGTCTGGTAGTAAAGTGGAGAGATGAGGAGTCTAAGGTCGTAGGTTCGAATCACTCCACTAACAAAAACTAACATATTAACAATTAACATTTGACCTAAAAAAAAAATAAGGAGACTCTGACACTATATAAAAGATTTGGAAACAGATTATGTAGCTGTTAACACGAGCGCGTGTAGATAGATTTACATTTGTCAATTGGAATCTACAATTTAACCATACTATGTAGCATGCACAATCCAAATATATGAACTTCAACTTAGGAACAACATGGTCAAATATATTATTTTGATAGAAGAGCACATTATTTGTATTTTCTATTTTCTATTTTTAATCAGATACAAAGGAGGGAAGCACAACTACAGCCACAAAACAACAACCTTATCTCACTAAGTCAACTACATGGACTCCATGACACCATTGAGCTCGGTGAAGACCAAATTGTCAATGAGGAAAGAACAACTACAGAGGGAAAATATACACTACACAGTAAAAAAATAGATTCAGAAAGAAACATGAAATATACTCAATAATGTAATAAGGTTGCTGAGTCTCCCTGTATATGAAATAGTCAGATGGTGACTTCCTTAAAACAACCATGATCAGAGACCAAAGGGAAGCCAATATCATCATTGAGACATAAAATGCTTGAATTTTGAACTACAACTACAGCAAAGACTTGGTAAAGCTCCCTAAAAACCCTAGCCTGATATAATAAATCTTAAGTCCACTACTCCTGCGTCATTCCAGATGGAAATAGTGTGTTTGGTTTCAAATCTTTCCTCCCTAAATAAAAGAAGGGCCATCAAGTCAAATAAAAGACTTTACTTATTTTGTTGAATAAATTGAGAAATGAGAAATATTAAAACTCAGTAATCTGAATAAGCAGTGGTAATTTTGCCCAGAAATACTAAAAGTAAAGTCAAATTAAGGAAGTGTCTTGCCTGGGGAAGTTTCTTATCATCATCTGAAAGCATGTTCATAGCACTACAAAATATTTGTTCTATGTTGTCCTTCTCATTGTCCGCATTAAGATCCATTTTTGCCATCTACAGAAACAGAAAGAGACAATAGAGATACATTATCGTATAGAAAGAAAATAAATAGATACCTTTGACAATGAATAGCAAATTGGACTTTACCTGCATTGCAAGAAGCTCACACTCCCTTTTGCTAAAGCTAAACAGTATGACAGGGTCATATTGACGTTGAATGATCATTTTCACCATCTTGAATATGTCACTTTCTTCACCAGCTCTACCCAGAACCAAACCTTTTTGCCACCTGCCGTTTTCTTTTTTCTTATCAACCTCAGAGGCAGGAACAAGAGAATTCAAAGATTTCTGAAAGCTGTCTTCGCGAAACTTTCCATTTTCATCGACAACCAAATAAAGACCGTCACCTCCAGAAGGAAAAATATAATGCTGAAGGGGAGTTGGTCGGTAATCAGTATAAACAACATGACAAGGTTGCTGGTGGACCTGGGAAGTAAGCAAAAGCATTAGAGAAACCCAAAGAGATTTAAGGTAATAAAGAGGAAAACAAAGAACGACCTTAGCCACCCAAGAAGCAAATTCAAAGGCATTAGGAACAGTGGCAGAGAGGAAGACAAAACGAGAATTGTTGGGAGACAAAACAATGCTCTCTTCCCAAACGACGCCTCGCTCACGATCACGCATGTAATGGACCTCATCAAAAACAATCCAAGCGACCTCCCTAGTGATCTCAGAGCCTTTGTACTGCATGCTACGCCAGATTTCGGTGGTCATGACCTGAAGGAAAGAAATTTGAATTGAGAGAGAAGAAAAGGATAAATAGGGAGGGAGAGGGTAGAAAGAGAGACATACCAAGCAAGAAGCATGAGGATCAATAGTGACGTCTCCGGTCATCAAGCCAACGTCAGAGAAGTGTTCCTTGAATTCTCTGAACTTCTGATTGCTGAGAGCCTTGATAGGAGAAGTGTAGATGACGCGCTGCCCATTTCGGAGGGACATGGCAATGGCGTACAAGGCCACAACGGTTTTCCCGGCAGAGGTGTGAGCAGACACCTGAGTGGTTAAGTTGTACAGAGAAAAATCAATCATTCATTCAAATTTGGAAAAAGGAAGAAGAAGAAGAAGAAGAAGAAGAAGAAGAAGCTGACCATGACGGACTCGCCGTTTTCGAGGCAAGTGATGGCTTCCGACTGAAACGGGTCGAGAGGGAAAGGGAACTTCTTAGCGGCTTCTGCACTCTGCGCTGAAGAACTGGAATGCTCCTTGTATCCATCTGGATATGCCACGCGGTGCACACAATCACCTGAACCTGAACCTGAACCTCCCCGCTTTCTCTTTACTGACCCCATCGATCTTCTCTTCTCAGCACACAAATACTTTCTTATAAACCCTAACACACCCTATCCATTCACTTTTTTATTCATTTTAAGATATTAATCTGTATAATTTAAATCACATCTACTCTAAATTCTCAATTCTAAATTGTAACATAATTCTTAACTTAATATATTTTTAATACTTTTTTTTTATCCTTTAAAAATAAAAACAGAAAACATAAAAAATAAACATTCTTTTTTATCAAAATGAAAATATTCGAAACAAACATAACCTTAAATATATAAACAAAATTTTGTTTTTTTTATAATATAAAAAATAACTTTTATGATTAAAAATATTATTTTTAGGTGTTTAAAATCTACCCACCACCTATTTTTAAGTTATACTCATAAGCAATACATTATATTATTTTTATAATTTAAAATTTTATCATAATTATATTTTTATTTAAAAAACATATCATGTTCATAATTGGTCTTTCAATCTTGACCGCCACAATATTGTGGTCACACAATTATGTTTATGCACAGGGACGTGGAATTGTACATGAATATATAGGATTATATATATATATATATATATATATATATATATATATATATATATATATTAGCACAAGGATTATAAATATAATTTTTTTATGAGAGAAATGTTAATCAAAGTCGCAACGAATTAATATTGAGTGGAAATGATTGTCCTATTAAAATTTGTGTAAAATTATTTATATTCCTATGTATGTAAATTTGCTAATTACATTGGTAAAGAAGGTAAGTATTTATGAATAAAAATTATTAAATATACTCTTTAATTTAAATAGGCTTGTTCGACTTAATTAAGATTATTTAAAATTTAATTTAGATTCAATTATTAATTTGGTCTTTCAAATTATAATAATCAACTAAATAGATTTTAAATCAATAAAATAATAAAACTATTTCTAGAATTATAATTAATTTAGTTCTTAAACATCACTAATCAGATAAATCTACTTCTAAAACTAAAAATATATGATAAAATGATTATTAAAAAGTTAAATTATAAAGTCACCGTAAGTGAGACGTGAACACAAATATAAAAAAAAAAGTAAATATTTTAATTAATTAATTTTAAAATGCAATACATAGGAGCAAACTTACTTTCATTTGAGGCGAATAAATATTCTCTCATTTGAATAAAGTTCATATATATATATATATATATATATATATATATATATATATATATATATATATATATATATATATATATATATATATATATATTAAAATTTTATATTTTACACTTTTTAATTTTATATATTTAAACTTTCTTGCATGTTTTATATAAAAATAAATAATTTTACTCCTATTTTAGTATTTATATTTCTTGTTTATATATTTGAACTCATTACTTTTTATATGTTTATTGTTATTTTATTTGTATTTATTTTAAAAATCTTTTTTATCTTTTTTTTTAAATCTTTTTTATCTTTTTTTTTAACATATATATATATATGATTATTATTTTATTTTTTTAAAATCAATTGTTCTCATTAGTCTTGTGTTCTATATCTACTATTGACAAAAGATACATCTAGTAAATTTAGTTATTTAACTACGCTATACATGTTAGTAACATTTTTAAAGTGTTTTAAAGATAAGATTTTTAAACAGGGTAAGAATTATAAAACTAATTTATCTACAATTTTTATTTACTATCTAAATGTTAATGCATATATTTCAAGGAAATTTGCTAGAAAAAAAAAGGTGAGAGGAAATAAGAATTTTAATAAAATGCAAAAGGAAAAAAGTTTTTACGACTTGATTAGTTTAATTTTATTTTTTAGTTTTTGAAAAAGTTTTCAAAAATAGTTTTAAAAAACTGTTTTCAGAAAAAAAATAAAAAAAAAATTTGTTTGGCAAGTGATATTTGAAAATTGTTTTGAATATGTAAAAATGGGAAAATTTATTCATGTTTATCAAAATTTCATTAATGAATAGTAAAAAAACAACATATTCTTGTTGTATTTTAAATTCAAAACAAAAACAGAAAACTGAAAAGCAAAACTAACTTTAGTTGTTCCAGTTTTTTAGTTTTTAAAAACTAAAAAATCAGAATTGTTTTCAGAAAACACTACCTAAACAAGTATTTTAGTTTTTAAAAACTAAAATATTGAAAATAGTTTTATAAAATTGTTGTCAAACAAACACTTAATCTATTTTGTATTGCTATTCATCCTTCATAAGAAAACAGGTGGAGTACCTTCTTCAATTTGCACAATATTGCCTCAAGATTCAATGCACATAATAACATTTAAAATAAATATGTCGATTAATAATAATTAAAATCAATTTCGTATTTATAAGAATTGTACTTGTCAGATTTATTTCAGGTACATGACTTCGGTTTCTTGCTTTCCTTTCACGTCTGTTTGCTGACTTTAAAGCCGATAACTCACTCCGAGCAGGTGGAGTACCTGTAAAAACACTCTCACACTCAAGTTAGGTGGAGTTGGGTTTAGAATAATGAATAATAATTCAAGAATAATATTCCCTTTTACATAGATATTTGTTACCTATTTATATGATGAATTAAACATTTACCTGTTGGACTTTGCTTAATCAGTCTAGGGTTAGGTAATACAGCCTTAAGGTTGGTTTTCAGCTAATAATCAAAAGTTAGGCTGATTAATCTTTCAATTTGTTGCCAGTTGTTTTCCTTGTTAGGGAGGGGTTGTGTTCGGGTTGGCTGTCGAACACTTTGGGTCGAATGCCCAACGGTTTAGCCAAACACTCCCTTATCTTGTACACTTACCCCCAACTTCTATTGCAATAGAGTGAGGATCGAAGTTTGAAAAAGAAAAAATGGAGTTCGGCTAAAGTGGAAGGTGGCTTCCCTTGCTACTGTAGGATATGATGGTGGTACAGGAAGTGAAAAAGGCGCGTGCATTTAGACCATTGATTTGAAGCGTTTGGACAAAGAGGATCGCGTCTGTTCATTTGGGTTATTGATTATAAATAAGGGGAGGCTATCTCTAGTTTTTCTTCACCAAATTTCCTTTCATCATAGTCGAACATTTTAGCAGCCAAAGACTCTTAACTTCTTCATTCTTCTCTTCCATCCAGGTACCCTCCTTCGAAATGTCCCATTCTTCTTTTTCAAGCTATGTTCCTTCTCAGTCTTTCTCATCTCAGAGTGATGCCTTGACCTAGCCGAAGTCACTCTCTCGAGGGAGGGGAGCAATGTTTACTCAGTAATCCTCCCTTGTGTTGGCTCTTCAACCAAGGCAATTGTAGCCACGACCGAGCTTACTCCTATCGAGGGACCGAAGAGTATTGAGGCTCCTGCGTGCAAATGCCTTGGGAATCCTAAGAAGGACTTCCCCCCTATTCTGACCCAAAATATGACTGGTAGACAAGGAGGTAGTTGCCTACTTTTCCCGTTACAACACTAAAAAAATGTTGATAAGTTTTGTCAAAAGTGTAGATTTGTGCCCTTTTGAGAGGGTCGGAGACTTCCCCTTCTTCAGCCGACGTTGTCATGGTGACGACTTCACCAATCCTGAACTTGTGTACCTCTATAGGGAGGAAAAAGATAGTCATGATTTTTTTTATGTGCACGACTATATGTTCCGAGACCTCCAAGTTCATCTTCCTTTCGACGATTTCACCATAGGGGTTATCTGTATCCTCAATGTTGCTCCTACACAACTACATATGAATGTCTAGGCTTATCTCCAAGCATCTAGGGCCTTGCGTCTATACACCCATATTAAGGCCAACCCTTGCCTATTATTGTGCCATTTCACTACTTGATCTCACGACAAGTGAAAATGGGTTTCCCTGTACCAAAATCGAAAACATTTCTTTATCCACCTATTTACAACATCGTATACAAACTTCAAAACCAAATTCTTTAAAATCTTGGTTGATTCAGAGTCTGGTCTGGAACACTTTTATGACCGAAATAGGAAGAAGTTATTTCCTTTCTACTAGTAGTAAGCGCCGAGGTGGTATGATTACTATTCTGCGGAGTTGTTCATGACCGAGGAGTTAGCTGGCGCTACTTTTTTATATTCACTTCCATGGTGCCTCCCTATGGGAAGATTGATACGGTTGTTCCAATCTTCCACACATTTTGAGGATTTAGAGAGTAAGTAGTTGAACACAGTACTCAATTTGTTGATTTGTATATATATATATATATATATATGTGTGTGTGTGTCTTCGACCGAATGCTATTGCTGCTTTATGTAGGTATTATTAAGGATGGTGGTGGCAATGCGGTCTATTTCTGAAAAAGCAAGCAGACTTTGGTGGAAGGTAAGGAAGAAGTGATTCCTCAAAAACTTTTTAAGGTGGACCCTTTGTCGAAGGATCCGCCAGTAGACGTCATGCCTCATTTAATAAAGCATGAGAAAGGTAAGTCCAAGCAGAAGAAAAAGGAGTTCGAGAAAGAAAAAGACAAGGGGAAGAGGAAGAACAAAGAGGGGAAAAAGTCTTCGTCCAACATGTCGAAGAAGCAAAAGACCGAAGACCCTCTGCCTAGTCTAGTGGTTCCCTCAGCCGTCATGACGCCTTTATTTTTTAACGAGGACTTCGACCCTCTCGCCACTATGTGCCAAGTTGGTGAGAATGTGTCTGAAGCAGGTTAGGCACATTTGGCTGATGCTGGTCCTACTCTCCACTAGGTTCACTATTGCGAGCTTTCGGCTCACATGCAAGCTTTGGGTCATCACCTTTTTGCCATTAAGATGACTAAGTTAAGGAAACATGTAAGGCATTCGGAGGAGTCGATGGAGGCGGTAACGAAGGTCCTGGACTCGCTAAACGCTGAATTGGCGAAAATAAAGATGAATCGAAGACCATGGTCTTAGCTGAGGACCATATTGTTGCCCTCAAGAGAAAAGATGAAAAGTTAAAGGATTCAATGGAGAGGTATAGGTGGGTTGATGCTGCGCATAAGCAGAGCGAGAGGAGCTATGAATTTTTCAGCTGAGATCTCGACCCCGTAAAGGAGGGCTTCTTGAAATACCAAAAGTAGGTCACCAAAGACATATGTGTTGAGCACAAGGTTGTCTTCCGCTAAGCAGTGCACCAGACCTTCCATTTCAGTACATTCCCGTAGGACTTCAAGTTGGACTCAAATTGAGACTTCTTTGGCGGGGATTTCAGGAACTTTGATGATGTGACTAATGACCTAAGACCATACTAACTGGCCTCCTGTATGATGTCTGGTCTGATCTTTCGCGAACTGTTCACGTGGAAGCAGAGGACGAGGTCGACGATGATGTCGAAGAGGTGGATGGTGGCGTGAATGTGGAGGTTCAGCTGACCCGTTGATGCTTCTTGCCTTCTAAATTTTTCTTTATGGCTTTTGTGAAGTATAGGCCGAGGTGCAGGCCTTTTAAACTTTTTGTATTTAGACCCATCAGTTTTAACTTGCAATGTGTAATGAAACTTCCTTGATTGTACTTCTGACAATATGTAATGAAATTCTTTTTACTTTTTCTTCGACTTATTGACTTGTGCACATGTTGTTTTCTTTACATATATATTTTCTTGAATATTGTTGTCGCGAAATTATTTACTAGTTATCTTTGAGTTGTAAGTGTTGTTCGGACTGAACTTTTTGGCAAGTTGGCAACATTTTTCATTCCAGTGAATCTTTAGGCTTGCTCTCTTTTCTTTAAATAACTTTGTCTTTAAACATCGCTTAAGTTATAAGTGTTACCTTGACCGAATCCTTGGTGAAGTTGGCAGGGCACTTAGTCTAGAGTGTGAGTGCTGCCTGGACTGAACTCTTTGGCGAGTTGGTAGGGCACTTAGTCTGGAGTGTGAGTGTTGTCTGGACCGAACTCTTTGGCAAGTTGGTAGGGCACTTATTCTAAATTATGAGTGCTACTTGGACTGAACTCTTTGGCGAGTTGGTAAGGCACTTATCCTAAGTTACGAGTTCTGTCTGGACCAAATTCTTTGGCAAGTTGGTAGGGCACTTGTGTCTATATGGAACAGTGTAATGTGAGGTTAAAATTTTTAGGAAAGATAAATAATGTCAATGAAAAGGAAAAAATGACATTCCATTATGTCATGGGCAAGCCTCATTAAAACCTTTTTCGGTAAAAACGCTTCTTAGGGTCAAAAAACAAAGGGAGGAAAAAAGTGGTTGTGTTACATAGTTTAACTGTAATAGTTATTCTAATAGGTAGAATTTCAGGTTCTTGGGATGAGTTTGTCTGACAGCTCCTTAAGTTTGTAAACATCATTATCGAGAGCTTGATTGATTCGGAATGACCCTTCCCAATTCAAAGCTAATTTTCCTTCTGTTTTGTCCTTCCTAACTTCCCCAGTTGCACCCCACACCAAGTCGCTTTTCCGAAATTCCTGGGCTTAAACCTTAGTGTTAAATCTTCGAGCCATCCTCTATCCGCAACCTTGGTGGCTATTGCGGCTTTATCATGGTCTTCATCTATGCAATCTAACATGGCCAACATTGCCTTCTAGTTAGTTTCCTCGTTGAAGTGGGTTTTCCAATATGAGAGTTGCCCTATTTCCACTGGAATCATAGCGTCAGTTTTGTGTGTCAGCCTAAAAGACAACTTTTTCGTTGATGATTGTGGGGTACACCTATAGACCATAAGATCTCGGGGATCTGTTCTGCCCATCCTTTTTTGCCCCAATCATTCTCTTCTTTAATTCCCCTAATATTACCTTATTCACAACTTCAACATAACACTTTGATTGCGGGTGTTCGACCAAATTCACTTTTTGCTTGATTTTTAACCCTTATAAGAATGAGTTTAACCTTTTGTCCGTGAAATGAAGGTTATTGTCTGTTACCACAACATACGAGATTCCAAACCTTGTGAATACGTTATTCAAAAATAACTTTTGGACATTTTGTGCCAAGATGATGGCCAAAGGTTCTGCTTCTATCCACTTCGTGAAGTAATATATGACCACCAGTAAAATTTTCACCTGCCCTTTTGTCATGAGAAAAGGGTCGAGAATGTTCATTCCCCACATGCAAAATGGCCAGGGAATTGCTATTACCTTCAGGTCACCCGCTGATTGGTGGATTAGGTTTCCATGCTTCTTACATTGTATGCATTTCCTTACGAAGGCCAAACAGTCTTCCTGAAAAGTGGGCCAAAAGTACCCAACCCTCAGAACCTTGGCAACCAAAGTTCTTTCCCTATTATGCATTCCACAAACGCCTTCATGGACTTCTCGGAGGACATAGTCAACTTCTTATAGTACTAAGCACTTGAGTAAGAGGGTCGAAAACCCTTTCTTATATAACTCCCCACATTTACTGTGAATCTAGCTGCCTTCGCCCTCAACATCTTAACTTGTACAAGGTATGTGGGTAGTTCATTGTGTTATATGTAAGTCATAATGTCTCTTCTCCAGTCATTTGTTATCGCCGAAATGGCACATACTTCTACACTCGGTGATGGTAGCTTTTCCTGAATGATTGTCTTTAGTTGTCCTGGTTTTCTTGTGTTAGCTAACTTGGCAAGTTGGTCCAATTTTTCATTTTGGTCTTGAGGTATATGAACCACTTTGACCTTGTCAAACTTAGACTGCACCTTCCTGAAGGCATGGTAATACTTTAGCAATTTCGGCTTATTAACCTGGAATGAATTATTGACCTGTTCGGCTACCACCTTGGAGTCTGTTAGACATTTGATTACGTTGGCCCCTATCTCTTCGGCTAGTTTTAGGCCAGCAAGTAAAGCTTTGTATTCAACTTGATTGTTGGAAGCCTTGAAATCAAAGCGTAGGGATTGTTCAATAACGAGGTCGTTCGACCCCTCTACGATGATTCTTACTCTAATGTCCCTGTTGTTCAAGGACCCATCCACGTGCACAAACCATTGAGCCGATTGGTCTTTTGGCATGTTTGCGGCAGGCTAAAGTTTATTGAGGAAATCAACCAATAATTGAGACTTTATGGGGCCTCTCAGTTCGTACCGTATATCAAATTTAGATAGTTCTATGAACCAAACCACCATCTTCCCTACTAGTTCTGCTTTTCTTAGTACTCTTACAATTGGACAGTCAATGCGGATAATCATTTTGTGGCTTTGAAAATAAAGCCTCAAACGCCTTGCCTACTTACTAACGTTAGAGTCATCTTCTTTATTGCTTGGTACTTAACATCGACATCTTGGAGGATGCGACTCATGAAGTAAACAAGATGTTTCCCTACTTTAGTTTCCTGCGTGAAGACGACACTCAATGCCGATAGGGAGATTGTTAGGTATACTACAAGTGTGTCTGAATTTGGTTTGACCAATACTGGCGGGGTAACCAAGGTTTTCTTTAACGCTACAAATGCCTCTTTACATTATTCCATCCACTTGAATGGTTGCACTTTCCTAAGTAAGGTCACGATGAGTCTGGTCCTTTCGGCAGCACATGATAAGAACCTTGTCAACCTTCCCATTAGACGTTGCACCTCTTTTTAGTTTGTTGGGCTTTTCATTTTTAATATGGTTGAACATTTGTTTGGGTTGACCTCTATCCCCTTCTTTGTAATCATGAAACCCAAGAATTTTCCACCTTGCACACTGAAAACACATTTCTTCGGGTCGAGTCTCATAGAATGCCTTCTTATGGTGCTAAACACCTCTCTTAGGTCCTGTGCATGCCTCTGGACTTTTTTGGACTTGACAACCATATCATCCACGTATATCTCCATATTCCTCCCAATTTGCTGATGGAAGACTTTGTCCATGAGCCTTTTGGTACATGGCCCCTGTGTTTTTTAAGATCAAAGGCATAAACTTGTAGTAGTTTGTGATGTCTTTGATAATGATGTCTTTTCTTCGTCTAGTGGGTGCATCCGAATTTGATTGTACCCAGAAAAGGCGTCTTGGTCTGCTGCCCTATCCACTAGCCTATCAATGCTAGGCAGTGGGTGTGCATCATTAGGGCATGTTTTGTTGATATTAGTGTAATTTGTGCACATCCTCCACTTTCTATTGTGCTTCCTGACCATTACCACGTTAGCTAACTAGGTGGTATACTTCACTTTTCTTATAAATTCTGCAGCCATGAACTTTTCCACCTATTCTCTAGCCACCTTTAGCCTTTCGACTCCCATTTTCTCCTTTTTTGCGCCACGGGTTTAGCAAGAGTACAAACCGACATCTTATAAGACAAGAAATAGGGGTCTATCCCCGACATGTTTGCAGCTATCCAAGCAAACAAACCCGTCTTTCGCATACCACTGTCGTGATCTCTTTCTGGTCTTTCTAACCTTGAAAGGTTGGGTGTCTTTTATGGGTTCTACCTTGCTAGTCTTGTTGTCTTTTGTTTGTCCTTCCAAGGCTTCACTTTCAAGCTAGTCAGATAACATTGTCGGGCAACACGTTGATCAGCATGAATCATGGTGATCCTCCCCTTTTTGGATGGGAACTTCATGGCTAGGTGCGAGATAGATACTATAGATCGCAACTTATTGAGGGAAGGCCTTCCTAACATTTTGTTGTAAGATATGCTGGCTTGTACCATTATGTATCTTATCTTCATTGTATGACAAGGGCCTTTGTCATCCCCAAATTTGGTATACAGGTTGACGCATCCCCGCGTTGCTACCCTTTCTCCTGCAAACCCAATGAGTGCCTCATCGTATGACATTAGGTGATCTTATAGGATGCCAAGTGCTTGGAAAGTTTTCCAATAGAGCACATTTGCCAAACTCTCCTGATCTACCAGGGTCTTCCTTACAATGCAATTGGATATTTTCACACTGACGTCCATGAGATCATGTTGTTGTGGGTCTATAGCTTGAAAATCATCATCCGTGAAGCTGATGGAAGACATCTTAGCCTGAGGTGATACATCATGGAGTTTACAGACCTTAATGCTCTAAGGTGCCTTTTGCTGGAAAACGAGGTGGCCCCTCCTCCTGCAAATCCTCTGGCTATTGTGTTGATCACCTTTTTTAGGTTATCTCCCTGATAGGCATTCTTTCTCTCCCTAAATTTTCTTTTACTTCTGCTCCTGCTCCTCCTTCTGTATCCCCTAGAATGATTGTGTTCCCTTTTCTCACTACGACCACCTCAGCCCTGGTTCTCTCTTTGGACGTACTGGCGGTATGTGTTTTTCTATTGATAAATGTAGTCCTTTAGGTGATCCTACTTGATTAGTTTCTTTATCTTGTCCTTTAATGCCAAACACTCTTCAGTGGAATGTCTCTTATTCCGGTGGTATCTGCAGTGCTTGCTAGTATTTGCCCCTGGTGGCGAATTAGCCCTTCTCGGCATGACTAATAATTCCACTGCTAGAGCCTATCCCAAGACTCTAGAACGAGAAGTGTCAAAGGGATGTAGTGGTTGTACCTCGGCTCTCTAGTTGGCCTATCACTGAACTTCTCCTTCTCTTTTCCTTTGTCTCCCTTATCGCTCTCCTTGGGATATTGGCTTGAGGCTTTTAGTGCTTTTTTAGAAGGCTTGTAACTCATCAATCTTGAAGAATGAGACAACTTGGCTTCTTATTTCCTCCATACTCCTCGGGGGGACGTGAATCATGTTTTTTGTGAAATTTCCAGGTTGGAGGTTGGTCAAGAAGGTGTAAAGGGTCACCTCTGGTTGTAAGTCCTTTATGCTTAAGGATGCCTCGCTAAAGCGGTCTATGAATGACCGAAAAGGCTTCCATTTCTCTTGTCTAATAGTGGTCAATGCTTGGGAAGTGAACTGATGTGACCGAGATGTGGCAAATTGGTTGCCGAACTTGGACGTCAAGGCCGAGAAACTGTCCACTAAGTGTGAGGAAAGTTGTATAAACCAGTTCAACGTTGGTCCTTAAAGGGACATGAGGAATATCTTAGATAGGGTTGTTTGGTCCTTAGTGTACATCCCTATTTGGGTCAAGAAGGTGGTCAGGTGGTTATCAGGGTCCAAAGTCCCATCATATTTTTTCAAGGAAACGTGCTTCCAACTTTCCGGAAGTGACACCTCCTTTATATCAAGCGTGAAAAGGTGATAAAGCCTGACTGTTATCGTTGCTTCTCCCTCGTGCCATCTGCTTCGAAAGGCAACATTGCTTACAAAGGTGGGGGGTTTGATAATCCCGCTTGGGGGTGGGGTGATACCTTTATTGGGAGACTCTCGACCTGCCTTTGACTATGGGAAAGGCAACTTCTTGAGGGGGCTGCAGACTGGCCTGTGGGAGTTGATTTCGCGTAGGTGTTGCTGACTCTCCCTCATGGGAGTCTTCCTCCGTGTGGTTCGAACCGTCATCCCTTCTTACTTGGTTTTAGTTTCGGATTTCAGCTGTCTCGCGCCTCAGCTCCACCACTTCTTCTCTGAACAGCCTGAGGACCTTGGCCAGACTGGACTCATCTACCACCTTGGGATTTCCATTCGTCGTCCTAATTCCTACTCCTTCATTAGTATGATTCTTGACTGCTCCTCCATTACTCCTCGTTCTAATCATAGCTAGTAGTTAGTTAACACTTAGTGAGATCTAATGTTTTACTTTGGGCTCCACAATGGGAGCCAAAATGTACCTGTCAGATTGACTTTAGGTACGTGACATTGGTTTTTTGCTTTCCTTTCATATCTGTGTGCTAACTCCATAGCTGAGAACTCACTCTGAACAAGTGGGGTACTTGTAAAAACACTATGACGCTCAAGTGGAGTTCGGTTCAGAGTAATGAACAATAATTCAAAAATAATATCATTTTACCTTGATATCTGTTACCTATTTATAGGGATGAATTGAACATTTATCTATTGAGCATTGCTTAATTAGTATAGGGTTAAGTAATACAACCTTAAGGTTGGTTTTTGGTTGATAATCAAAATTTATACCAATTAATCTTTCAATTTGTTGTCAATTGTTTTCTTTATTGAGCACAGGTTGTGTTCGGGTTGTTGTTGAACACTTTGGGCTGAATGCCCAATGATTTAACCGAACACTCTCTTATCCTGTATGTCAAACACCGTGATTTGTGCAGTAGTAATTGACGTGACGTAATTTTAGGATGTCTTTATATTTGATGTGCTGTATTCATGCAACAGTTGTGTGTTGTTTTTATTAGGATCATTTATGTTTAATTAATTCCATAATTATAGGGATCTGTTTTAGGATTGGCAGTCTGCATTTCCTAAAATATGTAGTTGACTCATGTATATTTATAGAGGTTAATAACCTCATAATAATAAGATAAGAAACTATCCTATTTCTTCTAAATTTCAGATGGTATCAGAGCACCCGATCCCTGGGAGTCTCTGACTGTGCCGTCAAACCTAAACCGCAGCCTTCATTGCTGCGCGACCTATAACCTAAAATCGCAGCCTTCATTGTTGTGCTACCTTTAAGTCTTGGTGCTAGCCTTTATTGCAGCAGAATTCTCTACCTTAATCTCACCTTGTTATGGATCAAGTCGTGAACCTGGAAACTGGGGACAACCCTCAAACCGTTGGAGAAATGTAGAATATTCATCCAACTTATCGGTTAAATGGGAAGAACTATCTCAAATGGTCTCAAATCATTAGGACCATCTTGAAAGTAAAAGGGAAGATCAGTCACTTGACCGGTAATGCACCTAATGAAACTGATCCTAAATTCAAATCATGGGATGAAGAAGACTCTATGATTATGGCGTGGCTGTGGAATTCGATGATTACAGAAATCAGTGATACCTGTATGTTTCTGAAATCAGCAAAGGAAATTTGCGAGGCAGTTGAACAAACTTATTCTAAGGCGAAGGATGCTGCTCAAATCTATGATGTAAAAGTGAAAACCGTGGCTGCCAAACAGGGAAATAAATCAGTCACAGAATATGCCAATCAACTCAAGTCTCTATGGATGGAATTGGATCACTATCGAGTTATAAAAGCAAAATGCTCAGAGGACTCAGCAATTCTAAAGGAGTATATTGAACAAAATAGGGTCTATGATTTTTTGGTAGGCCTAAACCCTAAATATGACCAAGTCCGAGTCCAAATCCTGGGAAAAGAAAAAGTTTCAGGCCTTAATGAAGTGGTGGCCATTATCCGGAGTGAAGAAAGCAGGAGAGGGTTGATGCTGGAAAACCCAACCATCGAAAGCTCTGCAATGATAGCCGAAGGAGGAACAATTATGATTGCTAACCAGAGAAAAAATTGGGTTCCTAGTATGGAGAAAAAACATGAGGAGGCTTGGTGTACTTATTGTAACAAGCCGCGCCACACAAGGGAAAAATGTTGGAAATTACACGGAAAACCCCCAAGCCGAGAATGGGGGCTGAAATATGGAAAGACCTCAAGCAGAGAATGGGGATCGAAAGGAGAAAACTCAAGCCGAGAATGGGGGCCAAAAACCCCAAGCCGAGAATGGGGGCCGAAAGGAGGCTTACACAAAAAAGGAGGGCAAGGACAAGCATACATTGCTAATGGGCAAAGTGAAGAATCTGTACAGTTGAATCATGAAGAAATATAACGGGTAAGATCAATTCTTAGTAAATTGGAGAAGCCCACAAGTACAGGTACGTGCTCATTGACATATTCTGGTAAGTTTCCATTTTTGTTTGGGCTCAATGTTTCAGATACACCATTTACACATTACTGGATATTAGACTCTGGAGCCACTGACCATATGACCCCCTTACCCAAATACTTCTCCACATATTCCCCATGTCCTAGCAACAAGAAAATTTCCACCACAGATGGAACCCTTATAACTGCAGCCGGATAAGGAGAGGTCCAAATAAGCCCATCCATGACTTTAAAAAATGTCCTTCATGTCCCTAAACTATCTACCAACCTGATTTCTATACAAAAACTCACCAAAGATCTTTCATGTAATGTTGTCTTTTACAGAAATGCTTGTATATTGCAGGACAAGAACTCGGGGAGGACGATTGGACATGCTAGAGAATGGAATGGCCTATACTACATGGAGAATCCTAATCTGCCTACCAAGAGTCTTATATCTACATCCATCATGACCAATAAAGAGAAAGTTCAACTTTACCATTACCGGCTAGGACATCCGTCATTCCGAGTCATAAAAGTGTTGTTTCCTTCCCTGTTTAAAAATTTAAATATGGAGAGTCTCCATTGTGAGGTGTGTGAGTTTGCGAAACACAAGCGTGTACCTTTTCCCATTAGCAATAAGATGAGTTATCTCTCGTTTTCTCTTGTTCACACTGATGTATGGGGTCCTGCTTATGTTCCTAATATCTCAGGTGCTAAATGGTTTTTAACATTCATTGATGATTGCACCCGAGTGACTTGGGTGTTTTTATTAAAACAAAAATCTGAAGTCAGCTCCGTTTTTTATCCAATTTGTCTCAATGATTAAAAATCAATTTGGAGTTAGTATCAAAAGAATTAGGTCTGACAATGCCAAGGACTACTTTAATCTTGTACTAAACTCCTTTTGCCAACGGGAAGGGATAATCCATGAGTCCTCATGTGTGAACACACCTCAACAGAATGGAATTGCAGAAAGGAAAAATGGGCACCTATTAGATCAAACTAGAGCTCTACTTTTTCAAAACCATGTTCCTAAGAGATTTTGGGGGGAAGCTCTTCTTACTGCCACCTACCTAATTAATATGTTACCCACTAAAATTTTAAACTCAAAAAGTCCCATGGAAGTTCTATCCTCATTCTACCCACACTTAGACCCTATAAATAAACTCCAACCTAGGATTTTTGGGTGTGTATCCTTTGTGCATGTTCATAGTAATGAAAGGGGAAAGTTGGATCCTAGGGCTGTTAAGTGTGTCTTCTTAGGGTACTCTACCACACAAAAGGGGTACAAATGTTTTCAACCCCTCTCAAAAAGATTCTATGTGTCAAGAGATGTCACATTCAATGAACAAGAAAGTTACTTTAAACAGCCTCATCTTCAGGGGGAGACAGTAAGAGAGGAATATGAGACTGTCATGTTCCCAAATATGATGTTCGGACCTGAAATTGTACCTGAAACTAAGGGAAGTATTGAGCATTCTGCACCTGAACCAGTGAGACCTCCTACATCTACACCTGAACCAATGAAACAGCCTGCACCTGCACCTGAGGCCATTCCAAGATCCGGCAATGTCCAAGAATCCAACCCACCGTCACTGCATGAGGTAACACCTTCAAATCCTATAAATTTAAGTGATTCTAATGAACTATTGTCTGAAAATATAGAAGCACAGGTGGACCAAAATCTGGACTTGCCCATTGCCCTTAGAAGGGAACTAGAACATGCACCCAACAACCACGTTACCCATTGTCAAATTTTTTATCCTTTGAAAAATTCTCTCCTACCCATAAAACTTTTCTCACTAACCTCAACTCCACACACACACGTTCCTCTGTATCTGAAGCATTGACTGACAGGAAATGGAAACATGCCATGGATGTGGAAATGGAGGCGTTACACAAAAATAGAACATGGGAACTTGTCATCTTACCTCCTGAAAAAAAAACCAGTTGGATGTAAGTGGGTGTATACAATAAAGTATCGGGCCGATGGGACAATCGAACATCACAAAGCAAGGTTGGTGGCTAAAGGCTTCACTCAAACCTATGGAGTTGATTACTTGGAAACATTTGCCCCGGTTGCTAAGATGAACACGGTTAGAGTAATATTGTCATTAGCAGCTAATAATGATTGGGATCTGCAACAATTTGAAGTGAAGAATGCCTTTTTGCATGGAGATCTTAAAGAAGAAATATACATGGAATTGCCACCTGGTTACAACGGACATGTTGCTGCTGAAACTGTTTGCAAACTAAGAAAGGCTCTATATGGGCTGAAACAATCCCCAAGAGCATGGTTTGGAAGATTTACCAAGGTCATGACAGGTTTGGACTACAAACAGAGCCAAGGAGATCACACATTATTTATCAAACATTCAGTTTTAGGGGGAGTAACACTTTTATTAGTGTATGTAGATGATATTATAGTAAGTAGGGACGGCAAGCAGGAACAACAAGTGTTAAGTGAATGTCTTGCCACTGAATTTGAGATCAAGACGCTAGGGAGACTTAAATATTTTTTGGGAATTGAAGTGGCTCATTCTAAGAAAGGGATCTTTATATCTCAACAAAAGTATATTACTGACTTGCTTAAAGAAACAGGGAAGACAGGCTGCAGACCAGCAAACACTCCAGTTGATCCAAATATAAAATTGGGAAGTATGGAGGAGGATATTGCTGTGGACAAGGAGATGTATCAAAGACTTGTGGGCAGGCTTATCTACTTATCTCATACTAGACCAGACATTGCTTTTGCTGTAAGTCTAGTTAGTCAATTTATGCACCAACCAAAGAAAGCTCATCTACAAGCTGCCCTTAGAATTGTTCAGTACTTAAAAGGAACCCCTGGAAGAGGAATTTTGTTCAAACGAAACAAGAGTGTAAGTCTTGAAGCATATACAGATGCGGATTATGCAGGGTCAGTTGTAGATAGAAGATCAACCACGGGATACTGTACCTTCCTTGGTGGAAACTTAGTCACTTGGAAGAGTAAAAAACAAAGTGTAGTGGCTATATCAAGTGCTGAAGCGGAATTTCGGGCAATGGCTCACGGAATATGTGGACTTCTATGGCTGAAGATTATATTGGAAGACTTGAAGATAAAGTGGGACGAACCTATGAGATTATACTGTGACAATAAATCGGCAATTAGCATAGCCCACAACCCGGTGCAACATGATAGAACTAAACATATTGAAGTTGATAGACACTTTATCAAGGAAAAACTTGACAGTGGCATGATTTGCACATCATATGTGTCTACTCAGAACCAACTTGCAAACATCCTCACCAAGAGACTGAACTGCAGTAACTTTGAAGGAATTATATCCAAGCTGGGAATGGAAAACACATATTCACCAGCTTGAGGGGGAGTGTCAAACACCGTGATTTGTGCAGCAGTAATTGACGTGACGTAATTTTAGGATGTCTTTATATTTGATGTGCTGTATTCATGCAACAGTTGTGTGTTGTTTTTATTAGGATCATTTATGTTTAATTAATTCCATAATTATAGGGATCTGTTTTAGGATTGGCAGTCTGCATTTACTAAAATATGTAGTTGACTCATGTATATTTATAGAGGTTAATAACCTCATAATAATAAGATAAGAAACTATCCTATTTCTTCTAAATTTCAGACTGTATAAAAATAATTAAGAGAATGTTGTTCTTCCTTATTTGGAAAGACAATGTTGTTTTATATGTAAAGGTGAAATGAATCATTTAACAATATGTTCTAAAAAGTGAAATAAAAAAAATTTAAAACACAATATGCAAGTGATTTTGGAGTTTCAATTGAGAATGAAGAAGAAACATAATAATCCTATTAATTAATTGTGTCAGTTATTGTAGGTTATTATTAAAAAATAAACCACCACGAATTAAAAATAAAACCACTATCATATACTTTTTCTAACTATCTCTATAAGGAACAAAAGAGTAAATATTAATTTGACAGTAATTTTATAAAATTATTTGTAGTATTTAAAAATTAAAAACTTGTTTAGTTATTATTTTTTTAAAATAGATTTTAAAAATAAGTATGATTTTTTTAAAAACTAAAAAAATAATAGTGATAGGTAATTTTGTTTTTTAGTTTTTTATTTTTGTTTTAAAAATTTGTAATATAATGAAAATATATTATTTTTTGTTTTTTATTAATAATATTTTTGTAAATATAAAAAAAAAATTTAAATAATATTTGTCAAACAAATTTTTTTCTTTTAAAAAATAAATATTTAAAAACTCTTTTAAAAAACAAAAGTAAAACAAAATAAATCAATTCAACACCTAAATATTGAAGAAGCAACATTGTCTTTGTAAATAATTAAAGTGAGAACTGAAACATACATCCATAGTCGATCATAAATTGAACGCAGAATTGGTAATAAATCAATTAACCAGATTCGATAATGGTCCAACATCTTTTGTACCTTGCTAGCTGGGGAATTTTGGGACGTTAAAAGTTGAACGCAGAATCTAGAGTAAGGAAATAAAAATCAAAAAGTAAAGTGAGAACTGAAACAGCCGAAAAGAAAAGGCATTAAGTAACACGTTACGTGGCTCGAGGACGGGTTAGGCTTTTAAATATATAGGTATTACTTTTTGTGGACCACTTTCTTTTTATTTTAATGTGAAAAGGTAACCTAAGATACCATTTTTTTTACTATTGCATAAGTCAAAATAGATAACCTATCTTACACTTCACCTTACATTTGATTTATTGACAAAATTTTTATGAAAAGAGAGAAAAGTTGGTGAGTTTAAATTTTTTATTAAAACAATAATATATCAATAATTAATATTTTATCTATTATACTAATATTTTTTATTTTAAAAAATAGTTTACTATAATAAAAATTTTAAAATTTTGTGTAAAAAAAACAATACCAAAAAAACTTAAATAAAATAAATCACCATATTTTTATAAAAGCTTAATTAATATACTGTATAAAAGTTTTTTATAATATTTAATTAATAAAACTTTATCATTAATACTTTAAAAATTATAATTAAAGATTTGAATAAAACTTTATACTAAAGACTTCTGTCCTATCCACTAGACAATAGACGTTGTTTTTTTTAATTTTTTAACCTTTTTTTATAAAATTAAAAAAATAAAAGACTTCTATTCGAGATATATTATATAATAAATTAAATAGTTAGAATAAAATTATAAAAATAAAATAAAAAATAAAATTCAATTGAATCTAAACAAATAAAACTAAATTAAAAAATTAAAATAAATAATTGAAAAATTCTTTAATAAAGTTATATAATAAGTATTACATAAGTGACGTTGTCATCATGTATCTATTTATTAAATTAAGAGAGAGAAAATTTAAATAATAAAGGAAATAAAGACAAACAATTTGTAATAAAAATTTTAAGATGGAAAAGGTAAGATGAAAATTTAACATGATCTACTCCCAAGATACACTACTTCGCCGGCCACTAATTGAAGCGCTTTTGACAATATAGTTTAGCTAAAGACAAAAAAGAAGTTGATAATTTTGGACCGTAGGAGGTGATCCTCAAAATGGGTCCCACGAGAAACAATAGAATAAAACGCTATGTTGACTGTTTTTTTTACACGACTCTACATAATATAGTGAATGTTATTTACATGTTTTATCCAAATAGTTAAAAAGAAATAAAAATGGAATTTTCTACAAAACATATAAGTTTGATGGGTGTAAAGAAAAATTTTTTACATTGATATTCAATCACAATCTTTTATTCATGATAAATTTGTTAATTTTACTCATTACTATTTTAAAAGTCACATAAATGAAAAATCATGATTCAATACCAGCCTAAAAATATTTTACAATAACCGTGTGTACCAAATTAAACGTAATAAATATATATAAACTTAATAAATATATATCTATAAAATTGACGAATTTAAAATAAGAATGATCTTAAAATGTACACATATTTTTTATTAATTTAAGATTATCAACTACTACTAAGCATGTCCATTTGTTTATATTTTCAATTTAATTATTGGTCCCAATTTTAAGTATCTATTGTTCTATTATTATATACATAAATTGACTTTTCTATCTAAATTATATAATAGTTTTCATTTGACTTTGATTAGTATGGAAGGTTAATGTACAAACATTTTAGTGACATTTAATTTATGGTAATTTGTTGATTTTATTAATTAAAATTTTAAAAATTATAAATAAAAAGTTGGAATTTAACGAGTAAAACTTATCTCGTCATGGAATACTAATTTTTTTTTCTCCAAAAAAGTGTAATGATGCATGTTATTAAATGTCTTAACTAATTCTCACTAATTCTATGTTTTATAAAGTAAAATTAATGGTGAATATTCATTTCCTAAAAAAAAATATGATGCTATAATTTTTATAACAAATAATTCATAATGCAAGGTTTGCGGTATTTACAATAGGATGTTTCAATTTTTTTTTAAAAGGTAAATTTATTTATTCAACAACAATAAGACTTTCTCATATCACAATAAATGACAAATGGATCAAAGCAATACAAGTTCAGTACCGTCCTAGAAAGAGCCTAATACAAAGCGTCACTTACAAACACCGACATACAGGAGGATTGAAATAACTAATACAGATAGCTAAAAACACATACAATACAAATCAACCCCAGTTAAATAAAACACCATACATAAGGAACGATTAAGCATCCCTCTTTGATATTCTATCAATACATAATACCAATTGAGTTAACCATTCAAAGAATGACATTGACAGTGCTTTATAATATTTTGACCCAGTAGAGATTGTTGCCGTATTTCTTCTACATTGAAGGGTGCACCCTTAACACTACAACATTTTTAGAAAGCCAAATTTCCCACGAAATTGCTAACCAAATTACACTAAGTATTTTCTTGGTTAAGATCCCCTTTGACTTAAATATACCTAAGTGTTGTTAGAAACTATACTAACACTCAGAAGGCAGAACAGACATGTTATCCTAACCATCTGTAATAGCTTACCCACACTTGATAGCTAAAGGAATAGGTAAATAACAAATGATTTATTGATTCAACGTGCATGAAGCAAATAGGGCAAGCGACTCAAGAAGGAAAAAGAATATTTATCTTGGCCAGTTCAACCTTATACGGTATTTTATTGTGAGCTACCTTCCAATAAAATGTTACCACCTTAGACGGAACCCTTGATTTCTATAACCTTGTGAAAAAAAGACTACATCACATGTGAAACTCCAAAAGCTAAATGATATCCATCCTTAAATGAATAAGAGCAATCATCCATCTCATCCCACCCCCAACCATCCTTCACATAACACCTAATCTGAACCCCCAACTCTCAACCTTTGAGATACTAGCCACTTTTTGGTTGGAAAGTTTGATATGAATGTCAAAGACAATAACTTTTCATTTTTTGTAACGTTTCATTAATTTAGAAATTAATGTAACATGCAATTAATCATATGTGATAATTGCATGATAATGGGTATTTATTTTTATTTTGGGAGTTATAATTTTGAACAGCCACTGGTTTTATAAATAAGGGATGAATTGTACTAAAAATATCATTGAATTAGTGAAATTATAATTGAGTTTTTTACCCTATTGTGAAAGATGCATTCTCTTTAGAACTTATCAAGGAATTTTTTTCCTTGTGGCGTTCTACTAGACTTATCAAGGGTAAATCACCACCCACCCTTGTGGCATCATCTGAATTATCTTCCATCCTTGGAAGTGGCGTCATCTATCCCTTCGTTAAACCATTTTCATCCTTTCCATTTTCTTGTTTACCCAATTCTCATTGTTTTGTTAACTTGTTACCTTCCAACCTAGATAGATCTGCAAAACGAATCCAACCCCTTTGGATTTGTATTAATTAGTATCAGAGCTTCGATTCTATGTTTGAAACTATGGTGGATATTTTTTATACAAGGTGTTTAATAGAATGTCATTTATGTTTATTTGCAGTTGATGGAGGAAGTTATAGCAACGTGGTAAGCGAAAGATTGGTGAATAAACTCAACTTATCAACGAGTCTTCATCCTAGACAAACTAAGGTTAGATTCACTATTGAAAAATTTGTGGATGAAGTGACATGCGATATTGCTCCCATAGACTTATGTCATTTTCTTTTAAGGAGATCTTGGCTAAAGGATAAAAAGATTAATCTTGAAAAACTTTCAGTTTCTTTGGTGCATGAATGACACAAGCTTAATTTGAAATTTCTAGCGCCAAGTCAAGTTTGTGATCAACATAAGTTGAAGGAGAAAACAGAAAAAGAGAGAGAAGAAAAGAGAAAAATAGAAAAAGAAAATAGTGAAGAGGAAGAGAGAGAAAAGGAAAGAGAAAGACAGAAAAAGAACGATAAAATTTTAACTGCTAATGATTTTTCTTCTTCTCTTAATATTATAAATGCACATGATCATCAGTATACAACCTACAAATTGTCATATGTGAGGAAGAAAAATGTTGATATCACTCTTAAAGCATCATTGTACATTCAGTCCACTATTGAAGTTCAAACCTATGAGAAAAATTTTCAAGTATGAATTTGGGCACAAAAAAGAACTTTTTTGATGCATGAATTTTTAAAAGTTGAATTTGATCCTGGAGGTTAGTTTTGTTTGTTATATGAATAAAAATTGTAGGAAAATAAAGTCTTAGATTCGAGGACGAATCTTTTTGAAGAAAGAGGGAATGATACGAATGTCAAATATAATAACTTTTCATTTTTTGTAACGTTTCATTAATTTAGAAATTAATATAACATGCAATTAATCATATGTAATAGTTGCATGATAATGAGGTATTTAATTTTTCTTTTGCGAGTTATAATTTTGAACGATCACCTAGATCTATAAATAAGGGCTGAATTGTACTAAAAAAAATTCATTGAATTAGTGAAATTATAATTTGGTTTTTTATCCTATTGTGAGAGATAAATTTCTCTTTAGAACTTATCAAGAAATTATTCCTTGTGGTGTTCTGCTAGACTTATCAAGGGTAAACCACCACCCACCCTTGTGACGTCATATGACTTATCTTCCATCCTTGGAAGTGGCGTCATCTATCCCTTCATTAAACCATTTTCATCATTTCCATTTTCTTATTTACCCAATTCTCATTATTTTGTTAACTTATTACCTTCCAACTTAGATAGATTTGCAAAACAAATCCAACCCCTTTGGATTTGTATCAAAGTTGGAAAAGTCTTGGAAAAGTTTTGGGAATAAATATTTGAGCCCTTCCGACACCCTCCAAACCCCTTCCCAAAACCTGAATAATGACCTATACCGCACTTGGGGCTTTACCTTCCCCAAAAATCACTTTCCCATCCCCTCATTAGACGTAACTTTTAGAAGATCCTTCACCACTGGTACCCCATTTTCCCCTGTATACCTACCAAATCCCGCCTAACGCCAACCCCATATTTCTCCCCTAGAATCTTAATCCACAGGGAGGAACCCCCCTGTAGGATCCTCCAACGCTATTTTCCCATAAATGTTTTGTTGAATGCCGCCACGTCTTTAATGCCTAACCCCTCCTAACTTTTGTCTTTGCACATCTCCTCCCATTTGATCAAAGTTACTTTGAAGTATTCTTCTGAACCTCTCCACAGAAATTGTCTTTGAATAGACTAAATTGACCGAACCACATTCTTCAGAACACTGAAAAGAGACAAAAAATAAAAAGGAATGGAAAAGAGGATAGACCTGATCAAACAAATTCGCCCCCCAAAAGACAATTTTTTTCTTTTCCACAATGTTAGTTTCACTGTCATTTTATTGATCATCGGTTTCTAGGCTCGCTCACATCTCATATTGACCCCCACAGGAACCTTAGATAGGAAATGACATATGCAGTACCTCATAATTCAGAATACACGCAAAAGACAACAACTCCGACATCTTCACCCTTACACTCCTAGTTCATAGCACCTAAGAACACTTTTTAGAGTATAAATATTCAGAGTTTTGGAGAAATCACGAGGATAGTATCATCTAGTTGAACCACTATCTAGAGATCCTAATCGCCTATCTTTATATAAGATAACATATTAATGAATACTGCCTTCTTGATCAAAACCCCGAGTCCTTTCACTACAATTAGAAATAAAAAGAGAGTCATTGGATCTTCCTGCTGTAACCCTCTTTGCATGCAAAATTCCTGAGTGATACTACCATTTACTAATACTGACGACTGCAGACACTCTTGAATCCAATCAATCCATTTATTTCCGAACCCAAACCGATTTAGCATATAGAATAAGAAAGACCAACTGAATGCATCATACGCCTTTTCAAAATCCACTTTAAAAATCAAAAGGGGTTTCTTCTGCTGTTTTCTCTTATGAATCACTTCATTTACAATAACAATACTGTCCAATAACTACCTATCTTTTAAAAATGCATTTCAATAAATCATATAACAACACTGTACATCTCATATATGTTTCAATAAATCATATAACAAACTTTTGTATTTATAGATAATTGTTTTAACAATTTGTTGGATTCAAGTTTTCAGAAAAAAATATTCATAATAATTACCCAATTATCATTTGAAAATTAAAAATTAACTACTTTAATTGCTCTACTCCAGCGAAAAAAATATAATTGCTTTACAAGAAAGACTTTATCCTCATGTACTATTTTGTTTTGACTCAAACGTGATTATTTTTCACATAAAGAAATATGTTTTTTTTTTAAAAAGAAATCAACTAGTTTTAGAAACTTTTAAAACCCGTGAATGTATTAAAAGTGACTTATAAAATGTAGTATTAAGTTTCATCAATTGAAAGTTTGTTAATTAACTCCCTAATTAGACCAAAGGATTAACCATATATTTTTCATGGTTACATAGCATCAATTTCATGTATAAAAATACCGTGTATGACTGTGATGTTTGGGTAAAATGGTTTTTTTATCTCTATTTAAATGTGATTTGAGAGTTGAAAATAATATTTATATTATCTATAGATTAATAAGTTATTAAAAATGTTATAACAACAACTTTAACAATAATTTTTAAAATAAAAAACTTTGTTAATTATTGTAATTTAATCTTAAATAAAATGGATGGATGAATTATAGAAAATGAAGTTGAGTTGAAATGAAACTGAGAAACGCAGCACATATGGTTTAAAGGGAAAAGTATGTGATATGATTTGAATAAAAGAAGGATAAATGGAAGTGGGTAATGGGTTTGAGTTGAACATGATTATCTATAAATTTAGAGAATGAAGTGGGTATTGTGGAAGTAGGGACGGTGAGTGGATGAGTTGAAGAGTGGAGTTGTGTTGTGTTGTGTTGTGAGTTGGGAGAGTGGCATTTGGCAAACATGATGGTGGATTTTGGCAGGATATGGAGCCGAAACACGTTAATTGGTCTCTGCTTGGGCCAGTTTCTCTCTCTTCTCATCACTTCCACAGCCTTCACCTCTTCTCAATTGGCCAAGAAAGGTGCTTCCATCTCTTCTTCTGTGAATTTGACTCCCTTTCTATTTTCTCATTATTTTCATTTTCCTTTTCCTAGGAATCAATGCTCCAACTTCCCAGTCCTTTCTCAACTATGTCTTCTTGGCGCTTCTTTATGGAGCTATTCTCTTATTATATACAAGGAAACCACTCAAGGTCTGCAATCTTTCCATAACCATAACCTTAACCTTTTACTCTCCAACTCAAACATTAACATTTCATCTCAACATGCAGGCTAAATGGTACTATTATGTAATTCTCGGATTCGTTGATGTAGAAGCTAACTTTCTTGGTAACTATTTCTGAAAACTCAAATTAATATATTTATATGTTATCATCTTGGTTTCTCCAACTAATTTTGATGTACATGTACTCAACAACAGTTGTGAAGGCGTACCAATACACCTCACTTACAAGTGTGATGCTGCTAGACTGCTGGGCAATCCCATCCGTGATGCTTCTTACATGGCTTTTCTTGAAAACTAAATATAGATTAAAAAAAATTACCGGTGTACTTGTTTGCGTTGCTGGCCTCGTCCTCGTTGTCTTTTCTGATGTGCATGCAGCTGACCGTGCAGGTACCTCTATCTCAGCCTCAGCCTCATAAGTCATACCCTCTTACATGGCTTTATCTCTCAAATGCTGTTCCATCCAGGTGGAACCAATCCTCGTAAAGGGGACCTTCTTGTTATTGCTGCTGCCACCTTGTATGCAATCACTAATGTCACCCAGGTAAGCTCACTGTGCTTCCTCTCTTACACATTTTCCAACACAACACACTATATACTATTCATTGCACTTCAAAGCTTGCGCTTTCTTTCCTAATTCCTATATCTCACTTCGCCTTACACTACTTTCGCTACTTTCTTAGATGTTCTCTAATCACTACCCTATTTCACTCCTTTTATTATGTCTTGCTATTCTTTCTTTTACATTGCAGGAGTTTCTTGTGAAAAATGCTGATAGAGTTGAGCTTATGGCAATGTTAGGTCTCTTTGCTGCCATTATCAGTGCTATTCAAATGTATCCTTCAAATTTATTATATGACCACTATGGGATCTTTCACTTCTCACAAGATACTGCACATTCTTCTAACTATTTCTCCGATTAAATTTGCATAGAGGAATCTATTCGGCAGTAGTTGCCAAGGTTTAAACATATTTTTATTTTGCCCTTCAATACATGCTTGTTCTGTTCTGGAAGTTAAGCATCTAACTTCAACCTTTATGACAAATAATATTGGTTTGCTCCATGTTTAATAAATTGTTCTGTGTAATAATTACACTGTACTAAGGATTTTGATTTGCAAATTAACTTTGAAATGTTAAATTCATCGAGTTGTAGACACAGGTAAATGAAATGCAATTTTAATTAAGTTCAACTTCAAGTTTTTAAAATTAATAACTTATTTTTCTGAGAGTGGGGCGTGACAAGTTTTTTTTTGTCAAATGAAGTAATGGTGATTCTGATATTTAATTCACCTTTATTTAATTAAGTAAAAAAAATTATGTTCATTGAATAGCGTTATTATATTTCTTTTACCTGTTGTATCCTTGATTATTACAGAAGCATACTTGAGCGCAATGAACTTAAATCTATTCATTGGTCTGCTGAAGCAGTAAGCTCTCTTTATCACTCTCACTATAATTTTAAGAGAAAGGATGGTAAGAAGTTAAGGAATTTTAAATTCAGGATAAAACCACTTTGACTTTGTGCAGAGTAAATGTCAAAGGTGGATTCTGTTTGTTTTCATACTGTCTTTATCTTTCCTTTTTGCATTATTAGTAGAAGCATTCAAGGAATGATTTCTTTTATATCAGGGTTGGAATGTGAAAACTTACATAAAGATGTGAATTTAATATAGTTAGAATATTATAATATCTTCTGCTAGGGATTTTCATTTTTCTTTTCCATTTATATATATATATATATATATATAGGATATGCATGAGGATGACATCTAGTTATACATGTGGGACAACATGCCAATTAGTGTGATGTTAAAGACCTGTAAGCATTGCCTTTATTATTTATATTCATTTCTTTCGATGTTGGTTTCAGGCGCTTCCTTTTGTTGGATTTTCAGTGGCCATGTTTATGTTTTACTCTTTAGTTCCTATTCTGCTTAAGGTGCGGATTCAAGTCATAGCAA
Organism: Psophocarpus tetragonolobus; assembly: GCA_037954015.1. Lineage (NCBI taxonomy): Eukaryota > Viridiplantae > Streptophyta > Magnoliopsida > Fabales > Fabaceae > Psophocarpus > Psophocarpus tetragonolobus. The sequence continues at coordinate 469,273 of CM075691.1, forward strand.
TTCTAATATATTCTTTAAGAAATTATATTTGTTATTATGATTCTTGATTAAAAAGATTGAATTAATATACCAAAAATAGAATTTGTAGAAGTAATTGTTTAAAAGTCTAGGATGCATTTGTCTTTTTATCTCTATCTGACTGTTTCTCTTGCATTTTGACACGGATGTTTATTTTTGGACCCGAAAATATTAATAATTATGTTACACCCAATATTTTATCACCAGTCGAACTTCTTGAAATTCTTTCCTAGCATTAGAGAAATTTTAACTTATTCTATAACCTATAAATGTTCAACTGAAAATAGCATCTTTCTCGTGCCATTTTTCCCTCTTAACATTCTTAGTTTGCTTTAGCTTAACAAAATGAAACTCTCCATCTTTCACTGTGATGTATTATGTTTAAGTATGCTTTGCTCTGTTGTCACAGATCAATGGTTCTACCATGCTAAATCTGTCTCTGTTGACCTCAGACATGTGGGCTGTATTAATTCGCATTTTTGCTTACCATGAAAAGGTCTGACACTAATCTTACAACCTTGTTATTTTTCCCCACTTAAGAAATTCCTACTAGATGTGAGCCACATTTTCAATGTGCTAACATATCTAGAGCTAATTGTGCTTTCCAGATTGATTGGATGTACTTTGTGGCATTTGGTGCCGTTACCATTGGGCTCATTATCTATTCAGGGTAAGTACTGTTGCACTTTTTTCTCATATAATTTCTGTTGGGATGTTAGGAGCATGGGCATAGCTTGGCACCACGAGCTTTTTTAATGGTGATGGGGATTTACTTGTTCCCGGTGAGGGAATTTGAGTTATAAAGTGGCATGGTGCTCTGTGCTAAGCTATTGCCTGTATTCCAGATTTAATGGTTTCTATATCTGTTTGTGCCTTTCTGGCAGGATTCCTGGCTGGCTGAATTTCTATTTTCCTTTCATGACGTATTGATGCAGTAGTTTTCAAAACACCTATATGATTGTTGGCATTGGCTCAAGGATTATTTCAATAGTCCATGGTTTTATATTGTTAAGGTTTCTTCTGAGTTATAATTGGACAAACTATTTCGGAAACAATTATAAAAAAAGAAAACAAGAAGAAAAAATGACAAAAAAACTTTCATGTTAGGTTTTCCAAAAGTTGATTCTTTAATTTATGGAGAAATTTTTCTTATCATTGTTTGCTCAAAGTGCTTATAAAAAAGTTAGTCAAATTGTCACTCAGCTGTTTTAGGTTTATTCTCGTGCTTCTTCAAAGCAATAGTATCATATCTAGTTTTCCTCTTTAACTTAGATTTAAGAAATATTTCTGATATATTTAGCCTTTTTTTTCTTACTATGGTGTTTCTTCTTATTGCAGAGGGGACAAAAATGAGGATCAGCACCCTCCAAATGCTGCTGATGAACTTCGCCCTGCAGTCAAACAAGATGAGGAGGCCAATTCAGGAAATCATGGCAAAGGAACCGCAGCTGGAAGCTCAAAAACATGGGCAGCTTAGTATAGACCTACAGATTCATTCACGGAAAACCCATTAAGAAGAGTATCCTCAAGAGAATATACTGAAATTCAACTTACTATGTATTGGCATCTCTTGCAAGATTGAAATCCAAGAAGCAAAATGTTCCTTCAGATGCTGCCCTTGTTCACATATTTTGTAATTTAACGGATTCTCTAATTTTCGTTAGGTGGAGTTTTTGAGAAACTCTTGATCATCTGGTGATCAGTAGCCAATTTTTTAGCCAGTATGTTTCTAATTATCTGTTATTTAGGGGAAGAAAAATAATCTAAAAGAAATACAATACTTTTAGACAGAAATTAGTAATAATTTTATGCCTCAATTAAGGTTGCGTTTGATTATTGGAAACTGTGACATGACATGAATAAGGAATGATGAAAAAGAAAAAAGAGTGAGAGAAATGGAAGGGATAAAATACGAAAGAAATAAAGTGGAAAAATAGTGTTATGGATAGAAAGAAATGGAAAGAAAAAAAAAAATGTAGAAAATCTTCTTGCTTGCTTGGATGGGTGAGAGAAAGAATGAAAATGTAAAAAATTAACAAAATGAAAAATATGAAAAGTTTAACTTATTATCTTTTTTAACACATTTTTTGTTAAAAAATAACTAATTTCGTATTCAATTTAATAGTTGATGAGTAAATTGTTTATGGATTTAGATTGATAATTTGATCATAATTGAATTGTTTCATGAATCTGCACTCTGCAAATTTGATTATTAAGTACAAATAACAAGAAATAAGTTTTTAAAATTTCAGTTTTATACTAAATGATAAACATTTTTAACATTTTATTTAAAATTTTATACTAAATTATTGCGTGAATATAACAAAAAATAAATTTGTATAGAGTAAAAGATTGGGAAAAGCAAATAAAGAATAAGGAAATAAAAAAGAGTGATAAATTAGAAATTTTAAGTTTTTTTTTAAAAACAGTGATATGAATTTTTGAGTTTAATTTCCAAAAGAGGTGAAAAAAGATTAGTATTATTTATTATTATTATTATTATTATTATTATTATTATCTGCTGGGAGAGGGGAGAGGGGAGAGGGGAGAGGGGAGAGGGGTGAGGGAGAATGGAGAAAGTGAAGGTGCTTAGGCGACTGCTGGAGAGTCCGGGTGTTCATCAGGGGCCGGCGTGTTTCGATGCGCTGAGTGCAAAGCTGATAGAGTCGGGTGGGTTTCAATACTGCATAACAAGCGGGTTCTCCATCGCCGCCTCCAGACTGGGCCTACCGGACACAGGGCTCATCTCGTACGGTGAAATGGTGGATCAGGCCCGCCTCATCGCAGAAGCGGTATCGATTCCCGTGATCGTGGACGCCGACAACGGTTACGGGAATGCCATGAACCTGAAGAGAACCGTGAAGGGTTTCATCGCTGCGGGGTTGGCAGGAATCATTCTGGAAGATCAGGTTGCTCCTAAAGCCTGTGGACACACGCGGGGGAGAAAAGTGGTCGGGAGAGAAGAGGCGGTGATGAAGATCAGAGCCGCCGTGGACGCCAGAAGGGAGAGTGGGTCGGATATAGTGATTGTGGCCCGGACAGATGCTCGCCAAGCTGTGTCCTTGGAAGAAGCCCTCATCAGGTGTAAGGCCTTTGCGGATGCCGGTGCTGATGTTCTTTTCATTGACGCCCTCTCATCCGTCCAAGAAATGACCTCTCTTTGTCAACTTTCTCCCCACCTTCCCAAATTGGTATTTTCCCTCTTTAATTTTATTTTCCTTTTCTTCTTCCCCCATTACTAGTTTTCTTTCTCTTTCTCTTTCCCTTTCCGTTTCCGCAGGCCAATATGCTTGAAGGAGGAGGCAAAACCCCAATACTCACTCCTCAACAACTCCAACACATTGGATACAAACTCGTCGTTTATCCACTTTCCTTGCTTGGGGTTTCCATACTGGCGATGCAGGTCACTTTCCCCCTTCACCCCTTCACCCCTTCACCCCCTTCACCCCTTCACCCCTTCACCCCTTTTTCATTCTTTTTTATCTTTCTTCAATGTAGGATGCACTCACTTCCATTAAAGGAGGCGCTGTCCCTCCACCATCAACCATGCCATCTTTTGAACAAATTAAGGACCTCGTAGGTTTCAACGAATATTACAAACAAGAGGACCGCTATGCCACCCCTTGAAACGTCTCTTATCCATCTCATTACTCATCTTTTATCTTCTCTACCATTACTATAAACACATTTCTTTCTCAGTAAACACCTTATCAGAATCGAACCACTATTATCAATGTTTTATCTTCTATCTCTGCATTTCCTATCTACATCTCATTTACTCATTCTTTTTTCTTCTATATTTACTAATGCTTTAACCTCGGGCTTTATCTCTGTTACCTCTACAAATGGCATTGTTTCAAGTTATCTCAACATGCAAATGTGAATGCTACATTTTTTTCTGCTACTTACGGAAAATATTTCCAATTGGATTGTTAGAATGAATATTACACACGTTTTCTCTTATGCGTATTTTCAGAAAAAAAAAAAAAAGGATTGCAATTTTATATTTGGAAATCATAAAAGATACTTTTCATTTTCAATTTTTTCACCTGTTTTTTATTTTTAATTAAAATAAATAAAAAGCATTCCAAAGAATAATAAAATTTTAGGAAATGAATTTTTTTTATAATAATATTTTAAGGAATACAATTTAATTATTAAAAACAAATGGATCGTACGAAAGATACCAAACAGATAATTTTTCATGGTTGCTTTTCTTCATTGATGATAAGTAAAGTTACACACGAAAATTTATAGTTTAGGATTATTTTTACACTTAATTTAGTAAGTAAAAGTCAGTGTTAAGAAGTTTATGATTATTGATGGTTGCTTTTTTTTTCATTGATGGTATCGTATGCAAATTTATAGGTAATCTTATCTTTACTTACACTTATACTGTCTGTATTAAACATTCAATGTACGTTTGTTATATTAAAATTATATTTAGACATATTAAAAGTATAAATTGTTACACTATTAGTATCTATTTATAAAATATTGTTTATGATAAAATTATTAATTTTATAATAAATTAGGCGAATACAAAAATGTCTCAATTTTTTTTCAAAATCGAAGAAAAGTGAAAAAGAAACATAAATAAAACAAGGAAGAGTAATTTATTTTTTGGTAGCGGGATAAAAATCTCTAATTCAAAATATGCATCAAAATAGAATATTTCGTTGTAATAATTATAAATTGTCAAGTTTGAATTTAAAAATCGTATACTATAGTAAATAACTTTATATTGTTTTATATATGAAGAAAAAATTGTATTCTAATTCCATCACCATTCATCAATTATATGAATTTAGATATTTGTTGTAAAAATGAACAAAGTTACCTTAAACAATGATTAAATGATAATATAAAATGTTTTATACCATTAATACATCACTTACTCGCGACGCAAATTACTATTTCACTTAAATCCATTTTCTGACTTTGTTATAATTTAATTAAAAATTATTTTAATTTTTAATTGTAAATTTGTAAAAAGCCAATATGTGCTTCATTTAAGTTCTCTAAACAGGATTTGTTCATATTCATTTGTTTTCAACTAGAGCATTCTCTTTTATATTTTCTTTGAGTAGACAAATTCTAAATGACTATAAAGACTTACACCTTTGGTGAAAAGGATGATGAAAAGTCTTGTTTTCCATGAAGAATGATGGTGATAGTTGGTGCTTTTGGAGAAGAAGCTTAATTTAATGGTGTTTGAGATATTTACCTATATTTGGATTTTTTTTTTCATAAAATAAGTTGTTTTTAAGAAGTTAAAAATTTATAGTTTAGGATTATTTTTAATAACTTATTTTGTTTTTATTTATTCTATAAAGTTAGCCTTTTTGTTGCATTTATGTAAGATTAATTGCTTTTAATCAAGCAATTTTTCAACAAACTTTTCAAAACAAAAATAATTATAATTATAACCAATTATAAAATAATCACCTATATATAAAATTGGAGATTAAAAGAATAAATTTTTAACTTTTTGAAACACATTCTATATGGGTATTAGCATCTCCAAATAGTAGTCCTTAATTCTTCTCAAGAGGTATGAAAAAAATATAAAATTAAAAAAAAAAAATGAACCACAACTATATTGTATGATAATTTAATTCATTAGAAGTTATTATTTCATTTCAAACCATTCCTATTTTTTGTAAATTTTATTTTGTTCCTAAAAGTCCTTTATTTTTATTTACTTATTTAAATTAATGAATTATACACGGGTTACTTATAATTTTTAACATCTTTATTTATTCTCAAAAGATAAATTAGGTTGGAGTATTTGATGCAATTAATTACACGGTTTTTATAAGGTACTTATTCAGAGGTATTTGTTAGTATTTTTATAAAATATTAATTTTGTTTTTTATTTGTTCATAATAAAGAACATAAGTTTTGAGAAGTGACTTCTAATATAATTTCTGATGCATTGTTTTTAAAGAATTTGATTAAGAAAGTAAAAAGAAACTCTAAAGTATTAATAAGGTAAAATTAACATAATTCCTATAAATAAATTATAAAACTTTTTGTATTATATAAATTAATTAATTAATGTAAGTAATTTTATTTACAAGACTAGAGGGTGAGGATAAAAAAAAAGAAGGGTGAGTGAGATTTAGAAGTAGAAGTTGAAGTTGTAGGGAGAGGGGGAAACAGATTTGACGAGGGAAAGGGTAAAGGAGAAAGGGTAAAGGAGAAAGGAGAAAGGAGAAAGGAGAAAGGAGAAAGTGTGTGATGAGAGTGCAGTAGTTGTTTGTTAATTGACTTAGACTAAGGAGTGAGGGGGGAAGGGCAATGAAGGTTTGGGTTTCACCAGTTTCTGTTTCAGCTTCAGCTGTTGGCAGTGTTGGTGGACGCCGATTCGGAACATGGAAATCGAAACCATCGATGCCTATGAGCATGAACATAGCGTGCTCTTTGGGTCCGGCGAAGGATCTCCGGCGCATCCTGGAGTCCCCCGGCGTTCACCAAGGCCCCGCTTGCTTCGACGCTCTCAGCGCCAAACTTGTTCAGGACGCCGGCTTCGAATTCTGCTTCACCAGCGGCTTCTCCATTTCCGGCGCCACCCTGGCTCTTCCAGACACCGGCCTCATCTCTTACGGCGAAATGCTCCATCAGGGCCGCCTCATCACCCATGCCGTGTCCATTCCCGTGATCGGCGACGCCGACAACGGTTACGGTTGCGGCAATCCCATTAACCTGAAGAGAACCCTCAAGGGCTACATCGCTGCCGGTTTCGGCGGAATCATCCTCGAAGATCAGATGTCCCCCAAAGCCTGTGGCCACACTGGCGGCAGGAGAGTCCTTTCCAGAGAAGAGGCCGTGGCGAATATCAGAGCCGCCGTTGATGCGAGAAGCGAGAGCGGTTCTGATATTGTGATTGTGGCGCGCACCGATGCTCGCCAAGCCCTCTCCTTTGACGAAGCTCTTCTTCGCTCCTCCGCCTTTGCCGACGCTGGTGCTGACGTTCTCTTCATCGACGCCCTCTCTTCCCGTCAAGAGATGCTTACTTTCTGCCAACTTTCTCCTCTTGTTCCCAAAATGGTATTGCTGATGCTGATGCTGATGCTCATGCTCATCCCTTATCCCTCTTATCCCTCTTATCCCCTTATCCCTCTTATCCCTTATCCCTAATGCCTCATCTTTTAGGCCAATATGCTTGAAGGAGGTGGCAAGACCCCCTTACTTACTCCCTTGGAGCTTCAGGATATTGGTTTTAAGATCATTGCCTATCCTCTTTCCTTGATTGGTGTTTCTATACGAGCCATGCAGGTCTCACTCCTCACTTCCTTCTTTTTCTATTTCTGTTTTATATTCTCCTCTCTTCACCAATCACCATACCATTGCTTCACTACCCACACTTTTTATTCTATCACATTCTCAACTCTTCCTTCATAATATTTGTTACAAATCACAACCTTATCACACTACCAAATACAATTACTCTCTCAATTTTCATTCTATTTTTTTACAATCACCAACTTACTCAAGTTTTCCTATTTAGTCATCCTCCCTCACTATCTATTTTTCTAGTTTTTAATAACCATACGAGTGTATTAGAAGCAGTGTGCTGCTATCACAAATTTGTTTAGCAAAATAATATACCTAAAAGAACAACCTATGTAAGGGAGTCCTCCCAAAGACAAAGCCTCTAGGAATGAAGTGTTACTCCTGATATCCTGCTGCTCAACTGCCTGTTGATTTGGATGAAAAATAAGACAAGGGTGAATTACACTAACTGAGTGATCGTGCCTCCTTTGTAACAGCCAACAGACCATCATGTCAAACTCACTATTCTTAACACCCATTTAACCTTTTTCTGACGTTTCTTTCAACTATCGTTCAGATTTTATTATCTTCCAAAATAATATCTATGATTGCATTTGTAGGATTCACTAACTGCTATTAAAGGAGGTCGTATTCCTCCTCCTGGAAGCATGCCATCTTTTGAAGAAATTAAGGATATCTTGGGTTTCAATGCTTACTATGAAGAAGAGAAACGTTATGCTACACGCAACAATCTGCAGCTTTCAGAGAGAGGTACGATAGACTAGACAGATCTTAAAACAAAGATAAGTAAATAATAACCCTTCTATAATGGGACATTGTAGTGCAATGGCGGTGCGCTTCTCAGAGCCATATGCAATCTATGCTCTCCTACTAATTTTGTCTTTTTGTTTGCTGCCAGTTCATCATATCGAACAAATTAATGCTTAACGGGTGAATACTGCACATTACTTTTCTAAACATGTATCGGGCTTGGGAGGGGTTGTTGATGATCAATAAGCTTTTTGCAAGTGAGACAAGCTTTTGAACTTTATGAAGGTCTATTCATGTGAAGTCAATATGTTCAATGCTGAATATAAAGTTAAATATTTTGAGTCAAAATTGAGGAACATAAATAAAAGGACATCTAATTAATCATAGATAGTCATGACTCGAGAGAAACTTAGTGCCTGTTTGGCTGGAGTTTTATAAAGCAATTTTTATTTAGTATTTAAAAACAAAAACTTTTTTGGTTAGTACTTGTTTAACAACAGTTTTATAAAATTATTTTTAGTATTCAAAAACTAAAAACTTATTTGGTTAGTGTTTTCTCAAAATAGTTTTTAAAAGCAGTTTTGGTTTTTTAGTTTTTAAAAACTAAAAAAAGGGAATAACTCTGAGTAGGTTTGTTTTTCAATTTTGTATTTTTATTTTGGAAACTTAAAATATAAGGAGAATATGTTGTTTTTTGCTTTTCAATAATATTTCCGTAAATATGAACAAATTTTTTTATTTTCACATCTTCAAAACAGTTTTAAAATAATACTTACCAAACACGTTTTTATTTTTCTTCTTCCGGAAAACAATTCTTGGAAACTATTTTTAAAACTTTTTTGAAAAACTAAAAACAAAACCAAACCAATTAAGCCCTTAGTATTTTCTTAAAATAGTTTTCAAAAATTGGGCTTTTTTGGTTTTAAAAACTAAAAAAAAAAAGAAAATGACATTTTTGTAAATATGAACAAATTTTTTTATTTGGACATTTCCAAAACAATTTTCAAATACTTACCAAACAAATTATTTTTTTCTCTTGAATATAATTCTTAGAAACTATTTTTCAAAAATTAAAAAATAAACAAATCCAATCACTTCCTTAGACAAATATCATTTCATAAGTGAATTTCTATGTTTCAGCTCTAGGGTAGAAACAAATCCAAGCATTGTAAATATATATTATGCGTCATTCCATTCTTGCATTCTCATAGTAATTAGTTATTTGTCAGAGAGCAATAGCCTATACAGTATACAACAGAGAGATCAAGTTGATACAGAGCAGACAAGTCAAAGTTTCAAAGATCCTGTTGTGGAAGTTATAACACCTGATGATGTGTATAATAAATATGGTGCAGATAGTTCAAAGAATCCTTTTTCTGGTATCTGGTCTCGAACTCTCAGAGTAAAAATAACTGGCAGAGATGGATTTGAAAAACTCGATCTTAGGATTCCTGTAAGTGATCATACCTTCCAGTTCCAGGTGCACTAAAAATTAGAAGAATGTTTGTTCTTATTAACTGGTCATAGCAAATTAAGGATGTGGCCTACTGATTTTCACTTTTGATTAACAATTTTCACCATAAGTTATTGTTATTTATCTTTAGAATTCCAATACATTGTGGATTCCAATTACGTGATTTCTTCTTTATTCTAGCCCAATGTTATTACATGTCGAAAATCAATGTGAACTTCTACTATTCTAAGTTTTTTGCTAGTTCCGTTCGCTTGAAAAGTGGCATACATTGATCTCACCGTTCTTTGCTATTACAATAGAAACCTCATGAACTCCTTGAGTTTTAATTGAACAATTAGTCTTGGGAAGCAGTAACTATAATATATGCTGCATTTGAGTTAGTAATTGATTATTGAATTGATCCTTTTGGAATCCTAATAGTGGTGTAAGTAGTATAATGGACATCGCATTTCCTGAACTAACAACCACTTTGTGCTTGCCCTTCTTCCCTGTTATTTGGAAAAACAGAAAGAGAAATGTTAGTAGTGCCCATGGCATTTTTATTTATAGTTATGCATATTTTCTGGGGTAGCCACTCCCTGCTCAGTCAATTATTCATCTTTAAATTATGTGTATGTTCAAACAAATATTGCTCCAATAAAGTTTTCTTGTTTCCTTTTACTCATAATACATTGACATATATACAGGCTGGATTTCTGGACGGAATAACAAACATAGTTCCTGGTACGACTACTATTTTAGAAATTAAAACATTCCAAATTTGTGACCCAAGGCTTTTTTTCTCCTCACAATTTCTGTCGTCTATTTTTTTCATATCTCTACAGCTTTGGGTGGCATAAACATCAAAGAATTGTTGGATGATGCGACTGAGGAAGTTGGGGGGAAACTCTTGTTAGATTTTCAAGACAGGATGGGTGACCGGATTCGAGTATTCTTGGAATGATTCCGCATCGCTTTACTCAAGTCTAACGGTAACTTGTTCTGAACTACTGTTGTTTTATTTGAGACAAATCAAGATAAAAGGAGATTATAGAGAGAATGGAGGATAATATATCCTCCCAAAAAAGAAATAAAACTTGAGATAAAAAAAAAAGTTAAGCAAAGATACTCCACTCCCTTAAACATAGATATCTGTGAAGAGAACCCTTAACTAGAAGCCAAATGCCATATCCTATAAAGCTTCTAACTCAGAGAGCTCTATTTAAGGGATGCGAATCACACTCCAATCCTATATGCACAGGAGAGCATAGATCGTGGGTAACTAAACCAAACTGGATCAGCAGGTTTAATCGGTTGGACTTGGGATTAGTCTGGTCACCTAATTATCTTATAAAACAGGAGCATAATTTGGTCAAAACTGGTAGGAACTAGTTAAACAGGTCAATAATTGGTCAAGTACCAATACAGAAAACTGCTCTAAATCCATACCCTATAAAAAATTATTTTGGTTTTTATTTTATTTTTAATTTTAATATAAAATTGAAGATAAATAAATGCATATTTATTTATCTAATAAAACAGGCCAATAATTTGGTCAAAACTGGTCACCTAATTATCTTATAAAACAGGAGCATAATTTGGTCAAAACTGGTAGGAACCAGTTAAACAGGCCAATAATTGATCAAAACTGGTCAAGTACCAATACAGAAAATTGGTCTAAATCGATACCCTATAAAAGATTATTTTGGTTTTTATTTTATTTTTAATTTTAATATAAAATTGAAGATAAATAAATGCATATTTATAAAGATTACAGATAGGTATACATGATTTTATCAATTTTTTTATAAAAATATAATTTACTCATGTATATTAGTTTATAATTTTTCACATCTTAATTTCTAACTAACTTTATATTATAAGTTTTATGATTTTTTAATTTTAGCTTTTTTTATAAGTCAAATGTTAGTTGTTAATGTGTTAATTTTTGTTAGTGAAGGGTTCAAACCTATGACCTTTTCCTCCCCTTTCTCCTCACACGAGGACTTTGTCACTAGATCAATCTTATAACTCATTTTTTAATTTTAATTTAAACTTAGTTACTACTATATATATATATATATATATATATATATATATATAATATTTATGATAACCATGATATTGGTATGAAAGTATCCATCTGGTTTGTCCATAGTAGTCAAAAGCACACAATCGGAGCGCGATCATGGGGTGGCGAAGCGGAGTAGCCTCTTGTCGCTCCTAAGAGGCATGTCGCGGAGCGCTTGGCTCTCACGGCCATCACAGCGAGTTGGGTTCTTTGCAGCTGCTACTCCATGTGCGTCATCAACGGCCAACGTTCGACAACCTCTGCCGTCATCAAACAAGGTTCGGCAAATGACTCAATGAGCATTGCCTTCCTGCACCAATAGATGACTTTCATCTTGCAGTTGCAGTCTTCCCACTCATCCTTCTTTGTTTGTTCGACACAACTGTCCAAACATGTGGATCGGGTAGTGGGTTTTAGGTTTAGGTTTGCATGTTGTGTTTTTTTTTTTGTCTACTTATGAACTTGGGTCTTAATAATAATGCATATTAGGCCAAATCAGTCTTAATTATTTTAGGCTTGGGGAAATCAATTTATTTAGCTGGATAAAGAATAATAGTAATAATAATAATAAAATATATAATATAATGGTATTAAAAAATATAAATACTATTTAAAGCATATAATGTAATAAAATACATAATAATCATCTATAATCTAAATAAATCATAATATAAGATATAATAATTAAATAATAATAGTAATAAATACTATTTAAAGCATAATATATAATATAATATGACTAACTACATAATAATTATCTAATAATACAAATAAAGCATAATATATGATATAATAATTAAATATGATAATAATAAATACTATTTATAGCATAATGTATAATATAATATAATATACCACAAAAATAATTGTTTAATAATCTAAATAAATCATAATATACTATACAATAATTAAATAATGACAGTAATAAAAATTAAATTAAACATAATCTATAAATTAATAAATTAAATAATAGTACAAGTAAAAAAGAATAAAAATATTAAATATGTAGACATAATGTTATATATATATATATATATATATATATATATATATATATATATGCAGTCAATGAGAATAGAATAATGGTGATCCCACTATAGCGTTTTTGACGGATGGCCACTCCACCGCTATCCACTATTGACTACTATGGGGTTTGCCAATAAGTTGATAACTAATCTCTATTAGGAACCTAGCTGACTACCTTTAGTAGGATCTTCCCTTCCAATAACATTTTGTTTAAGGGGACCGGGTCCACCAACGACTTGTTGGCTAATTACAATATATTTGATTTAGAATTTTATGTACTTTGAATGTAAAAATGATATTTTACTTAAATTTGTAGTGTCATAAAATTATGATATTATATTTATTTATATTATTTTGTTTATTATTATTATTATTTTATTAACATTGGTTTGTCTACGGTTGAATTAGTAAATCAATGTCTTAACCGTCTAATGACCGGTCTTGGTTTTAAAAACATTGGCTTAAACAATGAACTGCAATAAAATTTTGGCTTTACTTTTGCGGTTTTGCTAAACTCAGCAAAATTGAGTATCAAATCTTGGCTTCCTTATTTGAATGTTATTCATCATGGCTCCCCCACTATTTTTTTTTTCCCTGGTTTGGAGGCTTGGGCATGTCATTATCTTATTCTACAGTTTGTAGTTGATGACTAGCACAGTTGAGATAGTGGCAGAACTTACGAGGTGTCAGTAATTATGGTTATATTTGATATGATAAGCTAGCTTCAACTCTTTCCTATGGTGGATTATGTGCTCTGTTGCTGAGCATGATAAGGTTTAGAAGTTTCACCTTTTCCTACTTTTAAGTTTTCTGTAAATTATTATGCAATGGTAATGGATAATTTAGTTCACTTTATTGCTTATGATATTTACTGACATTGTGGAATCATTAATTCAGCAATAAATCGATAGAGCAGATCTGGTAGTTTATTCTGAAACCATGATCGAAAGAGGTTTTTTGCCTTTTTGGGATCATAACCAAACATGTCTTGCATTTAATTTGTGCATTTGGCTAATAGAAAGTTGGAAACATGTTTTCTGACTGGTGGGAACCAAATCAGAAGAGATAATTCCTTTGTTCATATTGCATAGTAACCCCCAATTCAAACTACTTGATACATGTCACGTCTATCCAACAATTTTCCGTACCATAAATTGTTACATTCATCGCTAAAATAGTTCCTTTTATGTTGTACGTCGATATAGCAGAATCCAACAAGAAAACTATGTTGTGCCCCTGGGTTACTGGTTTTGCATTTCAAAAATTTAATTTCTTATTTCCGCTTTACTATGTTACCCAGTAAAAAATAATTTAAAAAGCTATCATATGGGCCGAACTACATTAAATCTGTTATGTGTGTATTCTTTTGCTTCCTGCTGTGTGTATTCTCGTCTTCGGCATAACATAAAGAATCTCACAAATGAATTGTATTGCATCATATGACAATCGGCAATCATAATTGTTTTACTTACAGATTACTTTACATGAGTGGTATGGTAATAATATTACTTTTGTTTAAATTTTTGTGCACAATTTAATTTTTCCTTATATTCAAGTACAAGATTGGAATAAATTGGCTTGTTTAATCGCACTTGCTAACAACAATGTGATTGACATACCCTGATTTATTGTAGGGAGTTTGAGTCCAGTAATTAGTGATGAGATGAAGAAACTTCCTACAATATAATGTAAGGAATGTTTGGATGAGAAAACTGTCATATTGGTTGATGTTCCAGGAAATTGGGGGAAGCTGAGGCTAAATCTGATCATGATCAACGCACAAGAACATGGTTGTTGGAGGTCCCTCTTTGCTCGTGTAATCGGGAACTAGTAGTTTAAAATATCACATGGATTTATTATCCAAATACTGAAAAAAGAAAAGTTTTTTCACAAGTATGGTCAGAAAGGAGATTTTTCTTGCTATTAACGGTAATTTTCCCCTTATTACCTTTTTATATTTCCTTGTTCTGGTAGGGAGAAAAATTCTAATGTCCGTCCAATAATCGTTAATTCAAGTCTTCTGAGCTTTGAAACAATAGTTTCGTGTAAAATGACGTCCATTTTTTTTTCTAACTAGCATTTTTAAATCATTAGTTGAGTGTGTCTATTTACATCCAATTCTCCTAAATTATTTATAAGCAACTTTTAATGAATTTCCAAATTTCTAATAGGAGTGATCATCGGTAACTTATGAATCTAAATCAATCTATTTAAATCTATTAACTGGTCTAAACACAATCGAATGAAATTTGATTCAATTTGACCATAAATAGATTGAATTACAAATTTAAATTTTAAAAATTTGTATATTTGTGAATTTATCTGTTTAATTTAAAGTTTAATATTTTTATTATATATATTTAAAAAAGTGTAAATAGAAAAGTGACAATATAATTATAGGTTAGATAAGTTGAAAAAAGAATACATGAATTATTGTAGTGGTAAAGATCATGAGTTATTAAATTTTATTGTTTTTAATTTTTTAGGATTTATATTTTATCATTTATAAACTATTTTTATAAGTAATTTTATTTTTATGTTATTATAAAAAATAATGTATGTCTTAATATTTTATTTACAATTTTTTATATTTACTATTTTATTTACTATGTAATTTTTAATTGATTAGATTACTATTTTTTTCACAAATAATTAAATTTAATTGCATCGGATTTTATTAATTCCATTAGATCAAATCTGTGGACACTCTTAATTTTCAGTATTATATTTAATCGACTTTCAAAAATCCAATTACAAATTAGGAGGCTAAATAATTTTGAAAAAGGTAGGAAATGTAGGACACTAGATTCTGGAGTCAACCAAAAAACCATGGGCATCGGATTCGTTAGGCAGTAGTGCAGTGTCCAACATCAAAAGCAATTAAAGCATGGTATCGACACCACCAAAGTCAGGAATGCCCAATAATACTAAAAGCACGGTGCCAACACCATTCACTAAAGTAATAAGAATCAAATTACTTTAAACGAAAGTGCAAAGCATCTATTTACTCTGCATCTTATTTTCCGTGACTCGTTAATGTTTCCTTTTAATGTCCTTTTAGTATAACGTGCAAAACTGGCTTTAAAATTATCGAAAAGGAGGCTCCCTTTGGCTGTAGATGACTCTACCGCTAGAGAAGAACCATTAGGTAAAATCTTGGTTGCCACTACCAGGTTAGTGGAAAATCAAGGAGGGACATGGATTCCACTACATGAGATAGAACAATTTATAGAAAATCATAAATTTTGATATAACACTTTACATCTTTTCTTAAATTTGGTAATTTTTATTTTCTATATCTAACCAATCATAAGAAAAATTTCGTAAAGAGAATTTTCATATTTGGTCTAACACGGTTTTAACACAATTTTTAACGTATTGAATCTCGACAAATTTTCCAGCATGGAATTAATAAGCTTTAATGAAAAAACCATTTTTAAGGTGTGTATATAGTGTTATTAAAACCAAATCAATTATTAAATCAGTCAAACAATGGTTTGATGGATCACTGGTTAAACTAGTTGAAATCTTATTAAAAAAAATTAAAATAATATCCTTAACATAATTTCATATTTCAAAATTCAAAATTCATAAGTTGTAAACATTTAAATATACTAGTATTTAATTATTCTAAATTATCAATCTTAGATTTAGATTATAGTTGAGTATTTCTTTTTTATATCTAACTCATTATCTACCAAGTGATATACTATTAAAATGACATCATTTTTAATAATCCACTAAAACAACATCATTTCAAAAGGAAAAAAAGAAAAAGAAAAAAAAGGTAAAACAATTCAGTTCAACCAGCTTTCAAGCTTTTTAATAAAATCGACCAATTCAACTAGATTTGATCTGATCTAAATGCATGATTATTTGCAAATTGAATCAAACTAATAACTCATCTGGTTCCCAACAGGCCAACCGGCTAGTTCAATCTAGTTTTCATGACTATATGTGTTTGATTTACTGATATAGAACTTCAAAATGTCCGTTTGTGAATTCCGAGGCACTGAATGGAGAAGGGGCTCCTATGATGATTAATGGAAAACACCATTTACTATGGACGTTTACCAAGCACTCACTTATCGAATCAGAAAAAAAGAAAAATCATTGAATTGCAATCCTGAAATTTGACACAAACTCAAGTACAATGGAAAAAAATATATTAATATCAAACCACCTGTTGGTGTTCAAAAAATGAGGAACAAGCAAAGAAAGCAGTAAGCCAAGCAAGGTTATTCTATCCAGTCACTGGTACACAACATTGAATGCTCAAGAAGGGTGACCCAAAAAAGAATGGTAACAGCATATTTATAACACAAATACACATACATCACACTGGGTCACTTTACAGAAAATTGCAGCTTTAATGATACACCGCTATAAATCCAAGATGTAGACTACTACTAGTAGCACCAGTATTGGTATTTTTTCTCAACTTGTAGCAAAACAATCAGTAATACTTCCACCTTTTATCTAGGCACCATAGTGTTCAATCTCATCGGTAGCCACCATATGGCTGTTGACCATAACTACCATATGGCGGTTGACCATAACTACCTGGACCCATCATGGAGTTATTATAATTACCTGGCATGTTAGAGCCAGGTGGCAATCCAGTTGGGGGTTGCATCTGGTATCCTTGTCCCATACCCATTGCCCCCATCCCCCCTATTCCCATACCCATTGATGTATTCATGCCTCCATAGCCTCCCATACCCCCACCAACACCAGGACCATTGCCCATGCCCATGCCCATGCCCATGCCCATGCCCATACCCATGCCAGAACCCATCATTGGATTTGGAGGAGGTCTGAGAGAACCAGCACCGGCTCGGCCCATACCTGAACCAGATCCCATAGCTTTACCCATAGTCACAGTTGATGTTACAGTTGTGGTGGTGGGCTTCTCCATTCTCTTTTCCTTCCTATTAATGGCTTCAAAGTCCACCCCAATATCTGCTAATGGGTTTGTTTTAGCTGCACAAGAAAACATGGAAGTAAATAATATGTCCATATAAGATCAACATTCTAACTAAAGTATGCTGTGGAAACTGAAATGTTACAGACAGCAGGGTCGAAGGTCTAAAGTACTCACGTCCGGATATATTCAAATTAACCAGTCCCCTGCTCAGTGTATCAGCCCAAACTGTTGATTTTGTTTCAAACTTATCCCTGGAAGGTTGAGAAACTAAAGAATTTGATTGCGAAGCATTAGAAGCAAGTGATTGATTGGTAATTGGTGAGCTAAAGGGGCCTGCATTCCCCTGTTGTCCAATGAAGCTCTGGTTGTTAAACATGTGTGGAGCAGTAGATCCACCATGATGAGGAAAGTTGGTGCTCTGTGACAGCTGTCCTGTTGGAGCTTGGGGAGCAAAATGTGAAGGAAAAGCTGCCATAGATCCTTGTGACATGAAGCTCCCACTGTTCATATGTACATTATATCCATTTTGAGATCGAGGAGACATGGTCGGAGATCCATCCTGGGAGTGCAATCCACCATACATACCACCTGATTGTGCAGGTTGGCCACCTTGAGAAGCAAAAGGAGGCTGCATATGTTGGCCAGTAGGGGATGAAAATGCATGAATGCCAGGTTGGCCAGTGGGAGATGAAAAGAGCTGTTGTGCATATTGACTGGAGGGAGATGAAAAGGATGATTGAATTTGTCCTGGTTGGCCATTAGGAGCAGAAAAGGGTTGTTGAGAAAATTGATCTGCAGGAGCTGGAAAGGTTTGTGCAGGTTGACTGGTTGCAGCTGAGAAACCTTGCTGGGTAAATTGGCCTGTTGGTTCAGAAAATGGCTGTGAAGCCATTTGGCCAGATGAAGCTGGAAAGGAAGGTGAAGAAGGATGGGCAAAAGCAGGTGCTGAAATGTTATGCTGTGAAGTCATCTCAGGCAATGGTCCAGGAGGAAGAATGTCTGCAAGAATATCTGTTTCTGGTTGTGAAGATGAAATATCTTGAGACAAAAACTGAGAGTTTGTAGAGAAAGGTTGAGTGTTAGAGGCAGCAGGTGCAGAATACGGTACAACAGAAAATGAGTCGCCGAACCCAAAGTTAGAGTTTGTTTCTGCATTAAGACCATTTGATTGGGATGGTTCAATACTCTGATAAGCCTGGGGTTGAGACGTAGCAGTTTCAGTGGAACTAAAAGCCTTGAATGGTGAGTCACCAAATGGATCTTCAAAAGCCTGCCAAAAGTCCAACCAAAAATATATTATTTTAACAAAGATTAACAGACAAAGGGACTTTTTATACACTAAAATACAATGTATCTACATGATTATAGCATTTACGGTTGCACATGCCAAATAAAAAAGTACAGATATGGCATAAAGCTGACAACTATTAAGAATTCCAAGTACAAATACATTCATTTTAGTACTATGTAAAAACAAGGAAAATGAACTAAAAAAGTAGAAGCAACAGAACAAGTACATACCTGATTGAAATTATTGGACCCAGATGATGGTGCTGCAAAGGAAGCTGTTGATCCAACATTTGCATCAGGGGCTGTAATTGCTGATTCAGCTGGTACAAGAGACAGTGCATTCGAAGAGAATGAGTCTGAGAGGGAACCAAGCAAGTCCATTTCAACATTATTAGTGGTGGCCGGGGCAGCTGAGAAGAAATATAAAGATATCATGAGTACTGAGAAAGTCCATTTCAACATTATTAATCTTTAAGCATTAATCCATGCTCTTCAAGACCATTAATGTTATGTTTAAGTATACTTTTGGGGAAATAATCATTATTTTAAAAGCTTTCTCAAGAATCGGGCAAGAAAAACAGTTTTTTTTCCAAAATAAACTAAATCCAAACAATATCTCATATTGAGCTTAACCTCCCAAATGCTTGCCAATGAAAATTCATCAAATGTCAATTACATTTGAGCAATTGATTTCATAAGTATATCAGTCCACACTCACAGTATGATTGGAGTGTTACATCTTGAACACAATCATGCTGTACAGCTATATCACATACTAGTCAAAATATGTATAAAGAAAAGACCGTCATTATGAGCTACATCAGTGAATGGACAACTTTCCCACTAAAGGATGGAGGTAAGCTATTCTTATTAATGGATTGTAGAATTCTGTTTTAAAAATTTTCCAAATTTATGCATGAAAGTGTGTATGTGCCACTCCAGAGTTTGTATGACACTAAGTTGTCTAAGGATAAATGTATAAGTACAGAAGAATCATCAACAAAAGGTAGCCAGCACCTATTCACAGTCCTGATTACCAGAACACATGAGAAGCAGAGAAATGTTTCATATTGCCAAACAATAATGAGGCAAGCCCATGGTGTTTAGGACCAAAAACACATTGTTAGGACAACAAGCATATGGTGTTTAGGACAAAAAAGTTCAACTCAAACATGTAAATAATACTGATTACAGAAACAAGAAACAAGAAACAACCATTTCAAGAATACTGATTACAGAAAACCAAGTGATCTACATAATACTGTAAATAAACACCTTGTGTAGGACCACGTGGATCAAAAAAATCATCAGTCGCCTCAGTTTCCTGCGCTCCAGGTGCAGCAGTATTGACAGCAGTTGTTTCTATTGGATTATTGTTTACAGGAGAAGATCCTGTAGGAGCTGAGGTTTGACTAGGATTATCATTTACATAAGGAGAGGAGTCTCTTGGAGCAGATGCTGCTGAAGTTTCCACATCTCTGCGATAAAAATAATATAAGTAACAGATTCTGTTGTGAACAACTGCTGTCTGTAGTATAAATTTCATACTTTTCACTGTGTACAGGGCTGCGAGATTCGCCAACAGCTTCTTCATAGGTTGGGGGAGCACCCGTATTTTGTTCAGAAAGTCTCCTCTCAAGCCTGCCCAATTGTATTTCATTATCAACCTTAAAAATGCAGAGCAGCAATATGCATTCTTGAGAGAGAAAAAGTGAATTCCTATGACAAATTTACCTTGCTTCCAGAGATTGGTCTTCAGCTTTAGCATTGCTTCCGCTGAGAGATCATTGCATATAAAGATAAAAATTAGAAGCACAAATGATTCGCATCACAGAGCAATAACATCACATCAATCCCCATTAGCTTATGATAAATGGAAAGAAAATATGAGAAATAAAGAGTTGTGCCATCAAGCAAACTTCATTACTGCTACTGAACTGAAAGCCATCAGAACCCCAAGTAAAAGTTTAGCTTGCATTTTTCTCATTCTAGCATCTCACAAGACCCTACTTAAATGGGTACAAATTTAAACCTTGTTCAGACCTTTTTATAGATTCTTATGCATAAGTGGTAAGACTTCATCCCATCAATTATGTTAGCAGCATACTACAAAATGTAAAGTATAATACTCCTATACAGCATTTATTTTGTAACTTGGCAAAAGTTGGCATCCATTTTATTGACAAAGTTATTGAAAATGCCATGAGAAGTAAAATCCTCATTTTATAAATTAATCAATAATCACCAAGTCAAATTTCAATATATTCAAATAGATTTCTTAAAGGTTTGTCTTTATTGATGATTAGAGCTTGCAACTGAACAGGGAACACGATACTAATTAATGTTATAATTAAAAGCAACTCATTTAAGCAGGATGTAGGAAGTACAGGCATGAGAACAAAAAAAAATTGCTAGATTTATATTCCATTTTAAAATAATTAGAACAAACATCAAAATCACATAGGTGCTGAATAGTTTGGGTTCTCCACACTATCTGTTAAATTTCAAAATGAAAAGATTGAAATGTAAACCTATTTTTCTCAAAATGAAAGCCCAGTCACTAATGAATAACCTACAGTTTTCATCAAATTGAATCAACAATGCAAAAATAAACAAGAACACAAGATCATGCAGCCACTACTAAACATACTCTAAGAACTATTAAACAAGGGGTCATGCTTGATGCCCCTAAATGCTCAAGCATAGAAAACTGAAAAGGATAAAAGTTTTTATCTCTCAGTTCAACAGATATTCTAATGATATATGAGTATTTTAAATAACAAATTGGGAACTTAACAGTCTGCTAGAGACTGAAGTGTATAAAAGCTTGAGCTCTTCCTAGTTCAGCCCTAAAAATAATCTTTTCCAATACTTTTGAACAAAAGAATAGTTATGGCAGGTATTATATCATTTAGGTTCATACCGAGATGAGTGTTGTCCATCATCATCACAACGATCTCTATCAGAGCTCCTGCTTCTTGAGTCGTATTGGTAATCAACACTTCGACTTCTTCCCCTGTAGTCATCTTCTCTGTAACCATCCCTACCATAATGATCGTCATAATCTCTGGCATAACGATCTCCATCACGACTATGCCGATCATCTTCTCTATAGCCCCATTCTCTTTCTCTTCCATAACCATAGCCATTTCTATCTTCCTCCCTGCTTCCATAACGATCATCATCATATCTGTCACCATAGGCTCCACTGCTTGAATAAGAACCAGGTCTATACATTCCACCTGCTGTATTGTTGCGGAACCTGGTGAATCATACAATACAGTTAATATCTCCTAGAGATTGGGATATATACATTCACACAAATTTCACATACTCTATTGTACTGTGTATTATAGATCTATATTCCAGAAACCCAAAAGACATACAGACGACCATATTCTAAAACTCAGTAGGTAAAAAATAAAATATCTACTAGTGCAATGTATTATGCTTGCTAAACAAGGGGTAATATACAAAATATATATCGCAACTGGAAAATAAAAAAGTACAATATATCAATAACATCATCGGGAGGAGACTTACTTGTCCCTGTTAGCAGCAGCCTTCTGCCTAACTTCTATTATTCTTTCTTTATCATTCACTAGGACAACCAGACTTTGAGATTTCTTCCTGACATTGTTTCCTTGATCTCTTCCACTGGAATCAATATATTGAAAATCTGACAATGTCTGTACATATGATGATTAAAATGTGATCAGGTCACATTATAAAGTTTAAATAATCTCAACAAAACTAGGGACCTTCATGGTAATAACTAAGTATATAAATTTCAAGTAGGATTGACTAAATGGGAATTACTGAAATTTGATAAGCATGTTCTCTGATCTCATCAATGACTCGCTCTGACCCATGAGCCACCAAGTACTCTAGTACTGTCAAAGCCTGTTGTTGAACAAAGGGCAGTTAATATAGAAACGCACATTTAAGAAAGTAAGATCAACAGTAAATGCAAAAGACAAAAGAAACATAATTCTTAACGTGCAACAACCCATCATTATTGCAAAGGATATAAACAATTGATCCGACAGATTTCACAAATTGGCATTACATTTTACTGTTGGTGGTGATGACAAAGAATAAATAAGATTAGCAACAACTGCTAGCAATTGCATCTAAAAGATAAAATAGTTTGAACAAAACCTTGTAGACATGCCGCCAATTCTTGCCAGTGTCATTAATTCGCTTCCAGATTACAGCCATGATGATCTGGTATTCATGACTGCACAGATGCTTAAAATGAGATTCCATGTAGTCAAATACACAATATGAGAAGCATACAATTAACTGAGTTAAGATTCTAGTGTCCAGGCTTACGGGTTTCTGGTAGCCTGAGCAATATCTGCAAGAAGTGATCCATGAGGACCCCATGGTTCATTGCTGGTAGCATCAAGAACCTGGAAGAGAGGAGAGAAAACAATGAATCTAATTTAGAAATGGCAAAATAAGATCATAATACACAAATTTAAGGGAGTCCGCATCTATTTAATGAGCAAGTATCACATAAAAACAAGTCAGAATTTGCACAAATCATTTGAAGAATTATCTTGCAATTATAGGCATAGTCATAGTTTCATTGGAAACTTTAAAAAAAAAAAAAAAGAGAGAGAGAGAGAGAGGAAAAAGAAGAAGAAGTTACCTTCTGTTCGATCCCAGGAACTTTGAGGACTTTCTTATTTACTTCTCTTTTACTGTAAGAATAGAAGGAAGAGTAAGAGATTTGGGCTCTAAAATAGTGATAAAGAAGGAAAATAGAAGTTTGATTATAGAGAATGATGTGGGCGGGAATGAATAATAAAGAGTAATACTTACAGGTCCCTAACAGTTTGACCAATAACCTTCTTCATTGTAGGAGCAGCAGAAGCAAGGGCCTGAATTGCAATGTAGAAATAAAGCTGACTTAAGAGAAAGAAGGAAAAAAAGATGGATGAAACAGAGCAGTTTAGAAAAGAGAGGAGTTAGTGAGCAATTATGTGGAATATGATAAATGGAAAGAAAATTATATAAATGGAAATGATTAAATGATTAGAAGAGGAAGATGGGATGACATACATGAGAAATCAGAGATGAGAAGGGAAAGAGAGAAGAGGAAAAGGGTAAAAGAAAGGAAGAGAGATCCAGATCTGAGAAGGAGATGTAACGAACACGAACACGAACCTGAACCTGAACCTGAATCTGATCCAAAGGAAAGGAAAGGAAAGGAACGGAACTGAACGGAACGGAACGTCCTTAGAGAGAGATTGCAAAAAATGCAAGAACTCTCTGACTTGTTGTGTCTCAAACAACAACAATAATAATATTACACAACAACTCTCTCTCTCTCTCTCTCTTTCTACAATTTCGGGACAGCTCAACTTACACGCACAAGCAGGGGGAGCATTTACCTTTTTCTTTTCAATTTTAATTAATTAATTCATTATTAATATTTACTTTACTGCTACTCTTCTTCTTCTTTTTTTATCTTTTATATAATAATAATATTTAATTTATCAAACAAACAAAACAAGTCCTTGTCTGGCTTGACACCAATGTGCCAACTTATATTATAACTATGGTTGTCAAAATAATTAGGCGTCTTCAAAGCAAGCCAGCTTCCCAATTTTGACTCTTCATTCTCCTCTTTACAATTTACATCGCAATAATCATCAACAATACCAATTTACAAAACTCCTCTCTTTTCAATCACTCGTTCCATTTCCAGAACGCTTCATACACTATCATTTAAATCTTTTTCAGTTTAATATAATATTAATAAACAAAAAAGTATCCAAATATTCTAAATTATTAAAATTCTAAAATAAAATAATTAAAATTATACATAATACTAGAAAAAAATAAAATATAAATATAGATTACATAACAACCCGTTTGTTACATAGGCACATGTTGGGTTGGATTTTTTTTTATAAATTAATAAAATGAAAAAATATGTTTTATATTTTTTAATTTTGAAATATATCATTTTTCTCTTTTAAGTGGTTTAGTTAACACTTTTTAGAGAAATAAAAACATTATTTACATAACAATTGGAGGACAAAAATTTATTTATTTTAAAATTAGATGGATAAAAATATTTCGAGAATTTTTCAAAGACTGAAATACATTTTTCCCTTAATAAAATAAAAAATCTAAATTAAATTCTACAAAGATTAAGAAGTAATAAAAAATTAATAAGTTTAAAAGCATAACATATTACACAAGTAGATGAAATAAAATTAAGTATTAATATAGTACAAATAAAAAAAAAAAGTACTTGGTGTTAATTGTTGAACATAAGAGTACCTCACATGAATAAGGTCCTACGTTTAACCAATTTTAATATTTTTACCTGTTTGATGAATTAAAGAAAGTAAACTATCAACTACCAATACAAAGCTAAGCAATCCAAAGAGAAGTTAAGTTGGAGTATAAAAAGGATTTTAACACAATAATAAAAATGATTGAGATTCCATTTTGTTAAATCATCAGTATATATGAAATCTTTATCATTTTTTTTTTATCATATTTTCATCATCTCATAAAAATGTCTTCAACCTGATACCTTATAAGTAAAGCTTAATATTTTTATGTTATAAATTTCTTACAAAACCTAAATCATATCACTTGCAATAAGTAAGTGAGTTAAAGATGATAATTGGATTTTACTATTTTCCTAGTAATAAATTTCATTGATGGTTTTTCTCATTTTTTTTATTTAAATACATTTTTCAATGCATTCGAATAAAAAAAAAACAAAAGGAGGATACACAAAATAAGCACATGAAAAGAAGAACAAAAAATTCAATAATAAACACTTAATTACTCCTAGAACAAATAATAAGCACATGCTCTAGGTGCACAAACTAGGCCACAAGAACCAAGTTATGAACTTTGAACAAAATAATCTCTTTTAAGATTGATTGACCTAAGTGGGTCATTTTTTAAAAATTAATTACTTAAATGAACCTATTTTAAAAAAATTTATCAAGATATGTCTGTTGCAGTTTAACTTGGTTAAACCGTAATTTCAATTACAATTTTAATCTCACGTCATTGTATGCTTATGTGGAATCCAATATGACAAAAAACCTATCCCAAAACTGCAACTCCCAATTGCAATTTCATGATGGTCAACCGTGTGAACTTCCAACTCATTAGAACCACAAATGGCACTTGCAATTTCTCTATTTTTATTTTTTTTTTACCCAACCTCTTGCTTTGTCCAATAGCTGAACGTCATATGAAACAGCATCTGCGATCTATGCAGTTTTTAACCAGCCATTTTCAACAATCAAATATGAACTAGCACGAAATTTTAAACACATAAAATCGTAGATGTGAACTGCGGTTCATTTGATTATTAACCAGCCTTTTGTTCCAGTACATTAACCTGATGCAACATGTTACATTTTATAAATACCCTTCATTTTAGTTTGGTTTTCAATAATTTTTATTTTATATTTTATTTATAAATAATTAAATTTAATATTTATAATAAAACATTAAATAAATTAATATATGATATAAAACTTTAGCGTAATTAAAAAAGTTTAAATTTAGTAACTAATTAAAAACTTAACATAATTATGGTAAACTTAATGTAATTAAAAACATAATGTAATTAAAAACCATATAACTAATTTAATACATCATATAAAAATTAAAACTTTAACGTAAGTAATTAAAAAATTTAGTATATGATTTAAAATTGAAAATTTTAAGGTAACTAATAAATGTAACTTAATTAAAAAATTTTAAATTTAGTAATTAATTAAAAAATAACATAATTAAGGTAATCTTAATGTAATTAAAAATTTAATGTAATTAAAAATCATATAAAAAATTTAATATATTATATAAAAATTAAAACTTTAACGTAAGTAATTAAAAAATTTAGTATCTGATTTAAAATTTAAAAATTTAAGATAACTAACTAAATCTAATGTAATTAAAAAAAATAAATTTAGTAACTAATTTTAAATCATATAACTAATTAAAAAATAACTACTTGAAAATTTTAACGTTACTAATTAACAATTTAATATATGATTTAAAAAATAAAACTTTCTCGTAACTAATTAAAAAATTTAGTATATGATTTACAATTTAAAAAATTATGTAATGTAATTAAAAAATTTAAAGTTAGTAACTAATTAAAAATTTAACGTAATTGAGGTAAACTTAATGTAATTAAAAATTTTAATGTAATTAAAACCATATAACTTAATTTAATTAAAAGCTTAAAAATATGCAAACCTAAATTGCCATTTGGGTGGTTGAGATTTGGAAATTCGCACCGCTACTAATTATTTGGCAAAGGAAAGACACTTGTGAATGATTAGTTAAATCGCAATGTTAATTAAGATATGTGCTTTGATATGCTCGTATTTTTAAGGTGACTGTTTTTAACCATCATGAAACCGCAAATGGAAATTGCGATTTTAGGGGAGATTTTTTGCCCCTTTACACCAAGTAAGCATACAATTGAGGTGATTGCAGTTTTACCAAATCAAACGACAAAACAGACCACCGTAATAATTTTTTTTAAAATAAACTCATTTAGATAATTATTTTTAAAAAATGACTCACTTAAGACAATCAAACGTCTTTTAAAGTATTTTTCTTTTTCTTGATAAAGTGTTAGTGCAAACATCTACATCCAATAATTTATTATGATCACTAGGTGGACAACTTAAGTGATGAGCTAAGAACACACCATTTGCACCCAAAGGAACAGTGAGACTCAAGAATTTGGTTGCTTTTTGTCTTCAACCACTAGATGTTTCAACCCTTTATGTTGGATAAATGTCATATCAATTAGATGGACTATTGATTCAACAGAACTTACTTCAATCCAATTCTAAAATTTATATATGTATTTTAAATAAAATGGGAATCGTTAGACTAAAATATGTATATTATTTAAAAATTCTAATTATGTATACTTTTCTACATAAAATAACGAAATCAAAACATCAAGCATATGAGAATTTTATCACTATGATAATTAAACTATTTTAATTTATTATATTATTAACTATTATATTTAAATTAGTTTTAGATGCAATATTTCAAAATATTTATAAATTAATTACATAAATATAAAAATTAATGGTCTAGAATAGAATTTTATTTCTCATAAATAATATTTGTAGTGTCTATACTAACTAAAACTATTTTATTTATAATATTAGTAAATTAAATTACCAAAAAAAAATGATACTATTAGTAATTATATTTAACTTTTTTTAGTATAAATAACTCAACAAAACTAAACCATAAACTAATATAAATTAATAGTCTTAAATATGATTCTAATTTCTATAAATAATATTTATAGTCATAGCCATACATCAAACTTATGGAAGTTTAGGGATCTCTTCACTACCCAATTTCCACCCAATTTCCCTGCCACATGAGAGATATTTCTCCACCTCTTACCTCAAATGATGATCTTGGGTGCGAAAAGTGTGACATTAAGTTTCAAATAGTGTCTTCTTCAATCTTTATCTTTCCTCTGTACAAAGTTTGGTGTAGTGAATTGTGCCACATAATTTCGATGTTCAACCCAAGTTTTGGGCCCTACAAAATAAGATACAATGAACTAGGTGAAGTTCTATGTGCGAGCATGATAAAGGACCACAGTCTCCGCTCACTCGAATGATGATTCAATTCCCCAACGTCGCTCCTCAAGCTCCCTTGAGAAAGTTGTCTCTATAGCTTTCTCTCCAGCTTATAGAGTCGAGTCAGAAACATGAAACGAAGCACCTAGCTCCTATGAATTACTCTAAGTTAATTGTTAGATTGAAATTTTTAACACTAAACTCAAACGTAAGCTTTAAATTATCTTACTATTTACACCACATTTATTTTATTTATTTATTTTATAAAATCAATTATTAATTTATTTTAATAAGCACGAATATTAAATTAATTTAAGCTTATCAATATAAATTACATATTTTTATTAATATTTAATTTTTTAAAAAAATGAGATGTTACACCCTTAACTCGTTGAGATGCCTTTTCAGGATGAAATTGTGATGAAGTCATTGACTTCTGAAGCAGAATACCTCTAGCGCGATGACCTTAGCAATGTCCTATTACTGGCCATAGGTAGGGATGGGTATACA
This sequence comes from Psophocarpus tetragonolobus, assembly GCA_037954015.1. Taxonomy (NCBI): domain Eukaryota; kingdom Viridiplantae; phylum Streptophyta; class Magnoliopsida; order Fabales; family Fabaceae; genus Psophocarpus; species Psophocarpus tetragonolobus. Next base: position 498,237 of record CM075691.1, read on the forward strand.
GATTTACCCGGTCTGTGAAGTCCGCATTTTAAATGGGTTGGATAAATTTGGTTTATTAAAATAAATGAATTTTTTTTTGTGACTCCGTATCTGATCTGCGAAATCCACCGACTTAATGGATCGGTCTATAGGCTCGCATATACACATATTTTTTTAAAATAATTAAAAAAATGTCTAATATTTTTAAAACTAGCCAAATTTTAATATATTATGCTTAAAATAATATCATTATTTATAATAATCTAAAATATTAAATATTTTCAATATTAAAAGTGTAAAATATCACAATTTACAACAAAAAAAGTTACAACATTAACACAAACTAATAGCCTGAATAACAAATTTTTCCTTTAAATGGGCTATAGGCCAAGCTAGTGAAGTCCGCGAGTTTCGCACATCACACTCAAATTTCTCTTATAGTTATAATTTTTTTAAAAAAAGAGGTCTAAAACCCGCACGGGCTTAGAGGTCAGCGAAGTTGAGTTTGTATACCCACCCCTAGCCCTAGAAACGTTGGTGCCCATCGTAGGGTACAACCTAACTTTCACGCCCCTTAGCCATGATTAAGAGGCTGGTTTCAATACACCAAAAGTCCCAGATCGCATAGGAGTCGAAACTAAGGGTCGTTTTATAAATATTATCCTCACTTAACTCGTTGAGACGTTTTTTTAGACAAAAAAACTGTACCTCCAAAACAAATAATATCTTAAACGCAATAACCTAACAATATCCCTACACTGACAGTAGAAACAAATTATAAAAACAATTAACTAAATAATGCTATATATACCCAAATGAAAATTGATCAATAGTTCAATAGTTAACTTTACAATATGAATGTATCTTGAATGTTTTTTCTATTAAAAAATGATACATCAATTAAAAAATGATACGTGAAAAGAAAATTATTATTATTATTATTAAAAAATATAATATTTTCAATTAAAGTACAAGAAAGGAGATAATAATTAAAATGATTTGAAATTTGAATTCCTCGTAAACAACACGTTAACTATTTGAATATCAAATAATTGACACATTATATATTCAATTATTTTTATCTTTATCTTATATATATATATAAATAAATAAATAAAAGTAAAAAACTATGAGTTTAATTGATATGCATTGATAATGTAGAAAATTTTACACTGAAGTCCGATCATATAATTTAATTTATGATAAGTTTGTTGACTTTACCAATTAATATTTTAAAAGTCATATAAATTAAGGAATGTGATTAAATGTCAATATAAAAATTTTTCACATATTCCAATTAACTCAAAAAGTATTTACAAAAAAAGAACGGATAATAAAAATTGTCTCATTATAAATTTGTAAAAAATAGTCTATAGTAAATATAGAATTTAGTCTTTTAATTTGATAAAAGGAAAGTGAAATTATTAATGTAAATTAATTTTATATAAATAATTTGCTTTTAGAAATTTGATATAGAGAAGAGAAAAAATGTAGAGAAACGTAGAGTAAATTAAATAAGTAATACAATAGCAAAAATATAAATAAATAAATTATAAAAATATTATATATCCTAAAATTATAATGTTAATTTAATGACAAAATTCATCTTAAAAAAAAGGAAAAAAGAAGAGAAATCAAAGATTCAAATCTCTTAGCTAAAAAATTATTATATCTAAATTAAAAATAATGGTTGATATAAGTGAAGTTGAAGTTCTCTTGAACACATTGACAAGCAAAAAACAGTATCGATAATTGTATAAACAAAGATGAGTTTGAGAAGAAAAAATAGTATACCAATTAAAATATTGAAGAAAAAGATGCACATGCATTAATATTTTGATTGTTCATGCATTAAATTAGAAATGAAATAATAAAAAAATAAAAGTAATGTGTGTAGCCTAGAGATGTTTGTTATTGTGCCATATTTTCAATCATAGCATCTATTACAATAGACCTTAACCTTAGCGACCAATATGGGTGGGCATGCATGGAGGAGGAGTGATGGTAGAGGTGGAGATTGATAGTAGTAAAACACATGAGGTGAAGGAGACTTGTAGTAATATGGTGGTGGTGAAAAGTAAAGGTAAGAATCAGCATGCAGCATCTACAGAAGCCACATTAAATGAAATGAGAACAATGGCCATTTGAGGCCTAAGTAGACCCCTTCTAGGGTTATATCTACCCACCTTCCACCCAAAATGTTTATGATGATCAGATCGATGTCCTTAATTAAGCTTAAGCGTATAATGCATATTTATATATAATGGAAGAGATCAGAGTAATGAGTCATGAGCATTATACCATTTTAATTTTAATGTTGTGACTTTTTAAGTACCCTATGTTAATTTCATTTGGTTATTTTTTTCTTTATGCCTCCAACTAGCTCATTCTTTTTTATTGATATTTCAACTAATCATTTAAATATAAAATAATCAGCTTAGATCTCTACTCTATAAATAATAAAGCAAAAGCTTCTCAAATAACATGCTGCTCATCTCTTATAATTTCTCCCTCCTGCTCAGTTGCCTGATCCAAAATAATTCATCAAAATGCTTTTTCGCCCATTATTTCCTTACCTGTTTTTAATTTTTTTGGAGAAAGGTAAAGATAATTACAGTCAGAAGCCATTGCAACTGCTATAGTTAGCAATGTTCGCGGGGCACCATGCAAATAAAAGTATAAAACTATATGTTAGAAAATATCCTTCATTTACATAGTCATCAGTTACCCAAACTCCTAATGGATATGTTTGATTATTTTAAGAAATAATAATTCCTTTTAAAAACTCTCTCTCTCTCTCTCTTTTAATTCATCATAGCAGAACATTTTGGCAAGTGGAGACAATTAGAAGTTAGAATAATTATAGAGAGCGCAACTTCATCGCCACCAAGTTACAAATAATATCCACCATTAATAGAAATCTTTAAATGATGATATGAAAAATAAACTGTCAGGTCATCCATCATGTTCACTTTGTTAAATTAATACTAACTCAAATGTTTGCAAGGGACTATGTGATTTTTTAAAATTTATTTCTAGGCTTAATTAACATTTTGATCCCAATTATTTTTTTTATTTTGTTTTGATTGCTATTGATTTTTTTTTTAATTTTCATTTCATATATATTTTTTTTGTATAAATAGTATTTTCTGGTGAAATAACAAATTGAGTACCATATTGTCACATTGATGTCTTCATATTAGTAATAGTGATGATCCTTTTGATAAACTTATTTTCCTAACAGCTAACTAAGCCTCTGGACGATAGAGAGGAAGGAGATGTTATCAAACAACAGCAGCATCTTTTGAAGCAGCCGAAGGAGCACCAGCAACACCATTGCCAATGCTCAGGAGATAATATATTATACATCCACAAAAGGGAAAAAAACTCAAAAAATACTGTAAAAATCTATACTAACAAAACGATCCTTGATAATGTATTTATTATAATAGGCTAATATTAATTGCTGAATCAGGATGAATTTGTCAAATAAGTTACGAATCATATATTATTATTATTATTATTTTTTGTTTTTGTATGTGGGTCCATCAGTTTATTATTTTTGGCTAATATAGCTCCTTTTTATATTTGTTTTTCCAAAAATATGGTCCTTTGCATCGAATTTCTTTAGTGTTGGATGTTGTCGCCACATGGAGCCCACAAACTTTCTCCCAAGCGCAAGTGCAGTCCTATGAAATTGAATTACTAATATCTCACATACCCATATCTTCTTATTCCTTCCTACATTGAACTCTCCAATAATATATGGTCTAGTGGGGATTTGAAAATGTTGGTTAGTTTAAGGCACGTGTTGTTATTTGTTAAATGTCAGTAGAGGAAATTGAGAAAAGACCCAATAACGGGGGAGTAGGGAGGTGTATATAACAATTGTCTTCGTATTTCCTTTTTGCACCCATTTATTTCTCATTTCTTAAATACCCTCTGACGCTTCCCACGCCCCTTTCTTCAAATTCTTTTAACGATTCTCCATTGCATCGTGATGAATCCAACCTTTCCTTATCCATCACCACATTGTTGAGCAACCTCAGGCTAGCTTAGCTTAAGATAGTTGGATTCATTTTCATCTCCACCCAAGGTATTGCATCAACTATGCAGGAATATAACCACACTGCATCTTTAATATACCACGTCAACTATCAACAAAACAAGTTTAATGTTGAAAAAACTACACTATAGATTTCAAAATTCGAAACTATCCAGGTTTATGTTATGGAATACGAGATCCATAACAGAGGATAAATATATTCAAAATTCATAACTATCAAATATTATGTTACCGTTTTCAAAATTTGCAACTATAAAGGGGTTATGTTGCAGATTATGAAATTTGTAATATAGAAAAAAATATATATTATGAATTTTGAAACCTACCATATGAGTAAATAACAATTATAGTTCATATGTGAAGGGTTATATTACGTATTACACCACAATAATATGTAAAAAAGAGTACACTATGAATTTTGAAATCCAGAATATAGTTTAAAAAAGTTGATTATGGATTTTGAAATGGCAATAAATTTTGGGAATGATAGAAAATGTGGGGGTGGGTGGAAAAAGAAAAAAGGGGGTTTGGTTTAACATGTCGGGATATGAGCCCAAAGTGTAGAAGGGCAGTGAGTTTGTCATTCGCATTGGCATTCCCATCTCAAGTCTGAAGTCTGAAGTCTGAAGTCTGAAATCTGAAATCTGAAATCTGAAATCTGAAACCTCAAGGGTGAAGCTTGGTTTTTAAAAAGAAACAGCAGCAGATCCTTCATATGGTTATTTTATATTAGCAATCAAATCAACGATGGGGTACGAGATAAGTGAGATGAAGAGTAAGAAGCATCGGAATGCGTGTTTGAACATGATTGGTAGTTTTGAGTTTTGAGTTTTGAGTTTTGAGTTTTGACAATGGAATTTTTTATAATGTGGCAGAGATTGGTATAGGTCTAATTGGTTTCGGCATATTTTTCACATTTCTTGGCATAATTCTTTTCTTTGACCGTGGTTTGCTAGCTCTGGGAAATGTAAGCCTCAATTGTTCAATATAAATGGATCTTGTTTGGAAACTCTAAATCCTAATATTGGTTTTGGCATGGGATCAGATATTTTCCTTGGCAGGAGTAGCCATTATACTTGGTTGGCGTTCCACCTTGTCACTTTTCACTAATACCGCTAACTATAAGGCACTTGTCTCTTCTTATACTTTTTATTTTTTACCCTTTTACTCATGCCTTATTCATTCACACCCTGTTCTCAATTTATTTGCAACATATTCTTTTGCTTTCTGTTTCTGTCAATCATAGTTTATCTTTACCAATTAAATTATGTTTAAGTCTTTTAGCACCCTTCTGTGATTAAAGGTTAAGCCCTGTCTGCTGTATCTTTCGTCCCTTCTTCTTCTACTACATCATGTATATATATATATATTAACCTTTGTTCTTTTATCCACCTTCATATCAAGTTTCCAACTTCTCTACAAATGGATAAAGACGCATTCTATATGTGGTTAACTAGCTTGCTTTTATCTTTATGCAGGGTTCTGCATCATTTCTTCTAGGTCTCTTTTTCATTTTTGTGAGGTGGCCTATACTTGGTATAATCCTTGAAATATATGGTTGCATTTTTCTCTTCCGGTTAGTTGATCACAGACCTCTTCAACTTTACAACTCTACAAAACTTATTCTAATTGATGTTTTTGGTTTCAGTGATTTTTGGTCATCTATCAAAATGTTCCTCTACCATATCCCTGTTGTTGGATGGGTTATACAGTTTATCTCTCGTAAGTTTCCCTATGAAAATTCGTTATCAAGATTCCGTGGAAGTATTAATATATTCATGTATGTTAGTTTCATTAATTGTAAATATTATAGTTCTACAGTGGCTTCTAACTACTCTTTCAAATAAAGAATGGGAGATGACATTGGTCTTATAAATGTGCCCCGATCATTTTAACGTGCTTTAATTGTAACCACCTCCTCCCATGGCAAGAGGAATGTGAAGTATCATTCGAGTAAGAACTATAATATTTAGAAGCCAAATACTCACCCACCGTTCATTCTATTTTGTGCTATCAAGTATCAACACCAACACATCTCAATAATATTTCCAGACACACTCACCCTCCATAGTTTTTCCCTACTTTGAATCATCTCTGTTCTGAACTCCAAACCTGCAAGCTCCTCTATTTTTTTTCTTTGTGCAAAACCTACCCGCACTTTTTATTGAATGCTTAAGATGTGTTATTTCCTTGATTTTCATTAGTTATTTTCTATGTATTGCTTAAGACCTAAGGTTTTTCTTATTGTTATCATGAATATGGATTAATTTCTTTTAATCTGTGTATAAAAATTCGGAATTGTGGCCATCCTGCCATGCATTCTACTGCTATACCAATTTTTGGGGTTGCCACTATGCATTGCCTTCTAAGATTGATAAACTATTCAGCAGCAGAGAGTGATTCTGGTGTTAATAAGGTTTTCACCCCTGATTACCAGTTTCCTGTTAGAGCTACCCCCTGGGTAAGCAGGATTGTGACATCAGGCCAGCCATAGTGGTCCAAACTCCAAACAAGGACAACTCTCACATCCTAAAGTGCAAGTAAACTTCATAAAAACAAATAACAATTCAGTCAATGTAAATACCAAGAAAAAAACCTAAAAACAAATTCCTTGGCCACTTGTTGACATTCTGACATCTAATGGCCAATTTAGCCTAAGATAAAACGAATTTGTAATTAATCAAATTGAAATAATTAATATTCCTGGATTGTCTAAGTAATTATTCTTATTATACATATGAAATGAATAGCTTTGCCATCGTTATGATGATTCTGATAGTGCTTTATATTTGTTTATACTATGTTGCAGCTGCTTGATTGTAACAGAAGGGGATATGGCTGATTACATCTTAGTTTATGGCTAATCGTGGGGTTTGATAATCGATTATAATAGTAATTTTTCCAATGACCTGTACACGAATCCAATGTTAAGGTAGCTTTTCCAAGGGTGTGCATCAGGCAAATTAGCTTCCTTTAGTGAGAAGTATCGGATCATGTAATTTATGTAAAAAAGAAGACTCATTATGTACTAATATTCTGTTTTAATGTAATCAAGAATACAATCTGTTTATGCTGTTCAGTTGTCTACTTGTATATTATTGATGTCCGATAGAACATGTGAAGAGATTTATGTTGGCCGAACGTGCAAATTTAACCAATATGCTCCCTATCAACCCCTCGCCAATAGATGTTAAAGTTCTTCTTTGTATATTAGTGGTGTACTTGACAAATGCGGGTACAAATATCCTTTAAAATAGAACAATTGTCCTCTGAAATTTGTTGTATATCCTTTTTATGATAATTAATATGTGTTCTCAAGAAAAACAATTTGTCTATTTTTTTTGTTTTCGGAGCCTTCGAGGGACATAAAAACATATAAGAACTCAAATATTAATGACGAGGAATACATTTTTGTTACGTTAATAATACTTTACTTGTTCTTCTCTTTTACTTGTTCTGCTCTTCTGTCTAAACTTGATTGCAGAAGAGCAAAACAAAAAAATGAAGATTCAAAGATTAAGGCATATTGGATTTATTTAAAATGATAGTGTAATTCTTTGAATTGGGAGTGAGACGTTACAAAAGACACTTAGTATAAGCTCAAAGCAATAATGATGAAATTAATGTAAGTTAAAAATGAATAGTGGGTCAAATTTTATTAATTATCATTTATTTATAAACATAAAGATGAATATGTTTTTTTGACTTTCTTAATAAGAACTAATTAATCTTTAATTATTCTTAATTAATTTGATATTTTTCAACTATATGTTTATAACTAAATTAGTTAAGTTAAACTTAGTCGAGATTTTTTCTAATATTCTTTATCATATTATGGTTCCAATTTAATGTCCTTTATATGTCCTCGACAATCAAAAGAGTTTATGATTTTGATTAAATGTTTTTTATGTTTCTTTTAATTAATCTGAAATGTATTTGAAACGTTTATATGTATAAATGAGTTTATGATTTTGATTAAATGTTTTTTATGTTTCTTTTAATTAATCTGAAATGTATTTGAAACGTTTATATGTATAAATGGTTTATGAAAAAAATTCACGGTTTGTTAGAGTTGGTTTTGGAATTAAAATTTATAGTGTAAAAAACAAAATGTAGAGGCATTTATAAAAGCAATTTAACAAGACATGGTATTACTATAAGGAATTTGACATTTCACATGACTTGAAATTGGATACTTCTCTTTTTTAAATAAGCATTTCTAAGTATGACTTTGAATGAATATTGAAAAAATTGATTTTGTAGAATTGATTAGATTAAAATTGATTTTGTAGAATTGATTAGATTAAAATTGATTTTGAGATGATGTGATTTATGTTTGAATATTTTTATTACAAAGTGAAAAGTAAAATGTAGTGTAAAATTTTTATTCCAATGCAAAAATGACTTTAAATTATCTTATCCCAAAATTAATTTTGAATTCTTCTCCAACACAAAATTAAAGATGTCAAAATTTATCTAAAATCAATTTTGAGTCTAGAACCAATTTTTTAACTAGAAACCAAATACGCACTAAATATTAGCAAAAATATGCTTTTTTTTTTAAAAGTTTATAATTGTTTATGAGTGTTAATGGAACACTACTTAGAATGGTATAAAAAAAAATTACCGGGTCTTACAAATCACAGTACTAAAGTCAAGGAATTAAAATGAAAATTATTTATTAATAGCTATTATGTGAGCAAAATATAAAATGAGTACAATATTGTACGTTTCAGTATAATACTTTTCATAGTTCCTTAATTTAGTATTCCCCATTTTCCCAAATATAAGGGCCTGAAGTTTTTAATCAGGCATGAAGTTTTTAATCAGGCACTCTCTATTAATACCTCTTCATTTACGATTTGCATTCCTCATAGAATTATAATTTTCTGCAAATTTTCAAAGTGGCTTTACTCTTCTTCTTTTTTTACCGTGTTATTGTGCATTATTTTGCTCAATTATTTCAAATATCTATTGACGCATTAACGGATCCGGAATAAATTATGCATATTTCAAATTATGTGATCCGGAATACAATTATCAAGTTCACATTTGCATTCCAGATTACGATTCAAAATGTACATAATGTATTTTGTATCAATTGAACTAGAATATATATTATGTACATTTCAGATTAAGTGATCCAAAATATTTTATGTGAATTAAAAAAAGTTTAAATATTTTTTTAATGAGGCAGAGGTAGACGAAACTTAATAAAAAAGCCTTTGACAGATATTGTTACAATTCACATAGGTGTTCTTTAAAGAAGCCAATGGGTGTTTTTTGAGAGGTTGTAGATAGGTGTGCAGAGTGTAAAACTTTGGTTCAAAGCTTTGAAAAAACTTATGTTAGAGCAAGTAAGGTTATGTTAAGAATTGATAAAAAATTATAAATATTGAAGAGATGAAAATGGCAAATGAGAAGATGTTAAAAAAAAATCTTATTTGATTATATATGAAAATAGTACAGTTGTTTACACTAGTGTACAGAGGGAATGACGATGATTAAAAATAATTAAAAAATAGTGAACCTCAATAAAAAAGGTATATAAGAAAAAAAGATGATAGAAAACAATTAAGAAATAATTATAAAAATAGTAAACCTCGATAAAAACAACGTGTATGCTCTAAAATGATGTTGTACATGTTATGTTGATAATTATAGTTTTTAAGTAGAAACCGCAATAAGAGTGTTTTTTTCTGTTTTTCAATAAGTTTAGAAAAGAAATAGCAATGGTTAGCATTTGAAAACAATTTTAGAGTCTGTTTAGCTGAAGAGGTTTCTATAGGCTTCTCTATCATAGTAAGCTTTTCTTAAATCTAACAAACTGTATCTAGATCAACATTTTCAACATTTGAAAGAGGTAAAGTAAAAGCTCCCAGTAGAACTTTCAATAAGTTCAAATTTTAAATTTTTCATATTTATCTTTTTAAAAAATTTTTCTCATATTTTATTTTTTGTCTTTAAAATTAAGTTAAGGTTTTCTTGGTTTCTAGTTTTTAGTTTCAGATTTAAAAATAAATATTCTAATATTCAAATTTAAAAATATTTTTAGTCTCCCAAGATTAAAAATTATATTTTTATTTCCTACAATTTAAAAATGGTTTTAGTCCCTTAAATTTAAAATTAGTTTTTTAGTCCCTTAGATTTATTTTTTTATTCCTTTAACTTTAAAAATATTTTTAGTCTTCAAATTTAAAAATATTTTTAATCCTTAAATTTAAAAATAAGTTTTATTCCTTAAATTTAAAATTAATTTTTAAGCCTATTAGTTTAAAAATATCTTATTTTGGTACTCATATTTAGTGTTTTATAATTTAAATATATTTTTGTTTTGATGATTCAACTACAATAATAGATTATGTAACAATAATGTTGGAAGCTCAATGACTAAACTAAGTTTTTTAGAAATTAAGAAAATAAAATAAGATTTTTTAAAATTAAGGGACTAAAAACATATATTTTAAATTTGGAGATTAAAATATTTAAATTTTAAGGACTAAAAAACATTTCTAAATTTAGAGGATAAAAAGTGTGTATACTAAAACATTTTTAAATTTTATTTATACAACAATTAAAACATTTTTTTTATCTTTAGTACAGTATTAATTAATTTTTTTACTTTTGTCTCTTTATTATAAAAGTTATATAAATAAATTATTGTACAATGACATTTTTTATTTAAAAGATATTAAGTGATAACTACATTTGAATTTAAATAATTATATTTTAATATTTAATACTTTTTACCTATAAGTAAAAGAAAATTTTTTGGTAGTGTATATTTTTAAGGGTTTGATTGGTTTGATTTATTTTTTTATTTTTTGAAAAGAGTTTTCAAGATGCAAAGAAAAAAAAAAACTTGTTTGGTAAGTGTTATTTGAAAACTGTTTTGAAGATATAAAAATGGGAAAATCTGTTCATATTTATTAAAATTTCATTCATAAAAAGTAAAAAACAATATATTTTGATTGTATTTTGAGTTTTCAAAACAAAAATAAAAAACTGAAAAGTAAAACTACTTTTCACTGTTTCTGGTTTTAAAAACTAAGGCCTCATTTGGGGTGATTTTTGGTTTCTAGTTTTGAAATTTCTAAAAACAAAAATTAGTTTTGGTTTCAAGTTTTCAAAATTTTAAAAACAACATTGTTTTTTTTTTTTCTAAATTTAAAACATTGGTTTCAAATCTTAACTAAAACACTAGTTGAAGGTAGGGATCGAGACAACCGTTGAAGGTGACAGTCGGTTATTGGTGATCGCTAGTCAGAGGTGGTGATTATGACCATCGGTTGGAGGTGACGACCGGTGACTATCGGTCGGAGGTGACAACTGGTGACTGTCAGTCAGAAGTGATGGTCAGTGACCTTCGGTGGGAGGTGGAGGCCAGTGATCGCTGGTTAGAGGTGGCGATCGATGACCGTTGGTTGGAGGTAGCGATCGATGACCGTTGGTTGGAGGTGGCGATCGATGACTATTGGTTAGAGGTGATGACCAGTGACTGCTGGTCAGAGGTGGGGGTTGGTGACCCTCGGTCAGGAGTGGTGATCGTCGGTCAGGAGTTGTGACCGATGATTGTCGGACAAAGGTGGCAATTAATGACTTTTGGTTACACGTGGAGGTTGGTGACCACTTGCCAAACAAGTTTTTTTTTTCTTCTCGAAAACAGTTTTTGAAAACTATTTTTGAAAATTGTTTTCAAAAACTAAAAAACAAAACCAAACCAATCAAGCCATAATTGCTTATTTGGCAATAGTTTTATAAAACTGTTTTCAGTATTTTAGTTTTTAAAAACTAAAAAACTTGTTTGGGTAGTGTTTTCTGAAAAACAATTTTCGAAAACAGTTTTGGTTTTTTAGTTTTTAAAAACTAAAAAACTGGAACAGCTGAAAGTAATTTTGATTTTCAGTTTTCAGTTTTTGTTTTGAAAACTCAAAATACAATCGGAATATGTTGTTTTTTTCTTTTCATTAATGAAATTCTAATAAATATTAACAAGTTTTTCCATTTTTACATCTTCAAAACAATTTTCAAATATCACTTGCCAAACGAATTTTTTTTTCTTCCCGAAAATAGTTTTTGAAAACTATTTTTGAAAACTCTTTTTAAAAACTAAAAAACAAAATCAAACCAATCAAACCCTAAGCGTTTGTTTGGCAACAATTTTATAAAACTGTTTTCAGTATTTTAGTTTTTAAAAACTAAAAAAGTTGCTTTGGTAGTGTTTTCTGAAAACAGTTCTGGTTTTTTAGTTTTTAAAAACTAAAAAACTGGAACAACTTAAAGTAGTTTTGCTTGTCCGTTTTCTATTTTTGTTTTGAAAACTCAAAATACAATCAGAATATGCTGTTTTTTGCTTTTCATTAATGAAATTTTAATAAATATGAACAATTTTTTTTTCTATTTTTACATCTTCAAAACATTTTTCAAATAACACTTGTCAAACAAGTTTTTTTTTCTTCCCAAAAACAGTTTTTGAAAATTATTTTTAAAAACTCTTTTTAAAAACTAAAAAACAAAAACTAAACAAGTTTTTTAATTTTTAAATACTAATATAAAATTATTATTAAACAAACATTAAGTAGACTGTTCATATTGAGTAGTAGTTGTTTATATATATATTTGTGAGTGTCGCATTTCCTGTGTGACATGCTTGCACCTTGTGGCTGATTGACCTAAGTGGGTTTATTTTTTAAAAAAATTACCGGTATGGGTCTGTTTTGAAAAATATTACCAGCGTGGGTCTGTTTTGTTGGTTGACTCGGTCAAACCGCAACTCGGAGTTGCGATTTCATTGCTACGTCAGCAACGTGATTACGTGGAAGCCAGCGTGGAAAAACGACCACGAAACCGCAAGTCGGAATTGCAGTTTGATTGGCCTTTGACCAGCAGAGCCTTGTTATCCAATGGGTAAAAAAAAACAGAAAACGATGCATGTAAAACCGCAAGTCAGAGTTGCAGTTTTACTGGGGTTTAACCGGCCCCCCCTTTACCCGGTTGCAAACGAACGGGTACGGATATTGAGGAAGGGGCGCGGTTTTTTACGCACACAAACCGCAAGTGCGAACTACGGTTTTAATTAAAAAATACTTTCCACGTAAACCGCAGATGCGAGTTGCGGTTTATACACAGAAAACGATGCATGTAAAACCGCAAGTCAGAGTTGCGGTTTTACTGGGGTTTAACCGGCCCCCCCTTTACCCAACGGTTGCAAACGAACGGGTGCGGATATTGAGGAAGAGGCGCGGTTTTTTACGCACACAAACCGCAAATGTGAACTGCGGTTTTAATTAAAAAATATTTTCCACATAAACCGCAGATGCGAGTTGCGGTTTATGTGGAGTTCGACTCCTATAAATCGGCCCCCTTACCCCACAGAACCGCAAACCCTTCCGCCGCAGATAATCGTACACCTACTTGGAAACTACATAGTGATAATCAAAGAAAGCTTTTGTTTTCTGAAAATTATTTATAAATATTGAGGTTAGTTTTCGTATATAATATTTGTTTGTTATATATTAATTTTGTATTTTCATATATATTATTTTGGGTATTATGTTAACATAATGTTTTGTATTAAATTGTAGCAATTGTCATGGCATCATCTTCTTCTCGCCTTTCTGTTGATTGTGTTCATTCTGGACCTGTGGAGAATGACGTGTTATACATGCAAAATCAACACGTTTCTCAACATATATGGAATGGAGAGGACGACAGAAAACTGTTAATCAGACGTGCAGTTCCCACGTACAATGGAGAAGAGTCAATTCCTCCTCAAATTGTACGATATTTACGACAAACAGGATTTTACACGGTCGCGCAGATGAGTTTTCTTCGTATTAATGCAGGTTTAATTAATGCATTTGTTGAGTGGTGAGGCCGGAAACTCATACTTTCCACATGAGATGTGGAGAATGCACTATCACCCTTCAAGATGTTGCAATTTTGTTGGGTTTACGAGTAACTGGCATTCCTGTCATAGTTTCAACCAATGTTAATTGGGTTGAACTATGTGAACAACTGCTTGGCGTTTCACCAAATAATGATGAAATTGAAGGTAGTTCTATTCGAGTTAGTTGGCTAACTCATAATTTTGGTGATATCGCAAATTTTGAAAATAATGAAGAAAATTTACAGAGGTTTACTAGGGCATATATTTTACGCCTCATTGGTGGTGCCCTGTTTGTAGATAAATCTAGTAGTAAAGTATCTTTAAGGTATTTGTTATTGTTGCGAGATTTTGGTGAGTGCAGTGCATATGCATGGGGTGCTGCTGTACTTGGTTTTTTGTATAGAGAACTATGTGTCGCAACAAACTACAAAATAAAATCCATGGGTGGTTTATGCCTATTAATACAGATATGGGCATGGGAAAGATTCCCAAAAGTTGCACCGACTATATTACCCCTATACAAACCAAACAAACCCGTTGGATCAAGGTAATTTTTTTATTGAGTATAATGTTAGTTATATTTGAAAATATTATTTGGCAGTTAGTTATATAAAATTTAATATTATTCATATAATTTTTGTAGGTGGCTATGATGGGGAAACCGACACATTGGAGCCACCGATGATTTAAAACATCATCGTCGTTTACTGCATACAATGAAGCAAAATGATGTAAGAAAATGTATGTTATTGTTTGTTAATTTTGTGTACGTACTAACTACTTGTTATTTTATATAGGTCATTTGGATGCCATATCCAAACGAAGTTGTGGCACAGTTACCCCCGATATGCTTAGAAGGGGTTAACGCGTGGAAATGTGTTGTGCCATTGCTTTGTTTCAATATTTGTGAATGACATCAACCAGATAGAGTAATGCGGCAGTTTGGCATGCGCCAACCCATACCCCGTCCTCCTTTGCAGCCCAAAAAATTACATGGGTTGACTATGCGAGGAAAAGGTTCTGAAAATTGGCTTATGTTGTTGCAACCAGCCATTGTAATATGGAACAACATAGACCAATTTAGGGTCGAAGAAACTGGAACTCAGGTTGGAGAGCTGACATTCAACTCTGAGTACATGGTTTGGTATTGTGCCAAAACCAAAATTTTTATCGACCCAAGAAATGTAAGAGCATCGTTGTTGGTAAAATTTATCATAGTTATCGAATTTGTTTTTTAATTTTTGCAATAAAATTTTTATGGTTTTAATGTTTTCCATTCTATTTTTATTGTAGGGTGAAGTTGGAGAGACATTATTGTATATGGTGTCGCCGGAGGGAAGAAACAAGTGGTCAGTGGACGATTTAGTCCCATATGTTGATAAAATAATGGTCTTGTTGGAAGATGAAGATCGAATCACACGAGCGGCAGTGCCAGCACCCGAAAGTATGCCTAAGGTCGATGTTCCAGATTTTCATGTTAAACAGTCATATCGTGAAAGTCGTGGTCTAACTAGACAGAGGGACGTTGTTCAGGCAGAAGTTTACCCTGTTCCTAATTTGCCTGAACGTCAAGAAGGCATATATTATACACCGACACAACTAACTGGAAATATGCCTACTACTTATTATTATCCGTCTCAGACAGACGTAGGATCATCTTACCAAGGTCGTATACCGTACGGTGCTGGCATGCTCTAAGGCCATATTTTTCAACAAATATTTGGATCACTTCGCACACTGGAGATGCCATCACAGCAACAACCCGCAACGACAGCAGCTATCGTCGAACCACAATGGGATATACCTTGGGATTCTCCCTATGCTGCCGCTAGTCTAGGATTAGGTGGACAATTTGATCCAAACTCATGCCAAAATGTAGACGATGATGATGATGGTCAATGAAATATTTTTTTTTTCACTTCAGCTTTTTATATTATTTTTTAAAGTTATTATTGTAATGTTTACGAAAAAAATGGTAACAAATTATAAAATATGACAACGTTGCAAAAGTTCGAAATAGATAATAATAAATTATAACATATAACAACGTTGAAAAACAGAATAACATTTAAGGTAATTACATATCACCATCGGTTGGTTGAGAGCATCCTACATCAGCATACAAAGGGCAACTTCTTCGATTATGACCCTCTTGTCCACATCGGCGACATTTATTTTTTTTCTGTGTTTGTGACTCAGTAAAATCCATTTCATTTCTTATCCTCGTTAACTTTGGACGTCCTTTTCCTCGAACAGCAGAATGGTTTGGGATAAGAGTCCAACTTTCTTCATTATGAGGGATCAAGTCGTCATTCCCAAGAGGAAACCATTGACCAGAGTATGCACGCATGATGAAGTCATTCATGTATACTTCATCAAAAAATTGATAATAGTTTAAACTAATTGCACCACACACAGCAATTACATGTGAACAAGGGTAATGGAAAGCTTGGAATCGCCCACATTGGCAGTATTTGTCGTTCAAGTTAACTACCCATTTTTGTCCTCCACGTTGAGTCAGTGGATTAAAGGCGTCTTCCACTTCGAATCTAGTCGTTTCGATATTGTACTGACGGACTATATGGGAACAAGCGTCTTGTTGGTTTTTACGTAATGCTTGCATCAATTTATCACAATAGACCTTTCCAGCTTCCAATTGGAACCTACCATGGGATCCTCTTTCGACAAAATATGCAACACATTTACTATATGTTGACCTTACCAAAGCACTGATAGGAATATTCCTACAATCCTTGAACACTTTGTTAACGCACTCAGACAAATTAGTTGTCATGTGTCCATACCTGTAACCTTTTGTATCGTATGCCATACTCCATTTTTGCTTCGATATGTCATTTATCCAACTAGCAACTTCAGTGCTTTGCTGACAAAATTTTTCAAAGTTTCTGGCAAATATATGCTTGCATGGAGTGTAAGCTGCAAAACAACACAATACAATCGCTCGTTTATAATAATAAAAAATACAGTTGAAAAAAAATTTCATGTGGATAAAAAGAAGTCATACCTAATTTTATCAACATTTTTTTCTGTGCCATATTTTTAAATCGGGTGTTGAAATTACTTGCAATATGGCGTATGCAATACTTATGATAAGCATATGGTGGTTGCCATCCTAATGCCTCATTTTGCACAACAGACTTAATCCCAGCATGCCGATCAGAAATTAGACAGGTTCCTTGTTTTTGTGTCACATGCAGTCGTATATGGGATAGGAACCAAGACCACGGGGACGAGTTTTCACTTTCAACCACAGCAAAAGCTAAAGGTAATACATTGCTATTTCCATCTTGTGTGGTTGCGATTAACAACGTTCCACGATACTTTCCATATAAATGTGTTCCATCAACCTGTATCAATGGCTTACAGTAGTTAAAGGCATCAGCACACTGCTTAAATGTCCAAAACACTCTTTCAAACTGTTGGTATTGATGGTAACCTCGATTGCCAACAACAAGATCATCATGACATATTTGATAGAAAAAACCTGGCGATTTACTTTCAATGAATTTAAAAAATGTTGGAAGAGTCGCGAATGATTCATCCCAGTCCCCATAAACACGCACAATTGCTTTTTGTTTTGCTTTCCATGCTTTCCTGTATGATATTTTGTATCCATATTGACTACAAATTCTCTCCTGAATCAAATTAATTCTTAAAGATGGGTCTGAACCAACCATTCCTAAAAAAAATAAAAAGTTAACAACAAATGATAATAATTTAATTTAAATATTACGTTAGATATGGACAAGTAACCAAACCTGATATCAAGTTACTAATGAAAGTTGAGTTTAATTTTTTGTGGTCTTGTGTGACTGCCGGATTGAGACATTGATGATCTCCACCCCATTGAGTAACCGTCCAATTGATTGTTTTCCAAGACAAAATTGTCCTCATATAAAATGGACACCCATCTTTATGGTTGGGACATTTGATAATGTATTTCGAATTTTTTGACTCCACAACATGATACGTTTGATGTGTTCGCATTGAATATTGTATCAGCGCATTTTTTAGATCTTCTTTTGTGTCAAACTGTAGACCTTTGTACAATGCATCTCCAACATTCCATGACTCATGCAAGTCTTCGCCTAAAATATCTTCTTCATCAGGATGCAACCAATTAATGTGTGTATAATGAGCTGCATCAGTCCAAGGTGGATGTTGCCCTGCAACTGTAACAGTATTGTTACTCATGTGTCTCTTATTCAACAAATTAAACTAGTAAACCGTAAAGAAAATAATTATTTTTGTTAAACATACCTTGTTCCACATTTGTTACCGACAATAACTCCATATTACGAGTTTCATTGTCATCAGTATCAGATGAATTACCATCAATTGAAACGTCATTTTCTTCATCAGATGTTTCCTCACCACATGATTCACCAACAACATCATCATCATCTACTTCAACTATGTCAGAACTGATTATACCAGTGTCTACTGCAGTGCCTAAACTACTACCAGCTGATGATTTATGAACATACAATTCTATTATATCAACATTATTTTGTTGTTCAAATGCATTAAACATAATTTCAATATCTTCATCATCAACAATTTGTAGTGGCACATATTTTCCAGAAAATAAAAATCTACAAGTTAGAGATGATATAAATTCATTTGATTGCATTTTTAACTTTTCCTAAATTTTGTTCTTCAATGAAGTAAAACTGATATGACGCGTAATTCTAATTTCTCTTCTACTCCCTTCAAAAATAACACCTTCGTCTTCTTCGTACATTCTTCCATCACTATAAATGAAGGTGACAATTGGAGCAGACATAATATTCATAAATGTACCTACAAATAAATAATAAAGTAAATCTAAACATAAAAAATAGAGTTAAAAAAGCAATTTGTTTTTAAAAATATTGAAAAACACACAAAATTTACAAATTACGTTTTTTACCTGAACAATTGGACTGTAACGTCAAGCTTTGTTTTACGTCGGGTGCAACTACGTCTGCGGTTCTCTGGGTCGAACGGGTGCGCGGTTCTGTGGGGCGACGGGGGATTAAATAGCAACTGCACCTAAACCGCAAGTCTGATCTTCGGTTTATTAAAATTATTATTTAATACAAACCGCAGTTCGCACTTGCGGTTTACTGGAAAAATATTATTTAATTCAAACCGCAAGTCGCATCTGCGGTTTTATGTGAGTAGAAACACGGATCGTTTTTGCAACCGTTGGGTAAAGGGAGGGCCCGGTTAAACTCCAGTAAAACCGCAACTCTCACTTGCGGTTTTACGTGGAAAATATTTTTTAATTAAAACCGCGGTTCGCACTTGCGGTTTGTGTGCGTAAAAAACCGCGCCTCTTTACCCATTGGATAACAAGGCGGTGCTGGTCAAAGACCAGTCAAACCGCAATTCCGACTTGCGGTTTCGTAGTCGTTTTTTCACGCTGGCTTCCACGTAATCACGTTGTTGACGTGGCAATGAAACCGCAACTCCGAGTTGCGGTTTGACCGAGTCAACCAACAAAACAGACCCACGCTGGTAATATTTTTCAAAACAGACCCATACCGGTAATTTTTTTAAAAAATAAACCCACTTGGATCAATCAGCCTCCACCTTGTTATATATTTATAAGCTAGGGAATCTACTTTCGGATAATTATGCATTGGTGTCTTACACCTACAAGAGAAAGCTGCTTTCAACGCTACAAGACATGATAGTTAGAAGAAAAATACACAAGCTAAGGTGGTGAGTGGTCACGCTCCCATGTGTGTATTTAAACTTTTATGTCCTTTTTGTAAGATTAAAGTGGTTTTAGAAGGTGTGATGGATGAATAGAATGAGAACAAAATTAGCCACGGCCCACGGGGAGTACTGAAACTGAAACTGTCAAGTGTCGTGTAAATTAGTGTCAAGTGGGTCAATTAAATAGTATGTCTTGAGCGACCAAGGAACCAAAAAGCTTCAAACAGCCTCCTTGTGTAAAAGGACTTTAATACAGTACGTTAAAACTTGGCTCATGCTTTACAGGCCCTTGCCACCTACCATTTCCATATGGACGGCGCAGTACCACTACTCAAACTCAAACACCTTCTTTGGAATTATAAATGAGGTTCTCATATACTACTATCATCTAATCATTTCTCTTCCAAACCCAAAACAATTTCCCCCGTGTAACATGCATCTTTTCAATTAAATAATTAAAATTCTCCTTCTTTCAAACTTTATTATTTGAATATTAGACTATTGATCTCTTGCATAATTTAAAGTCAAATAAATTGCTTTATGAAAATGAGTTTAAGATGACCAATGAGTTTTACTCTCTTGGGAGCTCTTCTTAATTTACAAGTTAAAATCTTCTCTCAAACTCATTCAACAAGTAAAATTCACAAACTATACGAAACTAAAGCATAAGATAAAGAAGAACTCTAACAATGGACAGTAAACATTAGATTAATAACATCAAACTATATAAGAAAGTTCAAACATAGTTACATTAAAACCTTAACCAAAGAAGAGCCTAGTCACCCATGGTGAGCATAATCAATGGGGGATACAAAAAATATATGATGTGAATGGGGTAAATGAAGGAAAGAAAACAAGCTTGTAGGTGCAACAGGTCAGCTTGGTGGTATTTCCCATACTTCGACAAAAATGCAATTTGTTTTTAAAAGAAACCTTTCTATTCATAGACTAAGCATTGGGCGTCCACGTAGTGGGCGCAAGACACTGAGATAGCGAAAATCACCCCTCTCAGATTCTAAGCCCTAGGCGCCAAGAGTATAGGCATTAGGTGTCAGTGCAACAATAAAAGGGACTTCTCGGTTGAACATCTGTACATTGCTACAACACCACTTTAACTCCAAATCTACTGACACTTCCTATCCTTCTCAAAAACTTGTCTCAAGTAATAAAAAACAAGAAAATAAAGGTAAACCATGCACAAATGTAAACCTAAAACTAACCCCCTTCCCAAATTTAAAGCTTTGCTTGTCCTTCAGCAAAAAGATACTTTAGTAGACTTAACAATTAATACAACATGATGCATACTATTACTAACAGAAAGCCACAAAATGGAACAAAGACAAGATGCACTATGACAACATGCACAAATATAACAAAAACACAGTCCAAGCCCAAAATATTCCCTTTATCAGTAATAACAATGATTGAATGCTCATAAGAGGATAACAATTAAGACTATGGTGTCACAAGAGTAAGGTAAGATTTAAAATGAACAAATCAACTCAAAAGGCAAGCTATCAACAGATCACAAAATTGAAGTAACTTCATAAGTAAAGTGTTTCACTCCACACAATTGTTAGGGATCAAACATTATCGCTCGTACCACACAATGCACTCACACTAATAAACTTTGCTTATCATATCAATAAAACCATATATAATACATGTGCAATGAGATCACAAGGACTTATTAAGCTTGTAACTTGACTGGGCTAGATGAAAAATTGATTTTTTTTGGAAAACAAATAGCAGGGTTAGATACATATATAATGAGATCAGTTCATCCCTTTACAAATTCATCAATTCCTAAACCCAAATTTTCACTAACATTTTATTCAAGTAAATTTTACAATATGCATCCATTAGTAACCAAACTTTGTATTCATAACTTCATTTTTCTTCTCTTATTTTCTTTTCTTCTTTTTTTTAGTAATAAACATTTGCAAAATGAAGTAACACACTTAAGCCCTCAAATGTACTTGACTCTCCATAAACACACTCCCCTAAACTTGTTGTAGAATCAATCTCATGTTCACTCTTTCTCAACCCTAAGGTAAAAGAAGGAATGTGTAATGCATTAATTTCAGCTCAAGGGTTTATAAAACAAGAATAAATTCAATTAAAACTCAAAGGGAAAATCAAGGGTCAAGTAATGCATATGTATATTTGGCTAAGTAACTACTTAAGAAACAATACCTTGGTCATTTCTCAACATGCATAAAAAAATTAATTAATGAAAATCAAGCAAAATCAATAGTATGGAATACATGGTGACTCAACAACAATCAACAATTAAGCTAAAAAATCTCAAGTTAGGTACGTGACTAATACTCTCCTTTTATAGATCCACACAAACTTGCCAAAAGAATCAATAATGTACAGATACTCAACTCACTCAATGAAAACCACAAGTAACAATTGCATCAAAACAATCACAAGAGCGTTGATATTCAAATAAAATAATTTTTAGGTTATGTTTGTATTAGAGTTTGATGAGAAGTGAACTGTAGAATAAAATTATTCTTGGATTTTTTTTTCTAAACGTTCTGTTCGGATCCTCATCTAAATTTAAGATTTCTTATTAAATTAAAAATATTCATATTACTTGATCACACACTCAAAAGTATTATTCTTCAATTAGTTTATTATATATGAATTATTTAAATTGCAATAGAATAAGCTAACAAATAATGAAATGGATTTTACGCTACTCTATCCAAAATCTAATTTTTTGCCTGAAGGGTTTGTAATTGAATCATAATATATAATGTTTTAAACTTTATTTAATTACATATCTATATTAATTATAAAAAGCATTTTTGCTTCTACCTATATATTAAATATATCTCAATGTTTTTATAGTTCTTGTTAGGATATTCATTAATTCGAAATTGAGAATTTTAAATTAAATTCCAAACTCAACCAAATAAATTTATTAATATATTTTTATTATTTCTAATTATTACTTACTTGTTAATTGAAGTACAAATTTAGTTTCACATTTATATATGACTTTGTTTAATTAATTGAAGATTTAAGTAACAATATTTGTCGAGATGTTAATTTCATGTATGTTAAACACTTTGGTAGTTTTGGATAAAATTATTAATTTTTTGTTTTGACCTAATTTGATGTATGTTAAATATTTGTATTCTCTAATTTATTTAATTACCCTATTATTTGTTATTTTTGTTATAAAATTTTTATTTTTATTTTTCAAAAGTAAATTTTTATTTTTATTAGATTTCAGATGAATTAAACTGAACCAACCCGATCATTATTTGTTTGATTTAGTTTGAATTATGGAAATTTTTTTAAATCCAAACCAAACTAAACCAACTAAAATTAATTGATTTTTTCTATAAAAAATTGAACCAAATTGACTCATGAATACTACTAGGTTTAGTCTTCTAATTTTGAAATATATCACATTTAGTCCTCATAGTGATTTAGATAAGATTTTCTAGAGAGATAAAAAGTTTGAAAGATTAAAAGTCATGTAATTCAGAATTAGATGTATAGAAACATGTCCAAAATTTTTAGAGATATTTAATATTTTGATAATTTTTCAAGGATCAAAAGCATATTTTACCTTGAAAAACTATTTATGAAAATGAGTTTATTTTAGAACTAATATATTGTTGATATAAATATGTCTTAACTATTATCACAATCAAGTTGTGATCAATCATGATCAATAGCAAAAACAGACACATGCTAGTAATTAACTTCAAAATGGACCTATTTTAATATTTTTTTTACAAAAATTAAAAACTTTTAAAAATAATTATAGTGTAATATTTTTTACTATTATTTTAATTTTTAAAATTTTCATAAATTATAATACTGATTCGATTTAAAACCAATTATTGTCTACATTGACCATATGTTGATCATGGTTTGGTCATGATCAATGATCACCCAAACAATATTTAAAATTAGTGATCAACTACTAATGGGTTTCAATACTTGTATTGAGAAAATTAAAACTAAATTTAATTATATTTATATTATTAAAAATAAATTTAAACCTATATTAGACATATATTTTTTCCATTTAAAATTTGAAAATATATTAATAAATTTTATGTCACATAAATCATTAAGTCTTTATACAAGGTGTTCATCGATTCAGGTCAATCCAACAAACTTGATAAATCGAACTGAACTAATTAGTTTGGTTCAATTTTTTCACTTAATCGTATTTGAACCTGACTCAAACTGACTAGAACCAACCATATTCGTTTCGGTTCGTGGTTTTCGCATTTTAAAACTCTGATCCTACCTAAACAACCCAAAAGTATGAATATGTTATCTTATTAATGTTATATTTTATATTTATTAGTTTAATTTGACTAATTTAGTATATATGAAGTACTTGATATTTTGTTATAAAATTATAAATTTAGTAAAGTAATGAATTTGGCTAGTGTCTAACATAAAATTATTTTTTTTACGATTTAATATAAAAAATATTTTTTTAACTTTTGATCGGTTTTTCTTGAAACCGAATTGAACCAATTCGATTATCATTGGTCCGGGTTAAGAAAAAAATTTTCAAAAAACCAACCCAATTAAAATTAATTGGTTTTAATTTTTATTTTTCCCTAAAAATGAATTAAGTACTTAACATTTATGTCATGATTCAAATTCAATTTATTTTATAAAATAAATGTTAACATTATTAGTAATATTATTTTTTTTAGTAAGCTGAGAATTCAACTCACACTTTCCCTGGTTGTCTTCTTCTTTAATTATCTAAATCAGCTGAGAAACCAACTCACACCTTCCGTCCAAGGTAAATTTTAGTAACCGATTTCAAGGATTGAATCTGATGTGTAATTTTAGGTAGAAAAATGTATCTTGGTGCTTTATTAGGTGAATTTTAGGTAGAAAAATATCACTGATCTTTGCATTTTTATTCCTGTTACACTTTGTGTGTTTTTGAGATGCACGAAGGGCAATCTTTGTGAGGACTATTGAAGAAGAAGAAGAGCATCATAGAATGGACTATTGTGATAAGTGTCCAACCCCTTACAAAACATAAATGCATAATTTGGAGTACAATTAAGCTTGACAACAAATAACATGGTTGTGCAGAACCTCTGAAAGACTGCAAATATTTTTATGCATAATACGTATGACTGTTCTGACAACCATCTGTACAATTGGGCCTATTTCTTGACATATTTCTAGTTAATGTGAGATTTTCAACCCAATGTATTAATATATGTCGATAACTTTTATCATTTGTTAAGTTGCAACACTTTTAAACAATATTATATATAAAACATAATATTTTTTTATACGTACAAAACTTTTTCATAAAAAAAATGTTAATTGTTAAGGTAAATGTTAATTTTATTATAATTCACAAATCAAATATTTAAACTGATGACATTAAAAACCTATTGATGTCATTGTGGTAAGCATTTTGCTTTGATGGAATATATAGTGAATGTGAAAGATCAATTATGATAACTAATAACCTTAAAGGCTTAGTTATAAGAGTAATGTTTGTAATTTCTTCATAAAATCTAAATATTAAAAAATATTTTTACATAATGAATATTATATTTTGTTTTTATGATTTTTACTTCTCTTTTTTTTTTTTAAATAGTTTCATATAATATGGTTTAGTTTTAGTAATTTGTCAATCAATACATTCATTCTATATATGGGGCTGCTTTCCATGGTCATAAAATTGACTTTCTTTTTTAGTTATTAACTTTACAGCCTAAGCAATTATTAAGGTAGGTAAAAATATTCAAAATCTTATGGCATAAGATGTATTATTAATTAATTAAATAGGTGAAGAAAGGGTTAAAGAGAATGAATAGATGTAAAAAAGTTGTGGATGCATGCAATCGTGGGCGGCATAACAAAAAGTTGGTTGCAAGGCCATTGAATTGAATTCATAATTGCAATTAAGGACCTCTCTAGATAATAAGCAGGTTATTCGGTTATTGGCATGGACCAAACAATTGGCAGCTGCAAGACTTTCTATTCAAATTGTTGAATATCTTAGATTCGTCTTGGATTTCCATCAATTAAAGAGAGTGAGTAAGTAGTGAGTACTAGTCAAGTGACATGATCCAGAGAACTTGATATGCATGCATGTTAATTTGTATTGGAGGAATTCAATAATTAATGCCTACTCCCTTCTTTAACAAACATAATATCCATATTCATCTTGCTGTTTTAATTTCATTCTAGTTTCTCTTCTTTGCACTTTAATTTCCAAAACAAATTTAGATAGGTACCTATAGAACCTTCTTAAAGTACAAACAGAATATTTCCCCGTCAAAGCTACTTAATATATATTCTGGGTGCATGCATAGCTAAGCAATAATTAATAACATTAAGCGAACAATAATTCACTTCGGGAAAGGAGCAGAAGTAACAGAAGCTGATGACTGTATTATTAATACACAAAATTGAACATATACTTGCCAATGGCATCGGTGGTGGCTACACGTTATCCTAGCACTGCCAGTAAAAGAAAATTTCCACTCCTCACTTTTCAAAGTATTCCTTCTAAAAATGTTTTCAGATTTTTTATACTCTCAGATATTATTGAGTACTCAAAGATATTTTAAAAAATGTCTAAAACATTACTTTTTCATAAAATTTTATCAAACAAATCCTTTATTTTTATGAATCTAAAAATAAAATTATAATATTTTTTATAAGATTAATTAAATATAAAAATATATTGATATAATATATAAATAAAATGTTTAATACAAATAGAATATTTATTTTATATTAGTGACATTTTTATAAAAATGATTATATTAATTATTTATTTTTCATAAAAATAATATTGACAACCATAAAATTTAATAATTAATATTTTAAATTTATTTATTTCCAAAAATATTATTTCTTCAAATTAAATATGTGTAATATTTTAATTTATTAGATAACTTATACCTGTAATCAAGGTTATCAAAATCAAGAGTTTACGTAAACTCGTGAAAGAGCAGTAAACTCGACTCGTAAAATTGTAAAAGTTTATTTCATTAAAAATTACATAAAAATTGAAAGTTTTCAATACATAATAATTTCAAATCCACATAATAAATTTAAATTACTTTAAATAAGTAGAAATTAAAGTTGAAACACTTAAAATGTTAAAATTTTTTTAGACATAATAACAAATTATATTCGAAACACTCAAAATTAGAGTCAACATAGAAAAATATTACCTAAGAAGTTTGTTCACGAGTTTACTCTGATTTTACCGAGCTTACTACTTTTTCTGATTTTACTGCAATTTAACTTGTTTGTGACTTGTAAGCTCGTACGATTTTACGAGTTAACTCGTGATTTTGATAACTATGTCTGTAATAATATTTGTACCTATTAAAGAGTGGGTAAAAAAATAAAAATAGAAAACCATACTTTTAAGTGAGAAATAATACTCATTTAAATTATCTAAACTTAGTTTACAGATTTTGTTAGCCAGTATCCACATTAACAAATTAAATTTTGTCATATCTAATATAATAAATTCCAATCGTAATAAAAGAAAGAGTTTAATTTGTGAAAAAAAAAAATAACGCTTCTACTTTGCTTTTTAATTGAATGGATAATAACTAGAGTTTGATATAATACCAAAAGTTTATTGGCATGCCCTGGCAGCAATGAGGTTCGTATTAGAATGGATCTTTTAAAAAAAAAAGTTCGTATGGATTAGTGTACTTCTCATACTTTTAGACTATTTGAATTAAAAAAAAACAACAACTTTGGTATAGTGAAATTACATTGTGATTATTCTAAAAAATTGTAGTTAACTTAGTACAGAAATGTGTGAAATAAAATCAGAATGTTAATATAAATTCAACACTAACGCAAATATGACACAATTTATATTTTTTATTTATCTTATTGCAAAAAAATAATAATAGCATAAGTTATTTTTTAAAAGTGAAATTTAAGTTAGAAATTAATTTTACTCATGCTACCTCAACAATATAATTAATGTGAGGTTGTTCAAATCGAACCGAACTAACTGTTGAATACGATTATGTATCTAATTTATTGTTTTCAAATAATTGGAAAGATATCGAACCGGTGAAAAATCGAAAAAACCAGTCAAAAAATTAGGAAAATGGGTCAGAATTGAAGCAGCTAAAATCAATGAGAACCCAGTTGTTGATTTTTTTTTTTTTAATAAAAAGAACTTCTAGATCTGCGAAAGAATGATTTTCCAATAAGTTTAAAACGAAAAATTCAAAAAAATAATATGTTGTATTAGTTTTAAAAAATTAAAAAAAGATAATATGTTGTATTAAATTTGTATATTATCATATGCTTATTTTTAACTTACTATGTAAAATTATATTTAAAAAAAATATAAAAATAATAATATTTTATTAAAATCAATTTAATTTCCTTTCAACCTTTAAACCATAAACTTCCATACCTTTATATAATGACTATAACTGTAGCATTTTTAGCTAATATTACTTAACACTAAATTTGAATAACATGAAAACAAGAATACTTTTTTCTTACTTTTCTCACTTTCTCTCCCTTTTCCAATTTGTCTTTAAAGCCATCACTGATACTAGGTAAACCGATCATGGTAGATCAGTGTGTGTTTATGTTTGAACCGATTACATATTATATAAAAGTTGATTTTTTTATTCAAATGTTCTAAACAACAAATATAGGTTAGTTGGCTACACCTTTTTTTAGTACTATTCCGATATACCCGATATCCCATATGGTTTAAAAGTGAAAGTAAATGATCCATTATAAACATATTTCTCCTTTAGAATACAACGGTAATATCTTAGACCACCCTTACAAAACTTTTAGGTTATCCACAACATAAATCACGATATCCTTAACTACCATGAATCCTTTTGTCTAACTTCTATTACTAGACATTGAATTTTTGGGAAAATTTTTTTTCCCCATAGAATGTCTAAATATGAGTCCTTTTGGCGAGACAATATGGATGATAGAACCCTGTGCACAGAAGCTATAGAATATAACCCTACCCCATCTGCTAACCACCTCTATTCATCTGGGCTCCCTTTTGTTAAATTAACCCTACCCAACTTTATCTTAACTTCTCTTTACGATTCAATTGTTGAAAGGGGTGTTTAGAAATAGGTAGTTGAAGCTCCCGTCCTCTAGAATTTCTTGTGTCTGCTTCATCATGGTTTATTGGTAATGTTAGCCTCATGTTTGCCTGGAATCTTATGGATGGAGTTCTCTGTATAGAGTTTAAGAACAAGCTGCGCAATCAATGTATTTCCATCTTAATTACCGTGTATTTTTATTAAAACATATATATGTATAACATGGCTCTTTATTTCTTTATTTAATTATTATATATAATTAACCATTTTGACTTGATCCGGATATTCAGGTGAAATGGATGTTCAAATAATTATATATACGGTTGGCTCTAAATTAACCAAGTTGGTAGAGTTATTATAACTTTTCGATTTTTATCGAGACAAAAAGAAAATTATGATATATTCTGTATGAACTTTGGAAAGTAATTCAGTATTAATTATTTATTCTTTATGCATGTATATTTAGTTGGCAAGAGTTGACCTCACAAGCATTCATAAAATATATTTTAGTGATGAACGAAATATAGATATGTAGTAATGAATATGACGAGACGCATGATTTACAATCTATATTTATAGAGGGTGGGAGTAAAAAATTGAAGAGTTGAAAAAATAATCCGCAGTGAAGAAGCACAGTAATCCCGTCGACCATCAGTTAGGCCAAGGGGTCAACAGGAGTGATCAGCAGGGATAAGGTATCTTATCAGAGTATTGGGGGAAGACAAGGCGAATGGAACAGTCCATGTTACAGAAATCTCGGGTAAAATGGGCTCTAAATGAAGATAGCAATACAAACTACTTCCACAAATGCTTTAAGGAGAGATGTTATGCAAATTCCCTACTGGCAGTAAAAACAGATGTCGGTTGGGTGGAGGGAGCTCAGAATATTTAAGATCATGTGCTTAATCATTTCACAGGGCTCTTTAAGGAGGAACAAGAGACGAGACCAAAGATGGATGGGGTGTCTTTCAATCAGTTGGATGATCAGCAGAGAGAATGGCTAGAGGAGCCTTTTTCAGCGGCAGAAATAAAGGAGGCGGTGTGAGCTTGTGAAGGAGGGAAAAGCCCAGGCCCAGATGGATTTGGTTTTCATTTCTATAAATCATGCTGGGAAATCATAGGGGACGATGTGGTAAAGGCAGTTCAAGAATTCCATCAATCAGGAGTGCTACCAAGAGGAGTGACATCATCTTTTCTTACCTTCATCCCTAAGGTGGCAAGGCCGGACATGTTAGCTTAGTATAGACCAATTTCTTTAATCTCAAGCATTCAAAAGATTGTTTCCAAAATGCTGTCATTGAGAATGAAGAAAGTTATGGGGCATTTAATCTCTAAGTGCCAGTCAGCATTCTTGCCAGGTAGATCGATCCTGGATGGGGTACTGGTAGCGCAAAAGGAAACCATGTTTCTTGTTTAAAGTGGATTTCTAGAAGGCGTACAATTCGGTAAATTGGGATTTTTTGTATTATATGTTGTTGGCTAGGCTGGGGTTCGGGAGTACTTGGAGGAAGTGGATGAGTAGTATTGTCAGGAATAGCCACATGTCAGTATTAGTTAATAGGAGTCCAACGAAGGAATTTAGGCCGGGTAGAGGCTTGAAGCAGGGAGATCCACTCTCTCCGTTTTTGTTTCTAGTGGTAGCTGAAGCCTTAACTGGATTGTTCAGATCAGCTGTAGGGATAGGGGTATTTAAAGAGCTCAATATTGCTGATGAGGCAAAGTTTTCAATATTGCAGTATGCAGATGATGTCATTATGATGGGGGAGGCTGATTTTCAATCTGTGTGGTACCTGAAGGTTATTCTTCGTGGTTTTGAGTTGACTTCGGGGTTAAAGGTGAACTACAGCAAAAGCAAATTCTTTGGGTTAAATGTAGACGATTCATTTACAAGCGCTGTTAACAATCTCTTGAATTGTGTTGCGTCATCACCGCCATTTAAATTTCTGGGGATTCCGGTGGGAGTGAACCCTAGGAAGGTAGATATGTGGTCACCATTCATTGAACAATTTCAGAGGAAATTGGCAGCGTGGAGGGCAAAACATATGTCCTTCGCAGGAAGGTTAGTTATGATAAATTCAGTATTGTCTAGTCTTCCGCTGTATCTATTCTCGTTTTACAAGGTGCCCAAGAAAGTCCTAAAAGTCATTACCGGATTACAACGCTCCTTTTTGTGGGGAGGGAAAGACCAGGAGACCAAAATTGCGTGGGTTAGTTGGGAAAATGTGTGTCGGACAAAGGAAGAAGGGGGTTTGGGGGTAAAGTGCTTATGGAATTTCAATCTCAGCTTACTTGCAAAGTGGAGGTGAAAGTTATTAACAGAGCAAAACACAATATGGGCGAGTTTGTTGGAGTGTAGATATGACTAGACATACAAACTCAATGAAAGACCGGAGAATTTATCTACAACATCTCAGTGGTGGAGGGACGTATGAGATATTGATGGACTGAAAGCGTGGATACCAGACTGGTTTGGGAATAACATCATTAGAAAAGTAGGGAACGGAAAAGATACCTTATTTTGGGAACAGAATTGGATAGGAGATGGACCCCTTAGCCTAAAGTTTCCCAGGTTATATGGGTTAGCGGTAGATAAAGGCACCACTATTAACGACAAAAAGGAAGTATTAGGGGGTGGATATGGGTATGGAGAAGGGAGCTATTTGTATGGGAAGAAGATCAACTCCGTCTTTTACAAAGCATGCTGCAGCCAGTGGTAATTGTGGAATACAGGTCCGATAGATGGAGTTGGTCGTCTAGTAGGGATGGAGGCTTCTCAGTTGCGAAGGCTTATTCGGTTCTGCGTTCACAACAGACCTCATCTAGACTAATTGAGGTGGAAGCCAGAGATTTGAGACGAATGTGGAAAGATAGTCTGCTCTCCAAGGTGATTGTTTTTTCATGGAGATTATTGTTAGATAGATTACCAACCACTGATAATCTCTTGAAGAGAGGTGTTGTCATCCCAGGTGAGGATGCATTGTGTGTCTTTTGTAACAGTGCTATTGAAGATAGAAATCATTTGTTCTTAAGGTGCGCCAAGGCTCAATGAGTGTGGAACAATATCATTAGCTTGCTGGGAATTCAAGGACCTATTCCGGGGGATTTGTATCAACTTTTCCTTTCGTCATCAGCATGGGTGGTTGGAAAGCGAAAGAAGAAATGTAGGTATGTGTTCTGGCTTGCTGGGTGTTGGGGTATCTAGATTACTAGAAATCAGATTGTTTTTTATAATATACTGGTGGATTCTGTTGACATTCTGATGTATATAAAGGTAATCTCGTATATCATATTCCATTGTTTTAATAGGGGGTGTGTCTTTTCGGATTGGTATGCTAATCTTAGATTGTGTTTATTAAATATGAGATAGATGGATAAGTCATAATATGCTTCATTAGGATACGGAGGAGTATGTAATCAGTATGTATTCTAAGAAACATTTTGTTTCTTTTAATAAATATATTCTTAGCTTTTAAAAAAAAACAGTAATGAGAGTTTTAGCGAGATGTGAAGCTGGCATATCGATTTTGCTTGTGAAGTAATAATATGCATGAGATAATTAAGAGGCTGGGAGTGAAGTGTGAAGCATTTAAAAGGGTATAGAGAGAGCAAATTAAAGTTATCACTGTGTCCGTGTTGAGTGTTGAAAGTTGAAAGTTGAAAGTTGTTGAAGGTGGGATGTGTATATGCTTCTATTCCCATTGGTCCAAACCCTAACAATCACATTTACAACATCAAACAGTGCGTCAAACTACTACTGCCACGGCCCACTCGTGTCAATTGCCCTCAAATCAAATTCTCGTTACTTCAGGGGCATCCAAATAAATTGTCGGTGCTTCTACCTTCACTCTCCCACTTTTAATAATTTCGAATCGCCCCCACACCTTCGTATCTTGGTGGACCAGCGATTAAATCCAACATGAATTATTTCTTGAAGGATATATTAGATTGAATTTATGTCTTTTATTAGGTTTTAATGTTAAAATTATATAATTTTGCGTTTTATTGTATGTCAAGCTCTTTTGTATCTAAGTTTCATTGACAAATGAGTAAAAGAATAAATTTATGAAAAATTAACATACATGTTTATTTTAGCATCATCATGCTTGACCCATGTTGTAATGCTCATAGACTTGAAGAAGACTACAATTACACTATAATTATATATAAAACAAATATTAAGCTTTCTAAAAGACTTTTATTTTTAAGAGTTTTTATAGTTTAGATTTTGTGTTTATGTCAGTGTTTAAGTTTAACCCCTAACTTAGGAACAGACTCAAGGATGAAGAACAAGATTAGACAGATGTTAATCACAAGAGATCTTGTCTATGATATCCTTTTTGTTATTGTTTTTTTTAATTGTTTTGAATTATGATCAATGTACTTCTAAATGAAACTTGTGTGTTTGATTTTTAATTAATTATCATATCTTTTAAGAATATATAAGGTTAAGATTTTTTTTATGAAAAAACTATGTGTTATAACTTTCGACATAATTAATTGAAATTAAACATGATGTTAATTATGTAAAAAAACATGATCCTAACATTTCAAATTCTAGATCTTGTTCTATCACATTATTTTTTTATTCAATTCAAACATTATCTTATTTATTTATTGAGAAAACATAAGAATCTTTAATTCTTGATATCTCATATCCTAATTCAGTGATAATAATATATGAACATAAGATCCGCTATTACTGTTACTACTTTGTGTAGGGTATATTTGCTGTGTAGGAGTATCTTGTATGCATTTCTAATCCAGTTCACTTATAACAGGACTCATCCAACTCACTAGTTATGTGAATTAATTCGGACCGGCTAGGCCATATCACAAAAAAAAAAAAAATTGAATGAAGAATTAAAAATGGTGTGCATATGTGCGATGTGACTGTGCGTTCTTGTCTCGGTCTCACTCTCTCCTTCCGTGCATTTGGCACCTTTCTACTTTAGCATTTGGAATGAAAAATTGAAAGTGATTTGGTACCTTTCTGCTTTAGCATTTAAAATCATAAAAATATAGTTGAGATTTGTCATTTTGTTTGGATAAAATCTGCATTAGATGTAAGTAAATAAAATGTGTTTTTCTCAGGAAAGACTGCGTTTTAAGAGCAATTTTACCTGGCCACAATCCACCTTTTGTCAGAAAAAAATTAGGTGCGTGAAAAGTTGGTACGGTTAAATCACCAGTCATCCTGCAATTACAACTTTGCATGCTGCTATCATTTTTAAATATTTCACACTTTCGTCTTTTATCTACAATGTCAATAATATGGGCTGCTGCATAGCTTTATGCACTGTTCTTATGCTTTATTCAACATTTACTTTTAGATAAACAGAATAAACTTATGCTTAATTTTATAAATATCATGTTTTTTCTTTACCAAATTTATATAATTATAAGACTATTCTTTATATTATAGTCATTTAACCGTTTTTTAAATATAAGTTTAGAGGTAATAAATTTTTAAATCTTATACTTTTTTTTATAGGAAATATAAATCTTATATGGTTAGCAACAAATTTTGACAAAATAGATAAATAATTAGTTTTTTTATCACGCTGATTAAAATTTGATCCATGGTCGTGTAGTTTGTAGATTTAAAAGAGATTAATTTTATACCTCAGGCTAAGGAATATATATATACATAAATAATTATGTTGTCTCATGTCATAATTTACTTATATATTACAATCAATTACATTAGTGAAATTGATATATCTATACCTTATATATGTCTTTTTTTTTTTAAAAATTCTTTTCCAATTTTAACCTTTTTAAATGTCTCACATAACCTTAAAGTTTATTTAAAGGTTAATTTTATCACAAATTTTAAATAGATTACAAAAGTTATCTCTAAATAAATTAAATGGCTTCAAGTTTAAACTTATTTATAATTAACAAGCCAATATAAACTTTCAATAGTCCATAAAATATGTAATCTTTTATTAGGTTGGTATGACATAAGTGTGAATGTGAATGATTGATTTGTTGATGATTTTCATTAAAAATATGATTGAATTTATATATAATTTGAAAACATTACATTATATAAATGAAATGTCTCAAAGTTTAAACTTATTTATAATTAACCGGCCAATATAAACTTTAAATAGTCCATAAAATATGTAATCTTTTTATTAGGTTGGTATGACATAAGTGTGAATGTGAATTATTGATTTGGTTGATGATTTTCATTAAAAATATGATTGAATTTATATATAATTTGAAAACATTATATTATATAAAGTTTTAATATAATATTAATAAATAATAATAATAATATTTTTTTATAAGTCAAATAATATATTATAAATAATAAAATACCGAGAAGTAAAACATACATTTCAATTATAACACAGTTTAAAGTTCAAAAACATATTATTAAATGTTCCTTGAGTGCAAAACTCAAAGCCCCATAAGAAATCTAAAAAAGAAAATCAATTTCTCACTTTAATATAAACAAAATAGGTTTACCATTAGAGATGCCAAAAAAATCTGCGCCTGCAGATACTTGTGGATAAAACTTGCAAAAATATCCGCAGGATAGTATAAATGGGTACCCGTTACCCGCTCCTTAATGGATACGGGTACGAGTATCATAGTACCCATAACCGTGGATACCTGCTACCTGCTAAACTGAAATAATATATATATATATATATATATATATATAAGTTAAACAAGATAATATTTTTAGAAAATAAATCAATTTAAAATATTAATTATCAAAATTAATTGATATCAATCTTATTTTTTTACGAAAACTTCATAATTAATAAAATTATTTATTATAAAAATGACAATAATATAAAATAAATATTTTATTTGTATTAAATATTTTCTTATAATATATTATATTAATCTACTTTTAGATCTAATTAATCTTGTAGAAACTAGTATAATTTTATTTCTAGATTTTCCAAAAAATAAATGGTTTATTTGATAATTTTCTTATAAAAAAATTTAATTTTAAAAAAAATTATTTTTTTAAAAATATCCATGGTTACCCGTGGATACCTACGGATATTAAAAAAACCACGGGTATTTCTATAGCGGGTACCCGACAGATTTTTAGTGGGTAACAGATAGCGGGTTTTTGTAGAGGGTCGAGTAGCAGGTAACCACTACCTATACCCGCCCCGACCCGTTGCCATTCCTATTTACCACCCATTCTGCGAAAGTATGTGAAGTTAACTACACTGCCTTACTCTATTTCTAAGAACCGAGTTGTGCTACAAGTTCTGTAGCTCGAAGGTTAGGAATTGTGCTCTCGCAGACTGAATCATTGCATGCCTTCCAGATATGTCAGAGACTCGGAAACAACACACACAACCAGACTCTATGGTGCTTTGTTGCCACTGCCCAACCTATGATTTGTAGGTCATGACTTCAAACCTTAACTTGTAGTGTCATAGATATTTCTCGTCAAATGCATAAATCAATCTAGACTCTTGGTGTCGCTGGATATGAGAAGAATAAATGAGACTCTGTTTATGACATTCCGTTTAAATTATTCCACGTCTTACCAAATTATTCCTACCCAAATAATAATTATAACAATTAATATTTAAATACGTTAGTCTATTAACTTTATTTTTTTAATAACTTAAAATCTAAATTTTGTAATTTATAAAGTTCTCAAAGTAACATCTGATCAAACATATTTTTATAAATAATGCTAGGTTACAAGCCTCCTCAACAAATATTTCAGGAAATTTTATTCCAAAAACACTATAATCGCATATTCCTGGCTGAAGATACTGTAGTAAATTAATCTCAAGTTGACCGGTACATTTTCAGCTGTTAGTCTTATAAATCTTGTTTTACCTTAGTAACAAATACTCCGGTGTCATTTGTAGGTGCAACAGGTCAGCTTGGTGGTATTTCCCATACTTCGACAAAAATGCAATTTGTTTTTAAAAGAAACCTTTCTATTCATAGACTAAGCATTGGGCGTCCACGTAGTGGGCGCAAGACACTGAGATAGCGAAAATCACCCCTCTCAGATTCTAAGCCCTAGGCGCCAAGAGTATAGGCATTAGGTGTCAGTGCAACAATAAAAAGGACTTCTCGGTTGAACATCTGTACATTGCTACAACACCACTTTAACTCCAAATCTACTGACACTTCCTATCCTTCTCAAAAACTTGTCTCAAGTAATAAAAAACAAGAAAATAAAGGTAAACCATGCACAAATGTAAACCTAAAACTAACCCCCTTCCCAAATTTAAAGCTTTGCTTGTCCTTCAGCAAAAAGATACTTTAGTAGACTTAACAATTAATACAACATGATGCATACTATTACTAACAGAAAGCCACAAAATGGAACAAAGACAAGATGCACTATGACAACATGCACAAATATAACAAAAACACAGTCCAAGCCCAAAATATTCCCTTTATCAGTAATAACAATGATTGAATGCTCATAAGAGGATAACAATTAAGACTATGGTGTCACAAGAGTAAGGTAAGATTTAAAATGAACAAATCAACTCAAAAGGCAAGCTATCAACAGATCACAAAATTGAAGTAACTTCATAAGTAAAGTGTTTCACTCCACACAATTGTTAGGGATCAAACATTATCGCTCGTACCACACAATGCACTCACACTAATAAACTTTGCTTATCATATCAATAAAACCATATATAATACATGTGCAATGAGATCACAAGGACTTATTAAGCTTGTAACTTGACTGGGCTAGATGAAAAATTGATTTTTTTTGGAAAACAAATAGCAGGGTTAGATACATATATAATGAGATCAGTTCATCCCTTTACAAATTCATCAATTCCTAAACCCAAATTTTCACTAACATTTTATTCAAGTAAATTTTACAATATGCATCCATTAGTAACCAAACTTTGTATTCATAACTTCATTTTTCTTCTCTTATTTTCTTTTCTTCTTTTTTTTAGTAATAAACATTTGCAAAATGAAGTAACACACTTAAGCCCTCAAATGTACTTGACTCTCCATAAACACACTCCCCTAAACTTGTTGTAGAATCAATCTCATGTTCACTCTTTCTCAACCCTAAGGTAAAAGAAGGAATGTGTAATGCATTAATTTCAGCTCAAGGGTTTATAAAACAAGAATAAATTCAATTAAAACTCAAAGGGAAAATCAAGGGTCAAGTAATGCATATGTATATTTGGCTAAGTAACTACTTAAGAAACAATACCTTGGTCATTTCTCAACATGCATAAAAAAATTAATTAATGAAAATCAAGCAAAATCAATAGTATGGAATACATGGTGACTCAACAACAATCAACAATTAAGCTAAAAAATCTCAAGTTAGGTACGTGACTAATACTCTCCTTTTATAGATCCACACAAACTTGCCAAAAGAATCAATAATGTACAGATACTCAACTCACTCAATGAAAACCACAAGTAACAATTGCATCAAAACAATCACAAGAGCGTTGATATTCAAATAAAATAATTTTTAGGTTATGTTTGTATTAGAGTTTGATGAGAAGTGAACTGTAGAATAAAATTATTCTTGGATTTTTTTTTCTAAACGTTCTGTTCGGATCCTCATCTAAATTTAAGATTTCTTATTAAATTAAAAATATTCATATTACTTGATCACACACTCAAAAGTATTATTCTTCAATTAGTTTATTATATATGAATTATTTAAATTGCAATAGAATAAGCTAACAAATAATGAAATGGATTTTACGCTACTCTATCCAAAATCTAATTTTTTGCCTGAAGGGTTTGTAATTGAATCATAATATATAATGTTTTAAACTTTATTTAATTACATATCTATATTAATTATAAAAAGCATTTTTGCTTCTACCTATATATTAAATATATCTCAATGTTTTTATAGTTCTTGTTAGGATATTCATTAATTCGAAATTGAGAATTTTAAATTAAATTCCAAACTCAACCAAATAAATTTATTAATATATTTTTATTATTTCTAATTATTACTTACTTGTTAATTGAAGTACAAATTTAGTTTCACATTTATATATGACTTTGTTTAATTAATTGAAGATTTAAGTAACAATATTTGTCGAGATGTTAATTTCATGTATGTTAAACACTTTGGTAGTTTTGGATAAAATTATTAATTTTTTGTTTTGACCTAATTTGATGTATGTTAAATATTTGTATTCTCTAATTTATTTAATTACCCTATTATTTGTTATTTTTGTTATAAAATTTTTATTTTTATTTTTCAAAAGTAAATTTTTATTTTTATTAGATTTCAGATGAATTAAACTGAACCAACCCGATCATTATTTGTTTGATTTAGTTTGAATTATGGAAATTTTTTTAAATCCAAACCAAACTAAACCAACTAAAATTAATTGATTTTTTCTATAAAAAATTGAACCAAATTGACTCATGAATACTACTAGGTTTAGTCTTCTAATTTTGAAATATATCACATTTAGTCCTCATAGTGATTTAGATAAGATTTTCTAGAGAGATAAAAAGTTTGAAAGATTAAAAGTCATGTAATTCAGAATTAGATGTATAGAAACATGTCCAAAATTTTTAGAGATATTTAATATTTTGATAATTTTTCAAGGATCAAAAGCATATTTTACCTTGAAAAACTATTTATGAAAATGAGTTTATTTTAGAACTAATATATTGTTGATATAAATATGTCTTAACTATTATCACAATCAAGTTGTGATCAATCATGATCAATAGCAAAAACAGACACATGCTAGTAATTAACTTCAAAATGGACCTATTTTAATATTTTTTTTACAAAAATTAAAAACTTTTAAAAATAATTATAGTGTAATATTTTTTACTATTATTTTAATTTTTAAAATTTTCATAAATTATAATACTGATTCGATTTAAAACCAATTATTGTCTACATTGACCATATGTTGATCATGGTTTGGTCATGATCAATGATCACCCAAACAATATTTAAAATTAGTGATCAACTACTAATGGGTTTCAATACTTGTATTGAGAAAATTAAAACTAAATTTAATTATATTTATATTATTAAAAATAAATTTAAACCTATATTAGACATATATTTTTTCCATTTAAAATTTGAAAATATATTAATAAATTTTATGTCACATAAATCATTAAGTCTTTATACAAGGTGTTCATCGATTCAGGTCAATCCAACAAACTTGATAAATCGAACTGAACTAATTAGTTTGGTTCAATTTTTTCACTTAATCGTATTTGAACCTGACTCAAACTGACTAGAACCAACCATATTCGTTTCGGTTCGTGGTTTTCGCATTTTAAAACTCTGATCCTACCTAAACAACCCAAAAGTATGAATATGTTATCTTATTAATGTTATATTTTATATTTATTAGTTTAATTTGACTAATTTAGTATATATGAAGTACTTGATATTTTGTTATAAAATTATAAATTTAGTAAAGTAATGAATTTGGCTAGTGTCTAACATAAAATTATTTTTTTTACGATTTAATATAAAAAATATTTTTTTAACTTTTGATCGGTTTTTCTTGAAACCGAATTGAACCAATTCGATTATCATTGGTCCGGGTTAAGAAAAAAATTTTCAAAAAACCAACCCAATTAAAATTAATTGGTTTTAATTTTTATTTTTCCCTAAAAATGAATTAAGTACTTAACATTTATGTCATGATTCAAATTCAATTTATTTTATAAAATAAATGTTAACATTATTAGTAATATTATTTTTTTTAGTAAGCTGAGAATTCAACTCACACTTTCCCTGGTTGTCTTCTTCTTTAATTATCTAAATCAGCTGAGAAACCAACTCACACCTTCCGTCCAAGGTAAATTTTAGTAACCGATTTCAAGGATTGAATCTGATGTGTAATTTTAGGTAGAAAAATGTATCTTGGTGCTTTATTAGGTGAATTTTAGGTAGAAAAATATCACTGATCTTTGCATTTTTATTCCTGTTACACTTTGTGTGTTTTTGAGATGCACGAAGGGCAATCTTTGTGAGGACTATTGAAGAAGAAGAAGAGCATCATAGAATGGACTATTGTGATAAGTGTCCAACCCCTTACAAAACATAAATGCATAATTTGGAGTACAATTAAGCTTGACAACAAATAACATGGTTGTGCAGAACCTCTGAAAGACTGCAAATATTTTTATGCATAATACGTATGACTGTTCTGACAACCATCTGTACAATTGGGCCTATTTCTTGACATATTTCTAGTTAATGTGAGATTTTCAACCCAATGTATTAATATATGTCGATAACTTTTATCATTTGTTAAGTTGCAACACTTTTAAACAATATTATATATAAAACATAATATTTTTTTATACGTACAAAACTTTTTCATAAAAAAAATGTTAATTGTTAAGGTAAATGTTAATTTTATTATAATTCACAAATCAAATATTTAAACTGATGACATTAAAAACCTATTGATGTCATTGTGGTAAGCATTTTGCTTTGATGGAATATATAGTGAATGTGAAAGATCAATTATGATAACTAATAACCTTAAAGGCTTAGTTATAAGAGTAATGTTTGTAATTTCTTCATAAAATCTAAATATTAAAAAATATTTTTACATAATGAATATTATATTTTGTTTTTATGATTTTTACTTCTCTTTTTTTTTTTTAAATAGTTTCATATAATATGGTTTAGTTTTAGTAATTTGTCAATCAATACATTCATTCTATATATGGGGCTGCTTTCCATGGTCATAAAATTGACTTTCTTTTTTAGTTATTAACTTTACAGCCTAAGCAATTATTAAGGTAGGTAAAAATATTCAAAATCTTATGGCATAAGATGTATTATTAATTAATTAAATAGGTGAAGAAAGGGTTAAAGAGAATGAATAGATGTAAAAAAGTTGTGGATGCATGCAATCGTGGGCGGCATAACAAAAAGTTGGTTGCAAGGCCATTGAATTGAATTCATAATTGCAATTAAGGACCTCTCTAGATAATAAGCAGGTTATTCGGTTATTGGCATGGACCAAACAATTGGCAGCTGCAAGACTTTCTATTCAAATTGTTGAATATCTTAGATTCGTCTTGGATTTCCATCAATTAAAGAGAGTGAGTAAGTAGTGAGTACTAGTCAAGTGACATGATCCAGAGAACTTGATATGCATGCATGTTAATTTGTATTGGAGGAATTCAATAATTAATGCCTACTCCCTTCTTTAACAAACATAATATCCATATTCATCTTGCTGTTTTAATTTCATTCTAGTTTCTCTTCTTTGCACTTTAATTTCCAAAACAAATTTAGATAGGTACCTATAGAACCTTCTTAAAGTACAAACAGAATATTTCCCCGTCAAAGCTACTTAATATATATTCTGGGTGCATGCATAGCTAAGCAATAATTAATAACATTAAGCGAACAATAATTCACTTCGGGAAAGGAGCAGAAGTAACAGAAGCTGATGACTGTATTATTAATACACAAAATTGAACATATACTTGCCAATGGCATCGGTGGTGGCTACACGTTATCCTAGCACTGCCAGTAAAAGAAAATTTCCACTCCTCACTTTTCAAAGTATTCCTTCTAAAAATGTTTTCAGATTTTTTATACTCTCAGATATTATTGAGTACTCAAAGATATTTTAAAAAATGTCTAAAACATTACTTTTTCATAAAATTTTATCAAACAAATCCTTTATTTTTATGAATCTAAAAATAAAATTATAATATTTTTTATAAGATTAATTAAATATAAAAATATATTGATATAATATATAAATAAAATGTTTAATACAAATAGAATATTTATTTTATATTAGTGACATTTTTATAAAAATGATTATATTAATTATTTATTTTTCATAAAAATAATATTGACAACCATAAAATTTAATAATTAATATTTTAAATTTATTTATTTCCAAAAATATTATTTCTTCAAATTAAATATGTGTAATATTTTAATTTATTAGATAACTTATACCTGTAATCAAGGTTATCAAAATCAAGAGTTTACGTAAACTCGTGAAAGAGCAGTAAACTCGACTCGTAAAATTGTAAAAGTTTATTTCATTAAAAATTACATAAAAATTGAAAGTTTTCAATACATAATAATTTCAAATCCACATAATAAATTTAAATTACTTTAAATAAGTAGAAATTAAAGTTGAAACACTTAAAATGTTAAAATTTTTTTAGACATAATAACAAATTATATTCGAAACACTCAAAATTAGAGTCAACATAGAAAAATATTACCTAAGAAGTTTGTTCACGAGTTTACTCTGATTTTACCGAGCTTACTACTTTTTCTGATTTTACTGCAATTTAACTTGTTTGTGACTTGTAAGCTCGTACGATTTTACGAGTTAACTCGTGATTTTGATAACTATGTCTGTAATAATATTTGTACCTATTAAAGAGTGGGTAAAAAAATAAAAATAGAAAACCATACTTTTAAGTGAGAAATAATACTCATTTAAATTATCTAAACTTAGTTTACAGATTTTGTTAGCCAGTATCCACATTAACAAATTAAATTTTGTCATATCTAATATAATAAATTCCAATCGTAATAAAAGAAAGAGTTTAATTTGTGAAAAAAAAAAATAACGCTTCTACTTTGCTTTTTAATTGAATGGATAATAACTAGAGTTTGATATAATACCAAAAGTTTATTGGCATGCCCTGGCAGCAATGAGGTTCGTATTAGAATGGATCTTTTAAAAAAAAAAGTTCGTATGGATTAGTGTACTTCTCATACTTTTAGACTATTTGAATTAAAAAAAAACAACAACTTTGGTATAGTGAAATTACATTGTGATTATTCTAAAAAATTGTAGTTAACTTAGTACAGAAATGTGTGAAATAAAATCAGAATGTTAATATAAATTCAACACTAACGCAAATATGACACAATTTATATTTTTTATTTATCTTATTGCAAAAAAATAATAATAGCATAAGTTATTTTTTAAAAGTGAAATTTAAGTTAGAAATTAATTTTACTCATGCTACCTCAACAATATAATTAATGTGAGGTTGTTCAAATCGAACCGAACTAACTGTTGAATACGATTATGTATCTAATTTATTGTTTTCAAATAATTGGAAAGATATCGAACCGGTGAAAAATCGAAAAAACCAGTCAAAAAATTAGGAAAATGGGTCAGAATTGAAGCAGCTAAAATCAATGAGAACCCAGTTGTTGATTTTTTTTTTTTTAATAAAAAGAACTTCTAGATCTGCGAAAGAATGATTTTCCAATAAGTTTAAAACGAAAAATTCAAAAAAATAATATGTTGTATTAGTTTTAAAAAATTAAAAAAAGATAATATGTTGTATTAAATTTGTATATTATCATATGCTTATTTTTAACTTACTATGTAAAATTATATTTAAAAAAAATATAAAAATAATAATATTTTATTAAAATCAATTTAATTTCCTTTCAACCTTTAAACCATAAACTTCCATACCTTTATATAATGACTATAACTGTAGCATTTTTAGCTAATATTACTTAACACTAAATTTGAATAACATGAAAACAAGAATACTTTTTTCTTACTTTTCTCACTTTCTCTCCCTTTTCCAATTTGTCTTTAAAGCCATCACTGATACTAGGTAAACCGATCATGGTAGATCAGTGTGTGTTTATGTTTGAACCGATTACATATTATATAAAAGTTGATTTTTTTATTCAAATGTTCTAAACAACAAATATAG
Organism: Psophocarpus tetragonolobus; assembly: GCA_037954015.1. Taxonomy (NCBI): domain Eukaryota; kingdom Viridiplantae; phylum Streptophyta; class Magnoliopsida; order Fabales; family Fabaceae; genus Psophocarpus; species Psophocarpus tetragonolobus. The sequence continues at coordinate 542,674 of CM075691.1, forward strand.
GTTAGTTGGCTACACCTTTTTTTAGTACTATTCCGATATACCCGATATCCCATATGGTTTAAAAGTGAAAGTAAATGATCCATTATAAACATATTTCTCCTTTAGAATACAACGGTAATATCTTAGACCACCCTTACAAAACTTTTAGGTTATCCACAACATAAATCACGATATCCTTAACTACCATGAATCCTTTTGTCTAACTTCTATTACTAGACATTGAATTTTTGGGAAAATTTTTTTTCCCCATAGAATGTCTAAATATGAGTCCTTTTGGCGAGACAATATGGATGATAGAACCCTGTGCACAGAAGCTATAGAATATAACCCTACCCCATCTGCTAACCACCTCTATTCATCTGGGCTCCCTTTTGTTAAATTAACCCTACCCAACTTTATCTTAACTTCTCTTTACGATTCAATTGTTGAAAGGGGTGTTTAGAAATAGGTAGTTGAAGCTCCCGTCCTCTAGAATTTCTTGTGTCTGCTTCATCATGGTTTATTGGTAATGTTAGCCTCATGTTTGCCTGGAATCTTATGGATGGAGTTCTCTGTATAGAGTTTAAGAACAAGCTGCGCAATCAATGTATTTCCATCTTAATTACCGTGTATTTTTATTAAAACATATATATGTATAACATGGCTCTTTATTTCTTTATTTAATTATTATATATAATTAACCATTTTGACTTGATCCGGATATTCAGGTGAAATGGATGTTCAAATAATTATATATACGGTTGGCTCTAAATTAACCAAGTTGGTAGAGTTATTATAACTTTTCGATTTTTATCGAGACAAAAAGAAAATTATGATATATTCTGTATGAACTTTGGAAAGTAATTCAGTATTAATTATTTATTCTTTATGCATGTATATTTAGTTGGCAAGAGTTGACCTCACAAGCATTCATAAAATATATTTTAGTGATGAACGAAATATAGATATGTAGTAATGAATATGACGAGACGCATGATTTACAATCTATATTTATAGAGGGTGGGAGTAAAAAATTGAAGAGTTGAAAAAATAATCCGCAGTGAAGAAGCACAGTAATCCCGTCGACCATCAGTTAGGCCAAGGGGTCAACAGGAGTGATCAGCAGGGATAAGGTATCTTATCAGAGTATTGGGGGAAGACAAGGCGAATGGAACAGTCCATGTTACAGAAATCTCGGGTAAAATGGGCTCTAAATGAAGATAGCAATACAAACTACTTCCACAAATGCTTTAAGGAGAGATGTTATGCAAATTCCCTACTGGCAGTAAAAACAGATGTCGGTTGGGTGGAGGGAGCTCAGAATATTTAAGATCATGTGCTTAATCATTTCACAGGGCTCTTTAAGGAGGAACAAGAGACGAGACCAAAGATGGATGGGGTGTCTTTCAATCAGTTGGATGATCAGCAGAGAGAATGGCTAGAGGAGCCTTTTTCAGCGGCAGAAATAAAGGAGGCGGTGTGAGCTTGTGAAGGAGGGAAAAGCCCAGGCCCAGATGGATTTGGTTTTCATTTCTATAAATCATGCTGGGAAATCATAGGGGACGATGTGGTAAAGGCAGTTCAAGAATTCCATCAATCAGGAGTGCTACCAAGAGGAGTGACATCATCTTTTCTTACCTTCATCCCTAAGGTGGCAAGGCCGGACATGTTAGCTTAGTATAGACCAATTTCTTTAATCTCAAGCATTCAAAAGATTGTTTCCAAAATGCTGTCATTGAGAATGAAGAAAGTTATGGGGCATTTAATCTCTAAGTGCCAGTCAGCATTCTTGCCAGGTAGATCGATCCTGGATGGGGTACTGGTAGCGCAAAAGGAAACCATGTTTCTTGTTTAAAGTGGATTTCTAGAAGGCGTACAATTCGGTAAATTGGGATTTTTTGTATTATATGTTGTTGGCTAGGCTGGGGTTCGGGAGTACTTGGAGGAAGTGGATGAGTAGTATTGTCAGGAATAGCCACATGTCAGTATTAGTTAATAGGAGTCCAACGAAGGAATTTAGGCCGGGTAGAGGCTTGAAGCAGGGAGATCCACTCTCTCCGTTTTTGTTTCTAGTGGTAGCTGAAGCCTTAACTGGATTGTTCAGATCAGCTGTAGGGATAGGGGTATTTAAAGAGCTCAATATTGCTGATGAGGCAAAGTTTTCAATATTGCAGTATGCAGATGATGTCATTATGATGGGGGAGGCTGATTTTCAATCTGTGTGGTACCTGAAGGTTATTCTTCGTGGTTTTGAGTTGACTTCGGGGTTAAAGGTGAACTACAGCAAAAGCAAATTCTTTGGGTTAAATGTAGACGATTCATTTACAAGCGCTGTTAACAATCTCTTGAATTGTGTTGCGTCATCACCGCCATTTAAATTTCTGGGGATTCCGGTGGGAGTGAACCCTAGGAAGGTAGATATGTGGTCACCATTCATTGAACAATTTCAGAGGAAATTGGCAGCGTGGAGGGCAAAACATATGTCCTTCGCAGGAAGGTTAGTTATGATAAATTCAGTATTGTCTAGTCTTCCGCTGTATCTATTCTCGTTTTACAAGGTGCCCAAGAAAGTCCTAAAAGTCATTACCGGATTACAACGCTCCTTTTTGTGGGGAGGGAAAGACCAGGAGACCAAAATTGCGTGGGTTAGTTGGGAAAATGTGTGTCGGACAAAGGAAGAAGGGGGTTTGGGGGTAAAGTGCTTATGGAATTTCAATCTCAGCTTACTTGCAAAGTGGAGGTGAAAGTTATTAACAGAGCAAAACACAATATGGGCGAGTTTGTTGGAGTGTAGATATGACTAGACATACAAACTCAATGAAAGACCGGAGAATTTATCTACAACATCTCAGTGGTGGAGGGACGTATGAGATATTGATGGACTGAAAGCGTGGATACCAGACTGGTTTGGGAATAACATCATTAGAAAAGTAGGGAACGGAAAAGATACCTTATTTTGGGAACAGAATTGGATAGGAGATGGACCCCTTAGCCTAAAGTTTCCCAGGTTATATGGGTTAGCGGTAGATAAAGGCACCACTATTAACGACAAAAAGGAAGTATTAGGGGGTGGATATGGGTATGGAGAAGGGAGCTATTTGTATGGGAAGAAGATCAACTCCGTCTTTTACAAAGCATGCTGCAGCCAGTGGTAATTGTGGAATACAGGTCCGATAGATGGAGTTGGTCGTCTAGTAGGGATGGAGGCTTCTCAGTTGCGAAGGCTTATTCGGTTCTGCGTTCACAACAGACCTCATCTAGACTAATTGAGGTGGAAGCCAGAGATTTGAGACGAATGTGGAAAGATAGTCTGCTCTCCAAGGTGATTGTTTTTTCATGGAGATTATTGTTAGATAGATTACCAACCACTGATAATCTCTTGAAGAGAGGTGTTGTCATCCCAGGTGAGGATGCATTGTGTGTCTTTTGTAACAGTGCTATTGAAGATAGAAATCATTTGTTCTTAAGGTGCGCCAAGGCTCAATGAGTGTGGAACAATATCATTAGCTTGCTGGGAATTCAAGGACCTATTCCGGGGGATTTGTATCAACTTTTCCTTTCGTCATCAGCATGGGTGGTTGGAAAGCGAAAGAAGAAATGTAGGTATGTGTTCTGGCTTGCTGGGTGTTGGGGTATCTAGATTACTAGAAATCAGATTGTTTTTTATAATATACTGGTGGATTCTGTTGACATTCTGATGTATATAAAGGTAATCTCGTATATCATATTCCATTGTTTTAATAGGGGGTGTGTCTTTTCGGATTGGTATGCTAATCTTAGATTGTGTTTATTAAATATGAGATAGATGGATAAGTCATAATATGCTTCATTAGGATACGGAGGAGTATGTAATCAGTATGTATTCTAAGAAACATTTTGTTTCTTTTAATAAATATATTCTTAGCTTTTAAAAAAAAACAGTAATGAGAGTTTTAGCGAGATGTGAAGCTGGCATATCGATTTTGCTTGTGAAGTAATAATATGCATGAGATAATTAAGAGGCTGGGAGTGAAGTGTGAAGCATTTAAAAGGGTATAGAGAGAGCAAATTAAAGTTATCACTGTGTCCGTGTTGAGTGTTGAAAGTTGAAAGTTGAAAGTTGTTGAAGGTGGGATGTGTATATGCTTCTATTCCCATTGGTCCAAACCCTAACAATCACATTTACAACATCAAACAGTGCGTCAAACTACTACTGCCACGGCCCACTCGTGTCAATTGCCCTCAAATCAAATTCTCGTTACTTCAGGGGCATCCAAATAAATTGTCGGTGCTTCTACCTTCACTCTCCCACTTTTAATAATTTCGAATCGCCCCCACACCTTCGTATCTTGGTGGACCAGCGATTAAATCCAACATGAATTATTTCTTGAAGGATATATTAGATTGAATTTATGTCTTTTATTAGGTTTTAATGTTAAAATTATATAATTTTGCGTTTTATTGTATGTCAAGCTCTTTTGTATCTAAGTTTCATTGACAAATGAGTAAAAGAATAAATTTATGAAAAATTAACATACATGTTTATTTTAGCATCATCATGCTTGACCCATGTTGTAATGCTCATAGACTTGAAGAAGACTACAATTACACTATAATTATATATAAAACAAATATTAAGCTTTCTAAAAGACTTTTATTTTTAAGAGTTTTTATAGTTTAGATTTTGTGTTTATGTCAGTGTTTAAGTTTAACCCCTAACTTAGGAACAGACTCAAGGATGAAGAACAAGATTAGACAGATGTTAATCACAAGAGATCTTGTCTATGATATCCTTTTTGTTATTGTTTTTTTTAATTGTTTTGAATTATGATCAATGTACTTCTAAATGAAACTTGTGTGTTTGATTTTTAATTAATTATCATATCTTTTAAGAATATATAAGGTTAAGATTTTTTTTATGAAAAAACTATGTGTTATAACTTTCGACATAATTAATTGAAATTAAACATGATGTTAATTATGTAAAAAAACATGATCCTAACATTTCAAATTCTAGATCTTGTTCTATCACATTATTTTTTTATTCAATTCAAACATTATCTTATTTATTTATTGAGAAAACATAAGAATCTTTAATTCTTGATATCTCATATCCTAATTCAGTGATAATAATATATGAACATAAGATCCGCTATTACTGTTACTACTTTGTGTAGGGTATATTTGCTGTGTAGGAGTATCTTGTATGCATTTCTAATCCAGTTCACTTATAACAGGACTCATCCAACTCACTAGTTATGTGAATTAATTCGGACCGGCTAGGCCATATCACAAAAAAAAAAAAAATTGAATGAAGAATTAAAAATGGTGTGCATATGTGCGATGTGACTGTGCGTTCTTGTCTCGGTCTCACTCTCTCCTTCCGTGCATTTGGCACCTTTCTACTTTAGCATTTGGAATGAAAAATTGAAAGTGATTTGGTACCTTTCTGCTTTAGCATTTAAAATCATAAAAATATAGTTGAGATTTGTCATTTTGTTTGGATAAAATCTGCATTAGATGTAAGTAAATAAAATGTGTTTTTCTCAGGAAAGACTGCGTTTTAAGAGCAATTTTACCTGGCCACAATCCACCTTTTGTCAGAAAAAAATTAGGTGCGTGAAAAGTTGGTACGGTTAAATCACCAGTCATCCTGCAATTACAACTTTGCATGCTGCTATCATTTTTAAATATTTCACACTTTCGTCTTTTATCTACAATGTCAATAATATGGGCTGCTGCATAGCTTTATGCACTGTTCTTATGCTTTATTCAACATTTACTTTTAGATAAACAGAATAAACTTATGCTTAATTTTATAAATATCATGTTTTTTCTTTACCAAATTTATATAATTATAAGACTATTCTTTATATTATAGTCATTTAACCGTTTTTTAAATATAAGTTTAGAGGTAATAAATTTTTAAATCTTATACTTTTTTTTATAGGAAATATAAATCTTATATGGTTAGCAACAAATTTTGACAAAATAGATAAATAATTAGTTTTTTTATCACGCTGATTAAAATTTGATCCATGGTCGTGTAGTTTGTAGATTTAAAAGAGATTAATTTTATACCTCAGGCTAAGGAATATATATATACATAAATAATTATGTTGTCTCATGTCATAATTTACTTATATATTACAATCAATTACATTAGTGAAATTGATATATCTATACCTTATATATGTCTTTTTTTTTTTAAAAATTCTTTTCCAATTTTAACCTTTTTAAATGTCTCACATAACCTTAAAGTTTATTTAAAGGTTAATTTTATCACAAATTTTAAATAGATTACAAAAGTTATCTCTAAATAAATTAAATGGCTTCAAGTTTAAACTTATTTATAATTAACAAGCCAATATAAACTTTCAATAGTCCATAAAATATGTAATCTTTTATTAGGTTGGTATGACATAAGTGTGAATGTGAATGATTGATTTGTTGATGATTTTCATTAAAAATATGATTGAATTTATATATAATTTGAAAACATTACATTATATAAATGAAATGTCTCAAAGTTTAAACTTATTTATAATTAACCGGCCAATATAAACTTTAAATAGTCCATAAAATATGTAATCTTTTTATTAGGTTGGTATGACATAAGTGTGAATGTGAATTATTGATTTGGTTGATGATTTTCATTAAAAATATGATTGAATTTATATATAATTTGAAAACATTATATTATATAAAGTTTTAATATAATATTAATAAATAATAATAATAATATTTTTTTATAAGTCAAATAATATATTATAAATAATAAAATACCGAGAAGTAAAACATACATTTCAATTATAACACAGTTTAAAGTTCAAAAACATATTATTAAATGTTCCTTGAGTGCAAAACTCAAAGCCCCATAAGAAATCTAAAAAAGAAAATCAATTTCTCACTTTAATATAAACAAAATAGGTTTACCATTAGAGATGCCAAAAAAATCTGCGCCTGCAGATACTTGTGGATAAAACTTGCAAAAATATCCGCAGGATAGTATAAATGGGTACCCGTTACCCGCTCCTTAATGGATACGGGTACGAGTATCATAGTACCCATAACCGTGGATACCTGCTACCTGCTAAACTGAAATAATATATATATATATATATATATATATATATATATATATATATAAGTTAAACAAGATAATATTTTTAGAAAATAAATCAATTTAAAATATTAATTATCAAAATTAATTGATATCAATCTTATTTTTTTACGAAAACTTCATAATTAATAAAATTATTTATTATAAAAATGACAATAATATAAAATAAATATTTTATTTGTATTAAATATTTTCTTATAATATATTATATTAATCTACTTTTAGATCTAATTAATCTTGTAGAAACTAGTATAATTTTATTTCTAGATTTTCCAAAAAATAAATGGTTTATTTGATAATTTTCTTATAAAAAAATTTAATTTTAAAAAAAATTATTTTTTTAAAAATATCCATGGTTACCCGTGGATACCTACGGATATTAAAAAAACCACGGGTATTTCTATAGCGGGTACCCGACAGATTTTTAGTGGGTAACAGATAGCGGGTTTTTGTAGAGGGTCGAGTAGCAGGTAACCACTACCTATACCCGCCCCGACCCGTTGCCATTCCTATTTACCACCCATTCTGCGAAAGTATGTGAAGTTAACTACACTGCCTTACTCTATTTCTAAGAACCGAGTTGTGCTACAAGTTCTGTAGCTCGAAGGTTAGGAATTGTGCTCTCGCAGACTGAATCATTGCATGCCTTCCAGATATGTCAGAGACTCGGAAACAACACACACAACCAGACTCTATGGTGCTTTGTTGCCACTGCCCAACCTATGATTTGTAGGTCATGACTTCAAACCTTAACTTGTAGTGTCATAGATATTTCTCGTCAAATGCATAAATCAATCTAGACTCTTGGTGTCGCTGGATATGAGAAGAATAAATGAGACTCTGTTTATGACATTCCGTTTAAATTATTCCACGTCTTACCAAATTATTCCTACCCAAATAATAATTATAACAATTAATATTTAAATACGTTAGTCTATTAACTTTATTTTTTTAATAACTTAAAATCTAAATTTTGTAATTTATAAAGTTCTCAAAGTAACATCTGATCAAACATATTTTTATAAATAATGCTAGGTTACAAGCCTCCTCAACAAATATTTCAGGAAATTTTATTCCAAAAACACTATAATCGCATATTCCTGGCTGAAGATACTGTAGTAAATTAATCTCAAGTTGACCGGTACATTTTCAGCTGTTAGTCTTATAAATCTTGTTTTACCTTAGTAACAAATACTCCGGTGTCATTTGATTCGAAAATATGTTTTCTGTTTTTATTTTTAAAAAATTGTTTTTATTTTCAAATTTTCAATATTTAAAAAATATGTTTGTTTTTATTGGATATTCTCTTTTAAAAAAAAATAATATTATTAAATTTAATAATTTTTAATAAAAATATTATAAATTCTTTATATATATATATAATTTAAAATACATTTATATATTGTTTTTTTATATAATTACAATATTGTTATTAAGTTTACCTATAGTGTTAACCTTTGAAAATACTGAAAACAAATTTTTTTTTTCAGTTATTTTTTAAATATATTTTTAGCAAAAATATTTTGTAAATTGTAACCAAACACATTTTTACTACTGTTTTCTCTAAAAATAAAATAAAAACATACAAAACAATGAGCACCTTACATATCCTCTTTACACTCTCGTTCTCTCTTTTCTACCGGTTATTATTGTTACTTTTTTATTAGCATTAATTTTTTTTATCTCTAATTAACGTAGAATATATTAATATAATTATAAATAATTATTATGTATAATAATTGATAATATTTTACATATTTTATAAATTATAATTTTTGCTTATATAATTTATATTATAAATTTTAACATTAATTTATATTTAAGTTGAATATTTAGTTTTTAATTTAAAATAAAATAATAATTTTAATTTAACAAAAAAATATTATATAAAGTTGTGTTTTAATAAATTATAAATTTAAATTATTTAAAAAATTATAAATTAAATTTAATTTGTGTAATTTAGTCTGTATAATCTTTTTAGAAACATAAACTGATTTGTAATCATACAGATTGAATTTTATGAATTAGTCTCCTACTGACCAGAAATAGATAAACTCGTACCAAACATTTTTGACCACTTACGAATATTTCTACAGGTACTTAAACTTGCTCCTAAAACTAAATAACAGGATCTAGAACCTCCCGAGAAAACAAAATTAAGAATACATGGTAACCACTAGATGACAAAATACACCCAGATTTTATCTATCTCGCAGATACTATTTATAATATTATTTAATATAATTATATTATATAATTATAAATTTAAGTGAAAAATATTACTACAAATATTATTTATATTATAATTTATGATAAGTAACATAATTATAAAATAAAAAGAGATATATAATATATTTTACATAAATTTAATAATAAAAATAAATTTTAGAAGAAATTGAGTTATTTATAAAATAAATATTAATAAACTTATAACATTATTTAATGTTAGGGTAAAAAAATAGATTTTATGTATAATCATAAAAGACTTTAGGAAGTATTTCACAATTTTATTATTTATAAAATAACTCTTATTATCTATGTAAATAAGTAAAATGCAGGTTGTTAGTAAAGTATGAATATGTAGGTATCCAATAGGTATGTGAATGTGAATTAAAGTTGCTACCGTTGTGAGTATAGAACTAGATAGGAATATATTTTTAAAACACGATCCTAGATACTACAAATTAATCTATGGGAAACTTAACAACAACAAAAATAAAAGAGAAACAAATGTAATTATATATAAGTGATCAATGTGACAAAGTAAACTAACAATAAATGTCAATAAGGTATTCAAGGATGAAAATCTTATGATCTAAATTCGAAAATTTTCTATCCCTACCAATCAATAATGATTAGAATATTTAATGATATTTTTATATCTTATTTATTTCATTAAATAACATAATATTTATGGATGAGTTACGATAGAAAATGAGACACAATTTTAGCAGAGAAGATTTTCATTCGGTATTTAATGTAAATAAATTTTAGGAGATAATTGGTAAAAAAAGAAAATTTTTTTTATAAAGAATATTTGTTTCTTGTGTTTGATATATTATTAGGAAGCATAATGTTTTTTCAAGAACAGTTCTATGTAGATTTTTCACAAAGAGGAGGTGACGAGAATTTATTTTTCTGAATTTATCTAATAAATATTTTAAATTTATGAGATGGATGTATTAAAAATAAATGTAAAATTTAAGAGGAAGATGTGTTAAAAATATTTATGGATGAGTCATTTTTAAAAATGACAAGTTTTATGATTGTTGGAAATCATAATTTTCGAAATTGATTATTTGATGATTTCCGATATTTATGATTTGCGGGATGATAATTTGAAGAATAATTATTCCCGTAAAGTTTTGGAATATGGGAAACACACGGCTTCATTGTAGGAGAAAGTGAGAGGAGAGGATGAAATAAGAATAAGGTTACGGTTACGGTTACGGTTACGGGGTGCAATGGGTATCGGCTTCATTGAATTACTAGAAAAATAATAATATCGTATACTCGTGGTAGAGGAATGAAAACTGTTTGTTTGGCATATAGAGTTGAAGTCAACCTGAATGAAGGGTCCACATGGTCATGTAAGTACTTAGTATTATCTCCAAATTATTTTTCACTCCACTCAGCGAGCCGCAAGAAAAAAAGAAAGAAGAAATAAACAGAAACCAACTCAACTCGTGAAATAATGTCCAACCGACCAAATAAACAAAACGAAAACAAGGGGTTTGAAAGCTATGGTATGGGTCAAAGACTCGCCTAACATGCCTTTTTGGTCTCCCTTCACGCCTTCAGTTGATATAAAAGTAAGGTGTATGTGTGTCCTTATTTAATAAATTAATGTAATAATTGATATACAATAGAACGAACAAAAGATCAAGATCAAGAGGTTATCTCTCGTTGATATTGTTGGTCCGTTCACAGTGGTGAGTGATATTGGAGTGAAGTATATGGCTTCTGTGACACAGCTAGGAGGAAGCAATGAGGTGAGGAGATTATCAGAAAGCTATCACCGTAGAAAGTCAAAGTCACAGCAGTTTGGGAGGCAGGCTTCAGTAGCAGTAAAAGGAAGCAGGAAAAGATCACATGTACATGCGGCGATGAGTCTATCAAATTATTGGAAAGAGGTTCAAGGGTGCAACGACTGGGAAAACCTTTTGGACCCTTTGCATCCTCTGCTGAGGCAAGAGATAATTAGGTATGGGGAGTTTGTAAAGGCGTCATACAAGGCATTTGATCTGGAGCCGAACTCGAAAAGGTACTTGAACTGCAAGTATGGGAAGAGGAGAATGTTTGGTGAGGTGGGAATGGGTAACTGTGGGTATCAAGTGACAAAGTACATCTACGCCACCCCGAACATCAACTCTTACTCTTCTGCTCGCTGGATTGGTTACGTTGCAGTCTCAACCGATGAGGCTGTCAACACACTTGGAAGGAGAGACATATTGGTAACGTTCCGTGGAACAGTGACAAATCAAGAATGGATTTCAAACCTCATGAGCTCCTTGACTCCTGCCATGCTTGATCCCTACAATCCACGACCTCATGTCCAGGTTGAGTCCGGCTTTCTTTCTCTTTACACCTCCGAAGAGACCTCTTCCAAGTTTGGGCTTGAGAGTTGCAGGGAACAGCTTCTCTCTGAGCTCTCTAGGTTGATGACCAAGTACTATCTTCACGACCGTCACATGCTCAGCATCTCCTTGGCTGGTCACAGCATGGGCAGTGCTCTCGCTATTTTGCTTGCCTATGACTTAGCCGACCTTGGTTTCAACAAAAACACTCCTCTCACCGTCTTTTCCTTCGGTGGCCCTCGAGTCGGCAACTCCCACTTCAAACACCGCTGTGACCAGTTGGGTGTCAAAGTTCTACGCATTGCCAACGTTAATGACCCCATCACCAAACTACCCGGTGTTTTCTTCAACGAGAATTTTAGGGTTTTCTTCGGTGGCCGTTACAGTTGCTCCTGTTATGCTCATGTTGGCGTTGAACTCATGCTTGATTTCTTCAACATGCAAAATCCTTCATGCGTTCATGACTTGGATTCCTATATCTCTCTTCTACGGCGCCCCGATATCGATCAACTTCTCCACCGCCAAAGGGACGGTGTCCACTCTTTTTTCTTCAAGGCCATTCACTTTCTCTTCAGTTCGCAATTTTTCTCCTCCTCCGCTTGCAACTACCATCATCTCCTCAACTCACTCTCAGGGGACATATTATGTTCTTGGACCAACGAGCTGCTTTTTGGCCTCGTTCTTTTCTTCTTGTAATTACCAGTAACCAGTTACTACTAAGTTATCAAACTACATATCCTCCCTAGTCTATTGTTTTAGAATTACCGGTAAAGGATTTAACTATCTACAGATTGTAAAATGAAGAGTCAACACTGCTGAGCTATATATATATATATATATATATATGTAACTACATATGTATGTATGTAAATCCTTGTAAATTTCCAATCCATAATATGTTTATAACTTGCAACTTATACGATATATACAGCCAATTTCCTCATATTTGATTTAATTACACTGGATTTTCAACAACTCAGCTACTATACTCTCTGGGATTCACTCATTTTTTCAACATGATGTGTGAACTGAAATGTTTACTCGGCTTATATGAAGATAATCAGTACGGGCATCGTATCATTAATATTCTTCTTGCTAAAGGAAGATGTCCCCTAAGTTCACTCCTATTGAGATTGGTTTCCCCTCTCTTTATCCTACTCTTACCTGGCGGTATTTTCCGTGACATGCGGGATCAGGGTCGAGATGAGTTAGTTCCACCATTATTCTTTAACTTCTCATTCCACAAGCCTTTCAATTTCGAGCTAAGAGCAGAGAAGAGGCTGGAAGAAAAAATTATTGTTCTTCCATTAAATAATTTGTCCGACCTGTACAAATGTGTATTATCCTTTTATGGCATTTGTCATTTCTTGACAACTATAATGTGTCATTTATCGTAGTCTACATATTCAATGTAGCTTACTATTTTAATGTTGGCGACAGAATGACATGTTTTCGTCATGTGTATCTGCTATTAATTTCAATGGAGGCGAGATATATCTTTTTTAATGTTAACAATATACTTGATTTGAAGTTTTAGTAGGTATTGATAGATCTATATTTCTTGTGGATAGGGCTACAAATTGTTCGCATGGGGTCCAAGTATAGGCCGTTGAAATTTTATTTTGAAGGTCTATAAATCGTGTTTACCTTAGGACTTAGGTATATAAACCTATGAGTACTACACCTATGGAATACCGAGGTCGCATTGCTTGTTTTAATCCATATAACTACATAAAATGCAATAACCAATAATGTCCAAGTTGTTTAGTTAACTATCAATAGATATACTTATAATGATTGGTTAAGGACAAAATAGACACCAGTACAATTCAGAGAAAGATAATTCACTAACACAATATAATCAACAAACATTGCAATAATAAGAACTCACAAAAGTGATTTAACCTGTTACACATAATATACTGAAAACATATAATAAATATGAAGTAATGGACAATTAGTTTTATTTATGATCTATAATGCAACTCTTGGTTACATTGGGACCATCCCTTGTTTTTTGCTGATTTGCAATGCAATTCATGTTTACATTGGAGTCAATTTATGATCTGTAATGCAACTCTTGGTTACATTGGAACCATCCCTTGTTCTTAGTTGACTTGCAATGCAACTTATATTTATATTAGATCCTCATGTTGAAATAACACAGATCTAAAATGTAAGATTTGTTTATAATGAAGTCATATTTTATTTAATTATTCTTATTTTTATTATTCTTTATTTTCCTTTTATTATAAGATAATTTTGTTTACATTGTTAGTGTCATTTAGAACAAAAACATTAAATATATAATTAAAAACATTAATATATATATATATATATATATATTCAATAATTTATTCCAAAATATTTAAAAGAAAATAATGAGTAAAATTTAGTTTGGTTTCTTGAGAAAGATACCTAATTTTTTAGAATAATAAATTTTATATCTTAAAAATTTATAAATGTACAACATTAAATATGTTAATCCATCTAATACTTTGTGTGTGAATATATTAATCTATTATAAGATAATTTTATTGTTCGTTGTTGAAAAAAATAATTATGAACAATAAAATAGCCACCATAACGTACATTGTGTAGAAAGACTTCATTTTGGATCTCTTTCGTTAATTGGAGATTTTAGTTTTTGTTATAATATTGAGTCACATATTAACTCAAAAAACTCTCAAGTTAACAATACTTACATTGATACTTTCATCTCCAACAAGGATGTGGAATAATGATCCTCATCGAAGAATGTCATATGTGATTGATCTTGTCATCTATAGTACGATTAGCAACCCAAACACAGACAACCCCATCTCCTCAGCAAAAGTTATGAGACCTTTTGTAGGTGTTGCATGTAGAAAATTGGTTGAGAGGAAAAATTGAGGAGTGAGACAACAATATTTATTGTGGCATCTAGAGTATATCCATCGTTCCTTCCATGGACACCATCGAAACGAAGCGTAAGAGAGGAAAATCAGAGTTGGGGACGATGGTGTGGTTATGGACAGAGAAGTCAGTGTTGTGGGCGGAGTTAGTTCAACCATTGGTGAGGACGAAGTTGTAGGAGCTAGGGCAGGCGCGACAGAGGAAAAGGGCAACATTGTAGCCGAAGACAAAGTCGATGATTCCGTAGATGTCGCATTCGCAGTAGAATTGGTGAAGGGCATGGGGGTAGTGGATGTCTTGGTAGCCGGCTAGGGTGCATCGGAGGTGATGTGGAGCACCACGACTTGCTCGTTGCATAGGTCAACATTGGTAGTCGAAACTAATGTGGCGGCTGATGAAGTTGTCCCTTTGATTAAGATGCCAATATTTGCGGTTTCTTTAGTAGCCCATCCACATAGAATCAACAAATCTTGCTCTTCTTGTTGTTGATAGGATGGTGGTCGCAGGAATAGTTTTCTCGAGCTTCCATTATGGTCACAAAAATGTTCTTGCTAAAGGAACATGTCTTTAAAGTTCAATCTCCCTTTTGAAATTAGTTTCCACTCTCTTTATCCTACCTTTTACCTGCCAGTTTTGAAGTTCATTTTCTAACTTCCCGTTTCAAATATAAAAAAGAATAAAGTTTCCAATAAGGTTACCATTAGTCAAATAGAAAGAAATAGTAAAAAAACTATTGGTGATTTCTTTAATTTGGAATCATAAAACGTGAGAAAGAAAAATTTATGGATTTTATCTACTTTTTTTTCTAGTTTAATTGGTATGTACATTTGGTCTAAAAATTTTTACACTCATATTCAATCACAACTCTTGATTCATAATAAATTTGTTAATTTTAATAATTACTACTTTAAAAGTCACAAAGTTATGTTTGAATGTTAGTATAAAACGCGCATACCAATTAAACTCTTTTTTTTACTCAAAATGATTTAAAAAACAAGAAAAATACAACAAAATAGTATTTTCAAAATTATCCATATTTTGTCTCTACTTAACTATAAACGTAAGAGAAATTTTATAATTGTAATTATTTTAATTATAAATTTTCTTTATTTCCATATCGATTTCTTTTCGAAAACAACTTAAACTTTCACTCTACTTCATTTTTCTTATCTTCTTTTTCTTTCTTTCATCACGTACACTTTTCTTTTGTTTCCATGATCTAAACTTTATTTTTAATTCCAGTAAATTAAATAAGAAATTAAGACAGAAGGTAATCACGATCTCCTTCTCTAACCTCTTTCTCACTTTGTTGGAAAGATGATTAGACGCCAAATACTTTTTATCACCACAAGATCATACTTCGCTTTGGCTGATTGATACGTTCAAAGCCGTAATTTTACCGTTTTATGTTCTAGCCATGATTAGTTGCTTTTATCCGTCGTTATTTGCTTTTGTGTGTCATGTAATTAAGGATGTTAAAAAAAATTCTCATTTCTATAACGTCCGTGAAAATATTAGTAGGAATAATTTATAAGGTACTATAATGTTTGCAGGTCCCCGTTAATACTTCTTAACGAGCATAATAAGTACTATAATATATGTAAGTAATTATTATTTACTAAATTAAAATACTATATTTACTTAATTAATTTGATGAAAATAATATTTTTATAAAATGAATCAACTTAAATTATTAATTAATGCTATTTTTTAAAATAAAAAGTGCCTAATTTCTAGAAATATTTTTTATAAAAAAATTGGTAATGTGAAGTGAATATTGTACTTATATTAAATATTTTGTATATATATATATATATTATAGATTCTTTTATTTTTAGATCCAATTAATCTTTTAAAAAATAGTATAATTTTCTTTTTATATTTTACAACAAATAAAATATTTATTTAATAAAATTTTATGTAAGAATAATCTTATTTAAAAATTTTAAAATATTTGCTAGTATAAAAAACTTTCTAAGTGCTTTTAAAATAAGTATCGACAAGTAATGAGATGGGTAGTGAGTGAAGGTTTTCTTTGTCAAGATATGGATAGTCACTACACATATCTTACCCAATTCATTTCCATCCCTACTTACTTGTCTTTAATTATTTCACTTATATTTTACTTTTCTATAATTTACTACATATAATCTTGGAAGACATTTTCTAAGCGATAAATCTATATGATTTAATTGTATTTTTAGTTCTAAAATATGAAATCAATTTGGTTTTAATTTCTTAAATTAAAAACATGTTTGTCTCTCAAATTTTAAAAAAAAACTTTTAGCTCTATATACATACTTTGAGGGATTAAAATGATTTTATAATACCATTTTTGGCTTCTAAAAACAAAATTTGAAAGACTAAAATAAAACATGATTTTAAATTCATTTGAAGATAAAGTCTAATTAATATGTGCTACAAAGACATGACTATTTTCATAGAAGTGTAGGAAATAAGCATAAAGGGATGTATGATATGGAGATTTAGGAAGCATCAAGAGCCCATCCACAACAAT
Organism: Psophocarpus tetragonolobus; assembly: GCA_037954015.1. Lineage (NCBI taxonomy): Eukaryota > Viridiplantae > Streptophyta > Magnoliopsida > Fabales > Fabaceae > Psophocarpus > Psophocarpus tetragonolobus. The sequence continues at coordinate 559,745 of CM075691.1, forward strand.
TTGTATAATTTCACAGCGGTGTGAGAGATGTGTTAGAGATAAGCATTAGGGCCCCTCTTAAAAGAATGTGGCACATGCCATAGATATGTAGGATATGTTGGAATGAATTTTATTGATTTTGTTTTGTTTTTTAGTTTTTAAAAAATGTTTTGGAAAATAATTTTCAAAAACTATTTTCTAGAAAAAAAACAACTTGTTTAGTAAATATTGTTTGAAAATTGTTTTGAAAATGTGAAAATAAAAAAACTATTCATATTTACAGAAATGACATTAAGATAAAACTTTGGAAATAAAACTACTTTGAGTTATCCTCCTTTTTCAATTTTTAAAACTAGAGAAATAAAACTATTTTTGAAAATTATTTTAAGAAAATACAGAAAATAGTTTTATAAAACTGTGTTGTCAAAGAGACATAACATGAGGGACTCAGTTTTATAGAGATGTGACATATATCACAAAGATGTGAAAGACATGCTAAAACAGAACCTCCGTTTTCCATACTGACATTTTCACATGAATATGTGCAAATTACTATGCAATTCTTCCATATGTTTTTCAAACCTTGTTGAGAATAGCTACACTTATATATGAGAAGAACATTTACAAATTTTTAACTTTATTTTTTATAATAATCAAATTACTTACATGATTACACCGCTAACACTGATTTTAATATCAAGTTTAGGTTAATAAAGAAAAGAAATTATAACTTATAAAATAAATATAATTTTAAAAATAAAAACTTATAACTAATTTTACTAATTGTTATTCCAAATAATGAAATATTATTTTTAATTCACCATCCCGTTATGAATTACCTAAACAAAGGAATGGTATTTTTTGTTTACTATATTCCGATCAATTCCATTCTATTATATTTCGGCCCATTCCGTTTCCACTCTACCCCATTCAAAATACCCTAACATGTTCAGGAAATTTGGTTTCCCCCCTGCATTTCAACTGTTTTTAGGAGATAAAAAATGTTTAAAAATAAGTTACATGTGGAACAACTGAAAATATATTATTAAAAAACTATTTTTGGTTAAGCTGTTTTTTCTATAAATTTAAACTGAAGTTTAATTGTTTGATTATTTTAGAAAATCTTTTTTTCTGGTTTAAAATTATACCTCCAAATAATTACAACTATCTATTAATAATAAAAATAAACAGTTGAGTAATTTTATTTAAAATTTATTATTTGAATTTTTTTTCGATATCCAAAAATAATTAATTATTTAAAAATTATTTTCAACAAAGTTATCCAAGCAAATATTAATTTCAATTATTTATAAATATAAAATAATGAATTTTTGAAATAATTTAATTTTTAGAGCTATTAGAAACACAAACTAGTATTTGTTTTATACAATTAAATTTGATTTCAACTGTTTTTTCATGAAAAAGGGTTTATTCCTGAATTTCAATTTGTTTTTGACATTAGATGAAATTTAGTAAAAAGCTTATTTTTTTTAAGAAAAAAAATATTTTCATGATAGAATAATGTGTTATTATTTTTTAGCAGTTTTTATTTTTCATTTTAGCTATTTTTATATTACTAGACTTATTCCTGAATTCCAATTTGTTTCAAACATTAGAGAAAATTTAATATTTTTTTAATTATTTTTATAATTTAAAGATTTGTAATCTATGATTATCTTTAAACAACTTTTTTTATTTAAGCTATTTTTATACTCTTTTATTATTTAAAATCTAGTTTTTTATTACATCTAAAAACAAAATTAATTATTTTGAAACCACTTTTAACAAATTTACTTAACCAAAATTTAATTTTGATTACAATTAATTATAACAATAATAGATGATTAAAAAATAATCTTATTTTGTTACCTATCTATCATCATTTGGACAAGATATATATACATCATACTGGAGATAACTCAATATGATATATTTGAAGGTAAAAGGGACTTTAATTATCATTTTCCCAAATTAGTGACAAACTATAAAGGAGAAATCATGGGAAAACAAATTGAGGAGGCCTTGAGAGAGTGGAGCCTTAGAAATATTAGTGCAATCACCCTTGACAATGCAACTTTTAATGATATGACAGCTGCATACTTGAAGAAGAGGTTTAGAAACATAAGGGGTTAGTTTTGGATGGAGAATTTCATATGTGATGTTTTGCACACATATTGCAATCTTGTAGTTGATGAAGGATTAAAGGAGTTGTTTGATTCAATTGCTAGTACACGAAATGCTATGAGATTTGTAAGGTCATCACCTCAAAGACTAGCTAAATTTAGAGAATGTATTGAATTTGCTAATATTTCATCTCAAAAGCTAGTTTGTCTTGATGTCCCAACTAAATGGAACTCAACTTACTTAATGTTATAAGCAGCTGAAAAATATGATTCTGTCTTTGAAAAGCTTGAGTTTTAAGGTTTAAGTTATGTTGAACATTTTGGAGAGGTTGGACTTCCCTCTTCTATTGATTGGGAAAAAGCAAGATCTTTTGCTAAATTTTTAAAAATATTTTATGATGCTACTAAGGTGTTTTCAGCATCTTTAAATGTAACCATCCACACAACATTTCATCAATTATTTTTTATTAATTTAGAGATTGAAAAGGCTAATGAGGACTCTAATCTTGATTTTAAGAAAGGGGTTTTGGTAATGAGAAAGAAATATGAAAAATATTGGGAAAGTGATGTAAATATTAACAGTTGGTGTATATTAGTGTGATCTTGGACCCAAGGTATAAGTTGAGTTATATAGCATGGTCCTTCAAAGACTTGTATGGACATAATCTAGTGTTTTTCCATAAGCAATATGATGTTGTGAAAGAAAATGTAACAAAGATATACAATTGGTATGTGATGCACATGGGCACAAAATGTTGAAAATCAATCTGTTGTTGCACAAGTAGGTTCTAGTTCAATTGACCAAACAACTCCTACTACTAAAATTGCTAATCACATGGCTAAGAGAGATGCCTTTAAGGCGCATTTGAAAAACAAAAAAGGTTGATAGATGAGAAAAATGAACTTAAACATATTTAGCTGAAGCCAACGTTGACATAGGCAAAAAATTTGACATTCTTGTATGGTGGAAACAAAAATTTATCACGTTTCCCAATATTGTGTATCATGGCTAAATTTTTTTTTACTATTCCCATGTCCAATATACCATCATAAAGTGTTTTCGGTACTAGTAGGAGAGTTTTGGATAATTACCGAAATTCTCTTAGCCTACAAACAGCTGAAGCAATAATATGTGTTCAAAATTGGTTGAGACCTACTTTGCAACAATTTGGAGAGTTAAATTTATTTAAATAATTAGAGAAATCTGAACAAATTGTAAAAGGTAACAAATATTTCTTTGTCATTATCATTTGTATTCTTTTATATTTTTCTTTGTTAATTTTAATTAATCATCTTCTTTTGTTATTCTAGAGTTTCAAAAAAGGGCTAGGGGATTTGAAGGAGATGAGGTTGTACCATCCACATCTGGTATTTTAGATGATGGAGCTGGAATCACACCATCTCAATCATATACAATAACTACTTCTTGAACCGTAAATTGTTTACTTATTTTATGTTCCCTTTTGTTTTATTTTGATTTTAAATACTTATGGTTATGCTATTCTTTGCAGGTCTGTTGTTAGACTTTTTTGCTTATTTTGGGGTGGATTCACTAAAAATCTATCAGTTGGTATTTTCATATGCATAATAGTAGTGTTGTTGTACACCTTTTGTGGTAAGAAAATACTAATTATGTGTGTATCTTATTTTTGTATTTATTTAAGTCTTCATATGATAATTATAATAATATTGCATAATGTTAGGAACTATTATTTGTGTTTGAAACTACTAATTATGTTTGTATCCTGTTTTGTATCATGTTCTCTTGTTTTGCTTATCTTCATGTTCTTATATTTATTTTTTATCATGTTACCTTGTGTCTCCTTACTTTCACTTTCATATTCCATATGGGATCATTATAGTTTTGTTTGAGTCCTCATGGTTGAGGCACTTTGCATCGATCTTAAGCTTCTTTTTGTAGAATTTTATTGGTAAGCTATGCAAATTAAAGTTTAATCTTTTGTATTTTATGTCTAATTTTTATTTCAACTTCTTTTTTGTTGATGCTATGTTGATGACTAGAAGAATTTTGAGGCAGAATTGTGGTTTGTAGAAATATGGTAGAACTCCTTGTTTATAGAATTTTATTTATATGCTATGAAAATTAAAGTTTAACCTTTTGTTTTTTATGTCTATTTTTTATTTCAGCTTTTCTTTTGTTGATACTATGTTGATGAATAGAAGAATTTTGAGGCAGAATTGTAGTTTCTAGAAATGTGGTAGAACTTTTTTTATAGAATTTTATTTATATGCTATGCAAATTAAAGTTTAACATTTTGATTTTTATGTCTATTTTTTATTCTCTTTTGTTGATGCTATGCTGATGAATAGATGAAATCTGAGGCAAAACTGTAGTTTCTAGAAATGTGGCAGAGCTAATAGAATCTTGGTAATAACAAGCATATATAATCTTGTTATTTTTCTTTGTTAAAAATTGTACTTTTAATTTATTGTTATTACTTTTGTTGGTAGTTATTCTTCAATCTTTGCTTACTAGAAGTAGATTACTTCATCAACTAGTTATAAATAATTGTTTGAAGGCTATAGATGTTGATGCAAATTGTTTACCTTAATGAACATGAAGGAATTGTCCACAATTTTGTTGGATAGTTGGCATTTGCTATAACTTTAGCTCTATGATTGAGTGCTTGGATCTTAACTAGTTTATGGAGAGTATTGTGGGAAAATGAAACCTTTTTTATTGGAGACTTCCAACTATGCAAACTAATCTGGTGTTGTTAAGCAAGCAAAATGTTGAACATTTGTTGGGCATAGGACATACAAATACAACTCGGTTTACCATATTTCCAGGTATTTGATTTTGTTTTGGAAATTTAGATGTTTGTCTATGTTAGAATTGCATAGTTTTCTAGAAATCTAAATCAAGGGAACTATATGCCGTATTATGATACAAAAACATAACATTATTGTTAAACTGGTAATGAGTCTACACTTTATGTATGCTTAACATTGTTGTTGTAGTAGTAAGCTTTGTGACTTTAGATGGTATTTTTAATCTTATTTCAATCTCTTTTCTTCCATTGAATTTTTTAATATTATAGTTTAGCATGAATATATTGATAAAGTAGGCAAGATTATGATTAAAGCAAAATTGGACATAACATTTATTTGTTGGTATTATTTTTAATAATCTCTTCACTTGTTGAGCAAATTTTTTTATAATTTTACTGTTTATTTTAAAATTTTACATATAGATTATTGACACACTATTGAGGATGTGCATCAAAATGTACTGTTTGTATTTAATCCAATATGGATATTTTGGTTTATGATATAAAACTAAGACTTTGATTTTATGGTCGATACATGATATGTTATTTATATTTAATTATAGTTAATTAATTTCTTATTTTTTTCAATCTATTTTTTCACTTTATCATTTTGGAACTAAAATTAAATTTAAGCAAGATAATACAAAAAAATTGGCCCAAACCAAGTTATACAAGAAATTGAAGTGAACCAAAAATTAAAAAAGGACAAAGGAGTTATAAAAATGTGAATAAATAATTTTTTAAAAAAAGTTTAATTTCTTTAGGGCCAATTAATTGTTTTGATAGTTTTAGCCCAAATCGAAATAACTCAACCGAATTAAACTTAACCCACCTTAATTAAAATAATATTCGGTCAGATTCAGATACAAAATTGGTATACATGACTTCAATCAGGTGAGATTTTTTGGACCTGAACCCAACCAACCCAACTCGATGTTCTTTCCTATTGTAGCACTTGCAGGGATGAAAATTCATTTGAAGGAACTATAATCTATTAATTAGTGTTAGTGTTTCGTAAACTAATCCTAGCATAACATGTAAGGAGAATTATTTCTAGGCTACATGCAGCTAACTGATTAATAATTTGCTTTCTTTTGATCCAGAAGTTCCTCGTCTAAATGGTCTTAATCTACCTACTTATTTACCTGTTTCATGCATGTCATCAAATTAAAGACTTTCATGCTAACAATTTAATTACTATTGTTTTTTCTCTTTTTCATTCATAGCTATCTCTCTCTTTGTTACACTTCAAATGCATGCAAAGAAAATAACGATCGACACAATTAAGTTGATACGCTGATATAAGTTTTTCTCTTTATACAAGCAAACTAGAATATTATTGAAAAATTCATAAAAAAGATTATTTGATGACACCCCTTTAATTAGGAAAGAGTAAGATCAAAAGAATGGTTTTAAAAAAGTAGAGTGAGAATATCAAAATTAATTTTTGAATGTCTAATTACCTGAGATATAAAAAGAGAGAAAGTAAACGAGCTTTCTTTCCAATATTGAACATGAAGATATATAAATGTAGCCACATAAAGAAGCCATGTCAAATAGTTGCAGTTTTTACACTTCATTTTTTTTCTTTAATATCAAATCACCTAGAAACATTTAAGGAGAAAAGACAACAGTTATTCTTAAAACTCTTTTATAATGAAAAGAAGAAAAAACGTAATATAAATAGATGGTGATGATTAAAAAATAAATAGAAAGAAAAAAAATACACTATTAGAAATTTCAATATTATTTGGGATTTTCAAGCAATTTTTCTTGAAAAAATTATAGAAAACATACTATTACAAAATTTAATATACATGTAATTTTTTCATGAACAATTAGTACTTAATTACTGATATTTTTTGCAAATATAAAATAATTTATATATTTTTCTCATTCAACTAAGAATTCTTTTACAATATATCAGTGATGACTGTAAAAGAAAATGAAGTGAAATAATTTAAATTGAAGGGAAAAAAAAAAATACGGCCATGATTAGACTTGCTGGGAAACTTTTAATATTTATTTATTTTATTTACTTTTACCCTCGCGGATCGCAGTACAACTTATTTGGTTTGATATTGAAGTCATGAACGTCAATTAATATATCACTACTAGTCTATTACTGCTACTACTAGGATATGTATTAAGAATTCATCTCCGTATATATAGATTTAGATTAAATTATAATAAATCTCTAAATTTCCTGGATGAAAATATTTTTAAATGATATATTTTAAGCCACCAAATAGTGTTTCCAGTTTTCTGTTTTTCGTTTAAATTTTAATTAATTAGAAAAAATAGTTTAAAAACCATTTAAAAAATCATAAATAATTAATGGACAGACGAATAATTTAAGCATGTATATTGGTCAAATGTGTGTTTTAGTTTGAAAAGTGTGAGAATTAAATTTTCAACTTAAAATGAAAGAAGGAAGTTTCTCATCGTCCATATGTAGTTATGTTGAAGAAAATAGAATGGCCGCTAATATTGTAATCGAATTGCAAAATGAAAAAAAAAAAAAAAACATTGTAGCGCGTGAATGAAGCAAAACCGAGCTTCGCTATTGCATGCAGTCTGCGTCGTTTCATCGCACGGTCTAACCATGGTCGGAAACATGACCATAGTTTATGTTTTGACTAATTATTTCAAAGCAAATGGCTTATAAAAAAAAAAAAAAAACTATTTCAAAGCAAACCCTTGAAAAATAGTTATCAACGGTTACTCTTTTCTTCGCAAGGAATTTTGGAAACACCAGTTTTCCATGCAAAATTTATAAACGCCACTAAATTTGAATATTGGATTGCTCATGCCATTAATTTCGAGATTTTTTTCCTGAGCATGGACGGAAAATAGCATTTTCCAACAATAAAATGTTAGAAACTTGGAACTTCTACTTCAAATGTTTCGAAAGTAATAAATTCTCATAAAATCATCAAACTATTTTTTAAATGAAAGTGTGTGCAAAATAATATTGATTAATGCTAAAGTTAGGTTTGATCGTACGTCAATTCTCACGATAGATAAGATACGTATAAATTTCCCCATAGATTCTCGTTAAGATTGGTGTTATCCTTACAAAGATCGAACACCTGTCATCCTTTAATCTAAAATCTTAAAAAATTGCTTCTGCATTTCTATATTTTTAACATTATTTTTCTTCTAAGGAAGTATTAGGATGTAAAGTTAAGAAAATATTTAATATGTAATGTTTTTAAATATATAATATGATATTTTAAGCTTAAAAAAAATTGAGTTATATATATAAAAGTTCGCTGCTATAAGTTTTTATTTGAAAAAATATCTTCAAATTTAAAGATGGTTGTTATATATTACTTTTTTTTTTTTAGCCAAACAATTTTATAACAATAGGAAAAGAAAAAAATGTGCTTCCCTTTGGTTTTACATATTACAATGATGTAAGATATTACAATCACCCCACCCATCATGATCCACTTAGCAAGAGTATGATTTGTTATCTTTGAGCACTATTTCCAAGAATTCACCTGAGCAACAAGAACAATCTTGTAGACCTCTAGCATATTATGAGAAAATACAACCCCATTTTGCTCCTTCCAGATATGTCAAAGAGTCTCCATACAAAAGCTCATGCTTTACTTTTCTCCGCAGACCCCCCAACCAACCCTAGAAAGTGATGCATATGATTTCGAAACAATGATTTCAAAATTACAAGACAAGAACAAATGATCAATTGTTTTTGTCATACCTCTGCACATGCCACACACAATTACATCCCTACTAATGATGCCCCCTCTTGGCTAAATTCTCCTTAGAAGCAAGTCTGTCAGCATCTATTATTCAAACTAGAGTTTGAACCTTTGGCAGGGGCCCCTTAATCCAAACTATCTTGAAAAAATTATCTTTGAACTAGGTTATTTCTATAGTCAACACATTGTACTTAAAAGACACGAGTATAGGTTGGGCCTCTTCAGAGTCCATGCTCATCCATCCTACACTCCCTCTGACAACTCCACCTTTCCTACCTTATTCTATAAATCGACTAGTAGCTTCGACTCCTAATTAAATAATCTTCTTCACTATACCCAAGTCCATTGATTCCTCTCATGGTCCCACATATATTTCATAGACGTTTCTTGGTTCATTGCTATCCTATATGATCTCAGATACATTTCCTTAAGGCAATGACCTCTCACCCAATGTTCCTTCTAGAAAGCTATCGAACCTCCGTCTCAAATGCTGCCTAATATGCTAGACCACCGACTCAATCCTTGTACACCCGCCGAACTTCTCGTCTCTACTGAAAGCACATCCCTCCATCATATAGAACAATGAGTACCCCTACATTCCTACAACCCATCTCTGGCACATGCTTATCCTTTAGCAGTTTAGCCCAGAAGCTCTCTTGTTCAACCTGCATGCACCATTTTCACTATCCTAGGAGCACTATATTAAATTTTCCCAAATCTCTCAGGCCTAATCCCCCTCCCTCCTATACACTTTGTCCCAAGACACCCAAGCCACCTTTCTAGTTTCCTCATTTCCCTTCATAAGGACCTTGTAAACATTGAATGTAAGTTGGAAGAGCCAACGGAATTGCCTTTATGAGAACCACCCTTCTAGCAAGAGTGATGTGGTTATTCTTAAATCTTGCCAGTCTCTTTCACACCACCTCCACCACCGGCCTCCACAAACCTTAAATTGGACAGATTATCTCCAACAGAGAGACCCAAATACTTAAAAGGTATGCTCCCTAATTTATAATTCAACCATACAAAAGCTCTATTAAGCCACCTATCATTCATAGATACACCAATAATCTCGCTTTTATGAAAATTTACCTTAAGTCCATAAATTAGCTCAAGTATTTGTAGTACTATTTTCATTGACCCCACTGATTCTTTGTCCATCTTAATAATAACGTATCATATGCAAATTGCAAGTGTGAAACGTCCATCTTTCCTACTAAGTAACTCTTCCACTTTCTACACTTCTCAAACACACTAGGTGACCAAGCTGATCAACTACAATGAGAAACAAATTAGTCGGGTTTATCATTACTTTGTAATGAAATCATGGCTTATGATTTAGTTGTAATCAATATGGGTTACAAGAACAAGATTAAGGATTTACACATACATATTTTGTTGAAAATTAATCTTAGGTGGTTGAAATTTTTATAATAAATAATTTATTTAAATATAATTAGATATGTATTTATTACTTATATATTTTTTTATTATTTTCTATCAATTTTAATATCATTATATTTGAGTTTTTCATTCCTTAAGCTTTCAACCTTGGTTTTTTGGTATTCTTAATTCCATAGTTTTAAAATCAGAACAAACTAGACTGTTCGATTCAACCAGTTGAACCAATAATTGGACCGTTCAATTAAACGGATCGAATCAGAAACTAGACCAATGTTTCCAATTTATCGATGAGCCAGTTAGGAACCATGAAAACCAACCAAGAACCAGGAGAATTGGCAAATACTAGTCGATTCATGGGTTTTCTTTATTTTTTGAAAATAAAGTATCATAAAAATATATAGATTTGCACTACAACAGTATCCATGAAGCACAAGTTCATGTAAGCGTGACTTTTGCCCGTTGCTACCTAGTCTATTTACCAAGCCCTAATCATAATTTAGAATATAAATGTCTCATAGTCATTTTAGGCAACGTAAAACTTTACCTTTTTGTAAAATTATAAAGATAACAAGACTTAAACTTAATAAGATGTATTATATTTGTGTACTATAAATCATATATAGTTTATTTTTTACTTAGTATATATTAATATATTTGTAAAAGAAAAAAAATTAATGTTTTATTGAATCTGGTCCAACCTCATTTGAACTTTTGAACACTAAATTCATGTCGTTATAAGTTTAATAATACTTAATTCAAATACACTTTATTACCAAGAGACAATTATCAACAAAGAAAAGGTTATAAAAATTATTAAAAGAAAAATAATAATTTTAAATTTTAGATTTATGACAAATGATATAATTAATTTTAAATTTAATTTCTTAATAGTAATTACAAATATGATTCATGAGAGACAATTTCTGCTCAATATTATCGTGGTTGAAACATTATGGACGAGAAAGACTTTTTAAGTATTTAACCATACTAAAAATTTATATTTTTATTGAAATTCAAAAAATGGTTTTTATTAAGATATTAAAATAATTTTAAATAATGTCATAGATTTTTTACTAATATTTGTATTACATAGTAAAAAAATCTCCACTAAAAGTTTATTTAATTTAAAACGTAACTACTTTGCATATTTAAAAGTTTAATAAACAGAGAAGCAAATATTTTGTATTAGATTCTAAATATATTTTTTGCTTCAATATTTTATTATTTTTTATTATTTTAAAATTTTCATTAACTAAAATTATTTATTTTAATAAAATATTTAATTTTATAGATAGATGTATTTTAACTGATCCGTAAATAAAGACGGGTATTGTACTAGTATAATTCAAAATATAACTTCATCTTTTTATATATATTTTCTAATATTAAAAATAATTTATTAACCTCATCTTTCTTAAAAAATTCTCTGTTTTTCCATTTTATGTTTTAAATATTTTTAAACTTCAAAAAAAAAAAATTGAGTTTGATAATATTATACACCAAGTGGAAGTAATTAATCACATACTTAGGCTTTTCTGTAGAAGCTCGGGTGAAAAAATTAACCAAGAGAAAACTTAAGTATTTTTCTTTGCTAATGTTCTAAGGCAAAGTCAAAAACAAATTCCTAGTGAACTTGGGTTTGAAAGACCTTGTGATCTTGGGAAATATTCGAGATTCCGTTTCACATAGGCGTGTGTCCAAACAATCATACAAGTTTCTTATTGACAAAGTCCAATAACGTCTAAGCAATTAAAAAAATTATATCTTATCTTTGGTGGTTGACTTACTTTAGCCAAATCAGTAGTACCTCTCCCCACTTATATTATGCAAACTAATCTTTTACCTATTTCTGTTTGTAACTTGATTGACAAGAAATGAAGAGATTTTGTTTCGGGTGTATTGGGGTGAAGAAAATAATTCTAAGTAATATGAAGTTTTGTGCCCATATTTGCTGGGCCTAGAGATGTTGCAAATTGGGCTGAGGGAGGCAGTGATTAGTGAGGACACAAAACATCAAGTTCGTCATAGCCAAGGAAGGTAGCATCTAAAGGAGACAATAAAGGAGGAATCTCGAGATTGATAGGGGAGTAAAATTTGACTATTGAGGGCTCAATCTTGAGAAGACGGATAAAAGGACTATGTGCTCAAGGCAACAAATAGAGGGAGCCAAATTAAAACTTCACTCGAGAATGAGGCATTGAAAATAAACTGTTTGAGCAACATGACTTGGAAAAAGAAGCTAAGACTTAAGGCTCAAGGCATCTCGAAGGTCGAAGACATGTGGAGTTTAAGAAACAATAAAAGGATCAAAGTTAAGGAGTCAACAGATAAAGACAAGAAGTCAAAGATTGGAGGTTACTACTGGTTGAGGTGGTTACTTGAAGTTAGGAAGTTCTTGGTAGTTTATTTCCATTGAGGAATAAAGTATTGCTTTATTTTAGATTTTAGGGACAAGTGTTCATTGCAGAAATGCCTATAAATACCTTTCACTCACACCAAAATCTGGGTTGAAACATTCACAGAAAATATTGTAAACTCATGACACCTAGACATAGTAACAAGTGAAGGGATTGAGATATATGTTCTTACAACTTTGAGGACAGTTCATTTTGCAAATTTCCTATATTGTTATTCCTTTATATTCATGCATTTATTGCTTTAATAAGATTAGAACTTTGATGTTTTCCTTTTAAGGTTTACATTTCTGCATTTACTGCTTTTAATTAGAAGTAAAACTTTGAAATTTTTCTCTTTGAGGTTTACATCACATTCCATTTACTTTATTGCACATTTAATTGCTTTCAAAACAATCTTTCATAAACAACATTGAGTACATCTTGATTGGGATTACTTTTCTTTTAATTTGGTCTTATGTACACCTTTGTATTCTAAAAGTTCCTAAAAAAATATAAATTCATGTTTTCATCAAATTTCACGTCTCCTAAGTCAACATTTCATGATTAATTGCAAACTAATTTGACTAAAAAAGAATTCACACACTGTACACCTTTGTATTCTAAAAGTTCCTAAAAAAATATAAATTTATTTGGTTTTTAGAGTCAGAAGTGATAATTTATTGATTTCAAATATTCATTTTTATCACAAACGAATTTCACCACAAATAGGGTGACACTGATTCAATGAAGGAAGTTCATAGGATTGGGTGGGACAAGTCATGCAGACCAAAGCAACTGGGAGGCTTGGGACTGTGAACAACGAGACAAGCAAATTTAGCCCTAATTACAAAATCCGGTTGGCACCTACTCAACAGGAAGAATGTTTACATGGTCCAAATCATCCAAGTCAAGTACAAATGTGGTGGGAAGGTTGTGCCTCTAATAGACAGATGGAGAAAAGAAACTAATTTCTAGAAAGGCATTACATATTTGTGGCAAAATGTTAATCAGAATGTGATCTGGAAGCTTCGAGATGAACTTGAGATTGACTTTTGGCTTGATAACTAGGTGCCTGAACGTGAACTTATGGTGAACTAGTGTATTGACAGATTGGTGATTCGAGAGGCCAACAAGGTCTACTTCTTTAGGAGTATTGATGGATCTCAGGATACTAGTAAGTTGACTGGAATCCTACCAGTAGATCTGCAAGATTGAGTTGCCCAGAAAGGACATGGGTGATGCCACCTCATGCTGGGGAAGTTCTGTAGATGGTTAGTTCTCAACTAAAGGTGTTTATCAGAGCCTTTTGGAACAAGATAGTACCCTTGCAAATCCCTTATTCAAGCTAGTGTGGAAGTGGGATGACTGAGCACATACGACTTTTTCTTTAGAAGGTCGCATGTGCTATTTTACCTACAAATTATTTGAGGTGCAGTAGGCATGTGGTAGATGTCCGAAATTGCTCCCTTTCTAGTCTTGAAAGAGAGAAAAAGATGCATGCCTTACACGATTGCAGTCATACACACAATATTTAGAGCCTAACAGGGGAAAATGCTATTCCAAATTTCTTCTCTCATCAGGATTCTGAATGTTGGCTTCGTGCAAATATAACTCATGTCAGTAATGGTGGAATTGATGGGTGGGCTCAAAATTTTAGTGTTGTGCTAGATTGAATTTGGTGGAGGCGAAATGAGTTTATTTTTAATAATAAGATTTGGTTTCTAGCTCAGGTGGTCCAATAAGTCAAAATCCCTCCACGTTGAGCTCAAACGAACTTATTAGATACTAGTAATTTTCAAAGATGTAGGTGCTTGCTATTCAGATACAACAAGTTTTCATGCTTGGAAGCCTCCAAGTGACGACACTCTCAAGATTAATTATGATGTTGTTGTCAGTCATCCTCATAGAAAGGCAACCATTGGAGGAATCTTTCGTGACTGTACTAGTAATTTTGTTCTTGGCTTCTCCCATATGGTGCCCTATTGTGATGTTGATAAGGCCGAGTTACTAGCTATCATATATTCTTTAATCGTGGCCTATGATCATAGTTTTCAGAATGTGACTATAGAGTTAGACTTCCTTAGTATGATCTAGCTTCTAAAGAATGGATGCTCTAATCTGTCAACTAAATTTACAAGCGAAGTGGAAAGACTTATTCTTATTACTTTGTCTTTGTTTCAGGTAGATCAAATATGCTAACCGATAGTTTTGTTAAGTTTAGGTTTCAAACTATCTATGAAAACACACTGTTTACAAATGTTTCTGAATCTTCATATGCTGTTTGTTTTGAGGATTTGAAGTGTATGATTACCAATAATTTAATTTAAATCTACGTTAGTTGGACGATTGCCCATCCGTTAAAAAATATTATATCACCAAATTTATATAACAAAAGTACCAAGTCAATGCCATTACGTTGTACATATGAGATACTAAGCCCTGCATAAAGAAAATAATGGGTTGGTGAGAAATCTACCAGTACACCTTTTATGAGAGCCATGTGCAAACACGTGTTAGACATGTGTTAAGCATATATGTTACTTCTTAGTCGTGGTTATAGATTTATATTTAAGTTTCATCGTATGACGTATTTTTGGATTATTCATATAATATATTATATGTAATAAAAAAATATGGAACGTATTATGTATAACTATTGCAAAGAATAATAAAATAATAAAAGAAAATGTTTAAAACATAATAATACAATCTTAGTTGAAATTAGAAAATATAAGAAGTATATATATTTAGATTTGATTCATTCGATAATTCATAGACTAGTGTTTAGGCGTTTCAGCAATACATTATTTAATAAGAATATTGATATCTATTCATATGAGCGAAAAGGTACAAGGGATACTCTCCCCTATTACAAACTAAATATATGGTCTCCACCGGTATTCATGATTACAAAATATATAGTTTCAAATTCGTCTCATTTCTTGATTTCACGAATAAAAACGGATTAAGTAAAATACAAAAAAAAATTTAAAAAACTCATTAAATAATCCAACATGTGAGATAAGAAAAGAGAAAACAATAAATAAGACAAATTAGAACATGATTTTCATCACATATTACATGTGTCCAATGTTGACAATTTTCTTAACCCTTTAATAATTTGGAGGACAGTTACTAAATTACAACACCTAGATTTGAAAAAAAAAAAAAATGTATCCGATATGTGTTTAAACTATTGTGTTACAGAGCGCCCTAGTGTCTCAATGGTGGAATCAAAAGTGGAGAAGAAGTTTTTTGTTTGGAAGAAGGAGTTGGTCATCCTTAAAAGGAAGGCTGCACAATGTAATGTTAGATCTCTGTCATTAGAATAAGTGGTATTGGCCATCGGATAGTTCTAGGGTTTTCTTAGTAGCAGGGACATATAGGTTCTTACAGGAGGGGCTAGTGGTAATAGGCCAACTTTGGACCCGCTTCTATCTAGGAGGCTTTGGAAGGAAAAAAATTCTTTCAAAAGTGATGGCTTTTTCTTGGAGGTTTCTTCTAAATAAATTGTCGACTATTGATAATTTATTGAAACGTACAATCATAATTCCTCCAGAATTGCAGTGTTGTCCCTTGTGTAAGGAACATCAAGTTGAAGATAGTAAGCATTTTTTTTTACCTGCCGGTGGCTCAAATGTTGTGGTTCAAAGTTATGAGGTGGATTGGTATTGAGCCCCCGTTACTTGATGATCTCTCTCTTTTATTTCATGTTGTAAGTTCTTGGGTGGTTGGTAAATGTAAAAGTAAGTGCAGATTTTTATTTGGGAATGCAGTCTATTGGAGTATTTGAATATGTAGGAATTCTATTGTCTTTGATAATAGATAGTGGAGTCTCCGAATATCTTTGATTTTATTCAGCTCATCTCTTGAAAATGAATATCCTATAGATTTTGATTTTAAGAGGGGGTGCGTATTCTCTTATTGGTGAAGTAACCTCATTTGTATTTGTTAAATATGTAGTTAGTTTGGTTGAGGATCCTTGATAGTTTGTGCGTGGAGATACCTTTAATAGTTTTGTAAGATTGGTTGTTCAGGATTTTACAAACATTTTGTTTCGCCCGTCTTTTTTTAATACATATATAAAAAAGCTATCAACTACCCCAACCGTTATGGTTTTTAATGATCATAAATGCCATTATATAAAACATAATCCTTGTCCGATAATTTCCTTGTAACAATAAATGACTATACTCAAACACATCCATAATCTTGGCACAAAAATAAAGACTTTCTACTAATATGTTTCAATATTAAATTAAGCACTGTGATAGAGAATAAGAAATATTGTTATCTCCGCTCCTCAATGCCAAACTGTAACTGAATTTTTTTCTATTCTTTTAATAAGTAAATGTTAGTTTTTATTAGGATCTTTTTCTTCTCTGTTATATTCAACAACCACAGCAGCTAAAAAAAAGAGACTTGTACATGTGGTAGCATTTTACAGGATTTCGAAATTAAAGGACAACCATTAAGAAAAGGTTAGCAAATAAAATAAATGTTTATAATTTGGGCAATTTCTCTATGCATTTTTGGAATTTTTTTTTGCATGTATTTCTTACTCTAAATTAAGGTTTTGGAAGGTGTTATGCAGAGGTGCAAAAAGAATTAGTAATCCTTGAAGTGAGGTTTGGGACCTATCAATACTAATGATCATCAAAGACTAAAGTAGCAATCCCTGTGGATGGTGATGTGATTGGTACTGCGTGTGGTGGTGGACGGTTTTGATGCAAAGGGTAGAGAAGTTGAAGTGATGTGAAACGCTGGCTTTGAACTTAAAAGTGTGTTATGTGCATCCCTTTGAGTTTGGTTAAAATAATCTTCCCAAGTTAGGGAAATTGCAGCTCATATGGCCAAGAAGCCTCATGAAGGGATACTTGCCAATGGCATCGCATCAGACCACCCACTCGCCTTTAGTAAATCTGATTTCTTCAACCAATCAGATTTTCTTTTATAGTATCAAAAACTCATCATCTCTTCTGCTAGAGATTTTTGTGTCTTCTTCGCCCACCACATAAAATAATTGACCTGGGTTGAAAGATAAGGTCAACTGGTTATTATAATAAAAAAGGATAAGATACTAGGTCAGCTACAAACTAATCAGCAAGAGAAAAAATAAAAGAAGAAAAAGAGATGGTTTTCAAAGGGGAAGGCGCAAAAAAAAAAAAAAAAAAAAATCCCCGTAAAAGAACAAGTATTCTTAAGCAACAAAGTTTGTATAGTCTTACTCCTTATTTTATTCTAGTTTTTTTTTTTTTTATGTATGTTATGTTTATAGTTACCTTATAAGATTATCTTTGTATATTTAATTCTTATCTTAGATAATTTTTTTAAGAGTAAAACCAGATTCTTCCCAATAAAAAAGTTTTTCTTACGCCTCTAGTTTTTTTTCTTTTGCCCATTGAGCAACTTGATGCAGTTTTATATATATAATATAAGAAATAGTCTGGGTTTAATTTTACTTTTTTTATTTCATTTTTTAACTTTTATTTTAAATAAAAACACATGTGTTAATTCATGCAAAGAATTGTGGCATTAACTAACTGATAATTTTACCTTTTAATGTTATCTAATATTTTTAAGAGTTTATTAATAATCTTTTGTACCAGAAACTTGTCCATAAATTAAAATAGAATTATTTTGTTTGTAATAGAAATAAAATATAATGCAACATGCAACAATTATATTTCTTTCTTAGGGTTAAAATAAATAAAATTAAAATAAAAAATAAAAAATTTATATTTCTTTCTTAGGTATTTGTTAAGTTAAATTCTTGTGATGGTGAGAATTATATTTGTTAAGTAAATATAATACAACACGCAACAATTATATTATATTTAATGTTATTTGATTGTGAGAATTTAGTGACTAATTATTTGTTAGTTTAAATTCCCGTGCATGAATTTTTTTTTATAAAAATAAAAGTTGTTATCTTTTGATAAAATATTGAAAAACAAATATACTGAAAGCGTTAATTGAGAAGCACATTTATCTTTAACATTATTGTGAGGATTCAATGACTAATCATTTCTTAGCTTAAATCCCTATGTAATTGTTTTTTAAATAATTTTTTTTTATTTATATAAAATTAAAATAAAAAATAAAAATTTATATTTCTTTCTTAGGGTTAAAGTAAATATTTGTTAAGTTATATAGTTTTGCACAATTAAATTAAGAGAAAAATACTTATATATTGACAGTGTAAAAAGTTTTACATTGACAGTTAATCACAACCTTTATATCTGATAAGTTTGTTAACTTTATTTATTAATATTTTAAAATTCATGTAAACGAAAGATACTATTTTAAATATTTTTATCCCTTAAAATAAAATATTAATGGTGAATTCATAATAAAATATATTGGTGCTAATCTCGTCGTGATCCCAGTTACGACATTTGACATATAGCTATTCCACTAGGGACATTTGTGAATCAAACCTTATCAAATTAATTGTACAAAATGATGACTTCATAATATTACTTTTACCATTTTTTTCTTGTTTTGTTTTTTTTTTTATACATGTTTTGCTTGGGCTTAACCTTAAGTTAAAATTTTATTTATTTATTTTTTTATTATATATTTTCTCGACTTATTCTTTGTTGAAATTTGGATAATTATTAAACTTATATGTTTGTATGCTCCTTACACACAATCCACTTCACACACATTCTGGGCTCTATACCTGATCCTGTCTGAATCTAGCAGTAAAAAGTGGCTTGATGGCTATTATTGATGGGCTTAACACTCACTTGGTAGTTGTTGAGTTACTGTTCATGTTGTTACTAATACTATGGGTTAATCATATTGAAAGGGGCTCTATACCCGATCCTGTCTGAATCTAGCAGTAAAAGGTGGCTTGATGGCTATTATTGATGGGCTTAACACTCACTTGGTAGTTGTTGAGTTACTGTTCATGTTGTTACTAATACTATAGGTTAATCATATTGAAAGGGTATGTTCTGTACTTGTTATTAGTATATGTGCTAGGTCTTTATCTATGTGATAATGGCAACCTGAGGACCAATAAATCTTTGAGAGTTTAGATTCACCTCCAAAAATATGCACTAATATGTGGACTTAATGACCTCCAAAATTAGGGTTGTGATCTTAGAAATTTCCTACCCTAGGTTTACCTTATCAGGTCACATGGGAAATGTGTTACTCTCACCATTTCTTTTGTACATATCCATATTAATATTAAGAATAGAAACGTATTCGTGCATCATACATTTATGTCATTAATGCCTAAGTTTCCTTTCTTGGTCAAAATAAAATTTATACAAAACAAAAATAAAAATGTCATGCATACATGCATATTAGGGCATATTAGTTTGCATGTTTTTCATTTAATTAATTTTTTTTCTCATGTAATTTCTCTCTTTTAATAATATAAAATATTTGATAATATTCAAGAGATTCAAAATCATACTAGCAATACATCAGGGCTAAACAAGATTTATACATAATTTCATTCATTCAAGTGTGATGATTACAAGAGAGGCTAAGTGTATATATAGCCTAATGAGAGAGCTAGACACTCAAAACTAGACAATGTGAGACTTTAGGCCTAATTAGGATTAGAGACACCTACTCTAAACCTAGGAAAGGTGCAAAAGTTAATCCAAAGGTGTGGGAAGGAAGCCCAACACACCTTGGACAAGAGGCCCCTAACTAAGCTTACCTCCTCTCACTAACTAATAACACCTCTTCTTCCTAATTACAAAGTAAATGGCCGAAATATATGACCCAAAAGGAAATTAAGAGCTAATTAATATTTACAAAGAGGAATCTATGGACTATAACCTAGTATGTCTATCTCCATCATGAGTTGAGGTCTTAATGAGTCTTTTCGAGTCAAGTCTTTCTCTATCCTCCTAGCTATGACCCTAATGAGAGAGTCCTTGGTAGGTAGAATTATATCATTATGTTTATAACTACCTCATAGGATTATAGAATTACCTTTATATATTTAATTCTAATCTCAAATGATTTTTTTTAGAATATAGTCTCACTACCCAATAAAAAATATGTTTTTACGTCTTTGTTTTTTTCTTTCGCGCATCAAGTAAGTAACTTGAGGTATATATATATATATATATATATATATATATATATATATATATATATATATATATATATATATATAATATTAATTTTTTTAATAAACATAATATAAGCAAAAGTCTAGATTTTTTTATTTCATTTTGGAATTGTTGTTTTAAATAAAAACACATGTATTAATTCATGCAATGAATTGTGACATTAATTATATATATATATAATATATATATATAATATTTATATATATATAATATTAATTTTTTTAATAAACATAATATAAGCAAAAGTCTAGATTTAACTTTACTTTTTTATTTCATTTTCGAATTGTTGTTTTAAATAAAAACACGTGTTAATTCATGCAATGAATTGTGACATTAATTGAGTGATAATTTTATCTTTTAATGCTACTTAATTTTTAGAAGTTTATTGAATAGTCATTTGCTATTGTAAACTTGTGCATAAATTAAAATATAATTATTTTCTTTTGGATAGAAATAAAATATTATCCAACATTCAACAATTGATAATTTTAATGGAATAACAAGTGTTATCTTTAATGTTATTTTATTGTAAGAATTTATTAACTAATCATTTGCTAGTTTAAGTTCTCATGCAAGATTTTTTTTCTTTTCATAAAAAATGAAAGTTGTCATCTTTTGATAAAATATTGAAAAATAAATATACTATAATATATTATGAGTTGAGTAGTAACATTTCTATCTGCAATGTTATTGTGAGTGTTTAATGACTAATAATTTGTTAGCTTAAATTCTTACACAATTTTTTTAAGGTAAACTATGTTTTTGGTATATGAATTCTTTTTTAATTTATGGTTTTGGTATATAAACTTTTTGTTGATTGGTCAATGTATACAAATGTTTTTTCCATTTAATATTTTAGTCATTCCGTTTATTTTAGCTATTAAGTGTGACGTCTTAAAAAAAATTAATAAAATAAGGGTAAAGTATGTTTTTGGAATGTGAATCATTTCAAATTTATAATTTTGGTACACAAATATTTGCTAACTAGTCAAGGTATACAAACATGTTTTTTCCGTCCAACATATCTTAGTTGTTCTATTTATTTTTGTTGTTAAGTGATGATATGCTATTCTATTTATTATTATTTTATTAATTAATTTTTTTAATATTTTTATTACGTTTTGTGGCAATTCCCCTTCCCATTCCCCTACCTACAAAAATATGTCAAACATGTTTTTTTTGTCACAAATTTCAAAAAAATTACTATTCACATCTTTCCCGCATTCCCCATCCCCTTCCCCTACCTACTCCTCTTACCCCATTTATATGTGTCTCCTCCATCCACATCCCATTTAAAACTCCTTTTCCCCTCCCTTGCTTATAGTACCCATTTCTCATTCCTGACTAGTGTACTCTTCCTTTTCCTCCTCCACGTCTATTTCATAATTTTTTTCAGATAATGAATGAGATTGCATTTCTAAATATAAAATTTTATTTCATAATGTTTTTTAAATTTTTCTTTCATAACATTTTTTAAACATAATTTTACTTTTTAATTAATTTTAAAACATATTTTTTGAAGATTATTATGAGATATATTTTTTTCTCAAATATTTTCAAACCAAAAAATGTTTTTATACCTTGACCGATCAACAAAAATTTTATGTATCAAAACCATAAATTTGAAAATGTTCATGTATCACAAACACAATGTACTCATAAAATAATAATAAATATAGTGACATATCACTACTTAACATGTAAAATAAACAGAAGGACTAAAATATTGGAAGGAAAAAAAATATTTGTATATCTTGACTAGTCAACAAAAAGTTTACGTACCAAAACCATAAATTTGAAATTGTTCATGTACCAAAAACTAAGTTACCTTTTTTTAAAATAAAAAAAGTTTTTTCATTTATATAAAATAAAAAAAATTATATTTATTTCTTAGAGATAAAGTAAATATTGTTAAGTTATATAGTTTTGCACAATCATATTTTAAGGTACTATTTTTAATAGACATTATAGGTTTAATACATTCCTTACACGTAATTTACTAACGAACCCAACGTTGACTTAAAAGAACATTTAATATATCGACGCTAATCTCGTCGTGATCTCGGTTACGATAATATTATACCAATACTTTTCCAGATGTAGCAAGGAAAACCATTGTTTAGGGTAGTCAGCTGCAAAACAATGAATATAAGCTTGTAATGTTCTATTTAGGACCTCTGTTTGACCATCAGATTGTGGGTGGTATGTTGAGGAAAATTTAAGTTATGTGCCTTGATGTTTGAAAAGGTCCTTCCAAAAATAGCTAAGAAAAAGGTTATCACAATTATAAATAATAGATCGGGGAACCTCGTGCAATCGAGAAACATCTACTACAAAGCGAGAAGCCAAGACAAAAGCTATAAAGTGGGTTGAGAGATCAATGAAGTGAGAATATTTTAGTGAAGTTGTTCACAGTGACCTAGATTACCATGTAACCTCTAAAGGTAGGAAAATGTGTTATAAAATCCATAGAGATATTTGCTCATAGTTTGCTTGGTAATGCAAAAGGTTTGAGCAATCCTTGAGATTTTGATGATATGTATTTGTTTCTTTGGCATGTAGGACAAAAAGTCACATACTTTCTAACACCATGTGCGGTTGATCCCACTTGGAAATCTAGAAAGGGAGTTAAATACATTCTTTTCAAAAAAAGAATTGTTGATTAACAAAGTTTTTTTACACAGAAAAAACTTATTTTAATTGGTGAGTATTATAATTTAAAATTTCTTTCACATCAATCATAATATTTCAAAACATCATATTCCTTTCACATAGTCAATAATAACAGTCAATATATGTGTGTGATTAATAATAAAATGACAGGTTACACAATGTCACAATGTTGATAAGAAAGGAATGCACAAATGTCAATGTAAGGTTTTATGCTATGATTCAAGTTAAGAAAATTTATAAGGAGTTATATGAATTTTCAAACAAACCTGTTTTAATGAATTAAAAAGAAGAGTGCCAACGGAGTGACTATGAATAATATATAAACAATTGATAAAAACCATAATTGTAGAAAGTATGAAGAAACAACAGTTAAAATTAATTAAAGTATGAGAGAAGGAAAAATAGTACACACATAATTTATACTAGTTTATCCAAATTCTTAGTCTATGTCCAATGTTAGTTTGATAATTGGAGTCACCCTTTTCACTATAGATTGAAGTACAAACACTATCGACACACAAAACTTATAACTAACCTTTGAACCCTACAATAAATCACCTTATGAAACAATATCACAAGAAACCACTAAGAAACCCTATCCTAGAATTCAAATCACCTTGTGAAATCCTATTACAAAGAACCATTAGGAAACCTTATCCTAAAATTTAGACTACCTTGTGAAACCCTATCACAAGGATTTACAAAAAAATCCTATTTCAGCTTAGCCAAAATAGTTTGTGATTGTATCACATGAAATCAATGTGAAACTCTATCCTAGACAATAAGCCAATTAGAGAGTAAAAGATAAAATAATCACATCTAGTGAGTGTCAATGTAAAGAATTAATATTAGATCAAAAGGGAAAGTCAAATTTTGTTCTTAATCAATTTTGCTAAAATAATATTTGAAGGATTGAATGATGGATCAAACTTGATTTGATTAAAGAAATGCCTTGAATGGACTTCAAAAGAATTTCTAAAACATCAAGTTAGTCTTTTAGAGTTGTAAGAATGATGCAAAAGTGTAAGAGTGAATTTTCAAAAGGCTTCTTAAGCTAATTTTTAAATGGGCTTCCTTTAAATAAAAAAAAAAAGTCTTCAAAACATACTTGTTTAAATCAAAATGTAAAATATTTTAAGAATAAAAATCTTAATCAAAACTAAGATTTAAGATCGAGAATATATTAGTAACCTTGAAAAATGAACTTAAGACTTATAGAATGTAAATTAAAACACACAAGACTAAGTTCTAAAACAATCAATAAAAAATTACATTCATACATGTTTGACATATTAAAAAAAATAAAAACTCAAAAATCAAAATGAAATATAAAAACCATAATTTTCATGTGCAACATGCGCAAGGCTCGGCAAGAAGAAAGAGATGGTAATTTTGGCCAAGGTTGTAGCGCCACGTTTTGTTCAGGTATAAACAGTCACTTATTAAAGTATAGTAAGCCATTTTTAAAATGAGAAGCAATTGAGGTTGTTCCTCAATACCCAAGCTACGAGAAAGTGTGTCTACTACCCTGTTTTCATAGACTGGCTTTATAATATACTATATTTAAATCCATGCTAGGCACACGTTCATATAAATTAAACATTGTATATCTTTAAATAAAATTATATATTAAAATATTGTTAGTAATTGAATGCATTTGTTTTCTTTATAAACTAAAACAAAACTTGTGGAATAAATAAAGTTTTTTTAAGTCTAAATTATCCACATATAAACACGTCAATACTAATAATCTACACTTAAAACACAATTTGATAGTATACTTCCTTCAAGAAAATTTTGACCCTAATAAATAAAGACATGAACTATTTATGAAATAGAGTACGAGGTTGTAGAAATATATACAAACAATTCTCCTTTACATAACAAATAGAAATAATATTATCTGAAATAATTCAATCAGTAAATACATACAAATTCAATTCGTCCATTATATTTATCAATAAATAATCAGTTTATAGACAGATCTTCTTTGTCGGTAATATCTGTCAACAAATTAAAATTACAACAAATTAATATCTATAGATAAAATTTTGTAGAAACACTGACAGAAAAAAATCTGTTGGTAATTTCCCGTTGGTAATAATTTCTTGTAGTTTATAAACAATTCTCCTTTACATAACAAATACAAATATTATGTGAAATAATTTTGAAAACTGATTGGATCGTAACTAACATGAAATAATAAAAGAATTAAATTGATGGAGTTATAAAATTGATTTAATAATAAAGTGAAAAATAAAATAAAAATTGTGAGTTTAAACTTTTTTCGTAATAAAATTAATCATTAATAACTAATATTTATCTATAAAAAAAGAATTAAATTGATTTTTTTTTAAATTTCAATACCACCCATTAAACTTAAAAATAAATAAAAATTTATACTATATACCTTGCCGTTAGTTTATTTTTCTTTTCATTTTCAATTCACTTGTTCTTAGTAAAATAATATTTATACAACAAATTAACATATATCCTTAAAATAAGAATGGTTTTAAAATGGTCAACCTATTGCAATTGTACATATTTACTTATTTATCTTGTCATTTCATTTATGCATAAAAAATTTCAAGAGTTTATATATCATTTATGTTTGTAAATGCTACCATTTTTAGAAAAGGCAAACTATTAAAAAATAAATTGAAAAGAAATTATCTATTTATCTAAGAAAACAATATCAAATAACATAAAAATATATGAAATTAAAAATAAAATAAACTCAAAATAATATATGTAGAACTCAAAGTCATATACAAAACACACAATCAAACACAAATAATATAATTGAAATATCAATTGTAAATAACACTAAATTTTTATAAAGACAATAAAAAGGAAAATGATAATAGGAAGAAAGGGAAGATGATAACAAATAAGAAAATTTTTTAAAATCTAAACTAATATATGCTTGATAAGTATATTTAATTGTTTGCTTAATAGATAAGGTACCTTATGTCAAGTGTGTATATGTAAATATTTGATAGATAGGGAAGGTGCGATGTGGACGCGTTTTGTTTGCAGGTTTTGTATCACACGCAGATGTGTAATTAAATTTAACTAATTCGCTACTTCGCACGCCTTGTACTGAGTCTATTGCAATAAAAAAGAAGAAGAAGCCTGTAAAACGAGGTTATTGTCAAGAATATTGATTAGAAATAGAAAATTGTGCAGTCATATAGATACATTTAAAAAAGTAAAAGCGTGCCACGATAGAAAATTAAAATAGTTTAATAGAAAAATGGTATATACTGAATTAACTCAAATTATTTTAATTGCATTAATTTATGGTTACAATAAATAATAAATGTTTCTTTATTCATTATTTTATTTTTAATTTAGACGAGTATTTGAAGAATGTTCATTATTATATTGAAATGTTTAAAAAAATTAATGATAAATACTTGTATTTTTAAAATATTATTTTTATTATAATAATGAGACTTTTATTCAGCACATTTTAAAATCATTAAAAAAGTGAAAGTTTGAATATTTTACTCAAAATTTATATTTTATTGTTAATAATAATAATAATAATAATTATAATTATTATTATTATTATTATTATTATTATTATTATTATTATTATTATTATTATTATTATTATATAAGTGGGTTTGCTCATGTTCATAATTATGATACTTAATTTAACGGGTTTAAGTATAATAACTTTTTTTTAAAAAAAAAAACTGACAAAATAAATTATCCATATTATTTACAAAAATATTATATTTTAATTTTATTTTTGATTCATAAATTTTAAATCTCTCAATTTATGGATTTATTTTTAAATTTAAAAAAGAAACATGTGATAATTCACATTTTTATATATTTTTAATGTAAAAAAATGAAAAAACAACTTAGGCCTTGTTTAGTTGAACTCCCAGTTTTTCTAGAATGTTTTCAGTTAGTTTTTTCAAAAAATGAAAAAATGTGTTTATATACATTTAAATGAAAAATTCATTTCCCATCAAAGAAAGGGTAGCGTGGAAGAGAAGGAGAGATGGTGAAAGTAATGATTGGAGGTGCAAAAAAAACATGAAAGATAGCCACAACTACAAGAGAGAGGTGGTGGTGGGAAGCAATGAAAGTTAGCATTTACTATAGTAGAGAAGTAGTAGGAATTAGATAAAAGAAGTGTGAGAGATGACGACAATGGCAATAGAGAGGGGATAGAAGTCAAAGTAAGAGGCATGAAATGAGAGGGAAAGGAGGTACCGATAGCGAAAGTCGGAGTAGAAAGTTTGAAAGGAGCGAAAAAGATGGTGAAAAAGACAACAATAAAGGATAAAAAACTCGATGTGGTTGAAAATAAATAATTTTCTGAAAACCAATTTTTTATTTTCTAAAATTTTTCTTTAAAAAAGTGGGGATTTGAACAATGTTTTCGGTTTCCTTTATATTCGTAGAAGAATTTTTTCACTTTTCCTAGAAAAAGTCCAACTAAACATTCTGTTAATTTTCCCGCACTTGTTTTTTTATAGAAAAATCTACAAGTAATTTTTTAGAATTCTTATTTCTGTAGAAAACTCCACAAGTAATACCACAATACCTAGCTAAATAATCTGTAGGTAAATCTACATGAAATTTATCCTACTTAAAAAAATAATAATTTAATTCTGATGATTATAACTTTTTTAATATTATATAATTGACGGATAATCTTAAATAATTACTTTCTTTTAATTAAAACTATCATGTCTTTTTCACTAATTTTTTTTATTTTATTTTTCATTTTTTTAATTTTTTCTCTTAAAAATGTTTATAAATATGTTTACC
This sequence comes from Psophocarpus tetragonolobus, assembly GCA_037954015.1. Lineage (NCBI taxonomy): Eukaryota > Viridiplantae > Streptophyta > Magnoliopsida > Fabales > Fabaceae > Psophocarpus > Psophocarpus tetragonolobus. Next base: position 587,739 of record CM075691.1, read on the forward strand.
CCAAGATACATATAATCCAAAACTATCATGAACTCATGATCTACTTAATAATACCTAATTTCTATATGACATATATGGTTAAAGGTTATTAATACTTTCTAATCAATAAAAAAAAATTTATTCATGTAAAAATTGAAACTATACAATAATTTGTCTAAGATAAATATCTATATTTTATTTTTGATACACTACATTTCAACCATGACCAAACCTTGAGTTATGATGAAGACAAAATAAAGTTACGAATCAATTCAAGGCAATGACTTGTTAGGATAAAAACATAGGACAAGGAATTCACAAATTTAAAATAATACTTATAGAAAAAATTATTAATATATTTTTCTGAATTCGTGTTTTAAAAAGTGACATCGATACTTCTTTAAATCATTCTGTTCAAAGTCTCAAGAATCAAACAACTTTAAATTTTCTCTTTCCTATAATCGATTATTAGAGAGTTTGTTTATTCAAATTTGAAATTCAAAAGTGAGAATCGCACATAAATTTTTAAAAATTATGTAATCGATTACCAGAAAAGCTGTTATCACAAAAAATTGAAAAGTCACAACCTTTCGTAAAAAGGTACAATTTTTAAGTTGTGTAATCGATGACCAGTGGATGTAATGGATTACCAGTAAGCTGTTACGAAAAGTTTGAAAAGTCACAACCTTTCATGAAAGAACACATCACTCTGGTTTTAACGCTATAAATAAATGATTTTTCTTCTGTTTTAAAACACGAATTATTCTTCCAACCTTTTACAGAACAAAAACTCTTGTCCAAACACTTGTAAATTCCAAAATAATTCTTATAGGTTTTCCAAGTTGTATCATTTGCTCTTTAAGAAAGATTCTCATTCTTCTTCTTGTGATCACTCACTGATTGTATTCAAGAGAGACTTCTTGAGTGGGAAAAAGAATCTCAAACACAGGGAGAGAGCTCTCAAGGTGATTGATGATTCCTTCATTTGTAAAGTGATTTACAAAGATAGGAAAAGCTCAAGTGGGGTTACTTAAGGAATGGACGTAGTCAAGTGGATTGGCCAAACCAGTATAAAAGGAGTTTGCATACTTCTCTTCCCTGTACTCCTATTTATTTATTCTGTTGGCATATTTGAACATTTCACTTTCATTTTCAAATATTCTATTATAAAATCAAGGGAAAAAAACTAAGTTAAAACTTTTATCTACTTAATTCACCCCCTCTTAAGTAAATTGAGGTTACTTGTCCAATAATGATGAAGACAAAACAAAACAAAGTTACGAATCAATTTAAGGTACTGACTTATTCGAATAAAAACATAGGACAAGGAATTCACAAATTTAAAATAATATTTATAGAAAAAACTATTAATATATTTTTCTCCTATAAATATATATTATCTAGATAAAAAATAAATATATTAGAAACTAACAGTTTATCAATATTTAAAATATCCAATAAACAATAAAAAATGGAATCATTTGTATCATTATCCACAACAATAAAAAGGAAGATTTTCCGATAGGAGTAAAGGTCCATATTCTTCACCAAGACTAATGTACAATGGTAAAAAGAATAAAATAAATGTAATGAGATCAATAAAAAAACAAAACCCTAATATAATATTAAAAATAAGTTAAGACAACATATCTCTCTCAAACACCATCTAATCCAATACATCATTGTTATTAAAACTAAAAATACTGAAAAAAACAACATTTTTTAAATATATTAAGTGCAAATTCACATCATGTATACTCAGAATTGAGTTAGAAATACTAAAAAGAAACATTTTCTTAAATATCTAAGTGCAAATAAGTAACAACTTCTAAACTATTTCTATACTCAAAATTGAATTAGAAATACTAAAAACAAACATTCTTATAATATCTAAAGTGCAAAAGATGACTTATTGGTTCTCAATTATTTCACATCATGTATATTAAGAATTGAATTAGAAATACCGAAAAGAAACATTCTTTAAATATCTAAGGGCAAAATATCAATACCAAATTCTGAATTATTTAACATCATGTATACTCAATTTTTTTTTTAAGAGAATGGGTAATCGTCCACTAAGAGAAAATTATATTGATATAGGAGATATTGTACAACTAAATCATGTAAGTACTAAGAAGATAAGGATCTGAGATAGAATAAAATACAATGTTGGTCTTATCTAATGTCAAGCCTAACTTGGCAAAGATATTGGCTAACAAATTTGATTCTCTGGGAACAGAACCAAATATATAGGATTGGGTTTCCCCACTCCTTCGATAGATCTGGTTGACTAGGTGATAAATATAATGATCAATAGTGCATCCTTCTTCGAACAGTTGGATCACGTTTAGGGAATCTGATTCAATAACCAAAATATGGAATCCTATATTCATAGGCCACTGTCAAAGCCTACAAAACAGCAAGCAAGCAATTTTGCTTGGTCAACGTCACAAAAGGGAATTGAATGAGCAAACCCAATTACAAAAGTGCCCCTCAAATCCTTCACCACACCTCTAATAGTCGTCTTCCTTCGAGAGTTGAGAATAGTTGCATCACAATTAATCTTGAGGCTATCTGGGTTTGGGGGTGACCAGGTAACAGTAACTTTTTATATCATGGCTACTGTGAATTGAAATTTTATACAAGGCATACCGTGCACATTCAATCAAGTAATTATTAAAAGAAATAAAAATTGTCGAATTGATAAATCCTAGAGTATTTCTCCTTCCACCTCTCAATTTTTTTCCTGCACCATCATCTTCATGTATTTTCAAAAAACAAAAATATGCTTAGGTTAAAATTTGTATAATCCAGATACAACTCCATTTCAATTCTGTGTTTTTCATCTCCGTCTAGCATTTGTTGCTAAACTGGGACCTTGAGGAGCTTCCCCCCTCCTCATGCGTGCTTATCCTATGTGTCTTGATTTTCCATCTTCATCACTAGGTATGTGCTTATCTTTAAACTTCCTCTTCATGTTCATTGAAAATTGCAATTCGAATTGGTGGAAGTGTCAATCCGGATTCAATATTTGATGGTGGTGCTTCTTGCTCCTGATAAGGTGTTCTGATTTATGCAATTTAGTAGTTCGAATAGGTGAATCCAGATGAACAAAATCGTGTGGGGAACAATTCCAGGTTGGGAAATTCGAACTCCTTGTTAAAGCAGTATACACTAAGTTTAGCACACACAATCCAAGAACAAGCAATCCAGAGCTAGTTCGAAACAAGCAATTTGGAACCAGTTCGAAATAAGAAATCTAGACCCATTCTAAAACATGCAATATAGAACTTATTTTTTCAATGTTCAGATGAGTTAATATAAATTACTTAGTTCGGATTAGGTAACCAGGAGGTTTTTTAACCAATCTCATATGGATTCATTAACAAATTATTTTTTATAAGTCTAGATTAGGTCATTCGAATTTGTAAAAATTATCTCTAGATTAAGTAATTTGGATGCGCAAATTTTTTTCAAACCTACCTCCAAATTATCTGCAAAAATCAAAATAAAATAAGAAATCACTTATTAAATGAGAAACTATGTAAATTACAAGGAATAGAAAGGGAGATGTAAAGGAAGTCTCAATTAAAGAATGAAAAAGAAAATATGCAATAAAAAGCAAAAAGAGAAGAAAAATAAAATATAAACATGACCATGGTTGTGGTTGCCATCATCGGGAAGGAGAGAGTTTGCAACAATGTTAGATCATGAGAAATTTTTATCTAAAGAAATTTTTTCTTTTTCAAAATATATGAAGATATAGAAATAATAAATTCTCATACATTTAAAATCAAGGTCACTTAACCTAATCAAGAATCTAAAACGTGAAGGAGCCAAAAACAATTTAACCCTTGAAACGGTATTTATATAGATAGTCAAAATTGTCGTTACATTTTTAATTTTAAGTTTTTATTTGATAGGAGAATCAGAATTATCTAAAAGACGTTAATGGTTACACTTTTTAATGAAAAAATAAAATAAAATAGGTATTAGTACGTGGTTCCTATTTAATATTTAAAAAATAGTTTCCTTTAAAAAAAAAGTGTAAATTTTCTGTAAAAATTCATTTTTTCGTTTGACAATTTTTTATGTTAAAAGTTGTTAAATATATTATTTTATTTATTTCATAAAAATATTTATGAAAAAACAAAATTACAAAATAGGTTCTTAAAAAATTGATTAACTAAATTTTTTCTTTAAAAGTAACTGTTAAATTAAAAATAAACTAAATAGATTTTAAAGTATAAGTAGTATTAGTTTTAGGCGAAAGTAGTATTATCCCCTACAACTCTAGAAACATTGATTAACATGTCATATCTCAATTATTATTAGATGGACTCCATTGCACTATACGGAGGATTTGGATCACAATCAAAGATCTTGATTTCAGTATTAATGTAATTAAAAAGAAAAAGAAGCAATATTACTATATATAAATGATTTTGAAGGATGTTTTGCTTGCTTGTTTCCACCTCATGATTTTGTTGTGTAAATGTAAACGCAGCTTTCAATTATTAGATTCCATCAAAAGCGATATCCATTTTTTCAGTTAAATCTGTTCATCAAATGTAACATATCACTGTCAAAAGTAGACTATCGGCTCTTTGCCCATTAAAAAATAAAATAAAATAATAATCAGTCCAGCATAATAGCATATAATAAAATTAGTCTACACCCAACCCATGAATTTAGTAAACAACAACATTATTTTACTTCAATAATCTTCAGTTTGAATCTGTATATGAAATTATGTTAACAAATTTGTTGTTAACAGTTGTTGCATAGGACTAAAACAGTATTCTCTCCCATTAATGTCTTTAATTAAAAATAATAATAAGTCCTAAGTACGTAATACATGCTTCCATTGAACAATTCTTTTGCTTGACTTGACTTCCACAAACCTTAAGAGACGGAAACCATCAAAATATATGAAACTGTTCAATGTTAACACTGTTCAACTGGTGGCTGTACGTGGCCCATGGACAATAATTAAGAAACAAAACTACATTAATTTTCGTTTCCATAAACTACTAAAATAAAATATTATACATGGTCAACAAATACGAATCATAATTCTTATAATTGTTAGACTAAATTATACATGACTCTCCTAAAATTGTCTTTATTACACTTATTATTTTTTCATTACTTTTAGTTTTTAAAGGAGTTGGTGTAGCATTTTTTGTGCAAAGAGAATAGTACGTATAATAATGAAAATAAAATTTTAGAGAATTCAATGTAATGGAAAATGAAAAAGTTATGTATATTTTAGAGTTTTTATAAGGTTCAAAATGAAGGATGATATGTATATAATAAGAGCCATTCATATGGAAGTTTTGTTCTGTTATTTTTTAGATAATTATTATAAAAATTAATAAATTTATCACGCGTAATAATATCAAAATGTATTAATTATATTGGTAAATCTTGCACTATTTATTTATTAAAATATTAATAATTATATATGCTTTGTTATTATTTTCTTATTTGATTTTTATCATTTTTTCAAGAACATTTGTTCTGTTATTATTTTATTTTCAAATATTTATATTAAATAAAAAACGTTTCTTATATACTGTTTGTGTATAATTTTTAAAAATAAAATATACACATATAAGCATTTTTAATTATTTATAAAATAAAAAATTCAAATTAAACTTAGTTTGTTTTATTAATAAGCACCTAAAATCTAGAAAAAATAGATATTTTGTCTGATTGCGGTATATCACTCTTTAAAAAGAGTATCATTTTGATGTGATGTTAGTGATTTCGTAACAAATATGTCTAAAGTCTAATATATGCTATATTCCGGACTCTTTGACCTTTAAGGATTTAAAATGGAATTTTTTAAATGTTTTAAGATGGAGTTTAAGGGTGACAAACATTATTGAACAGGATATATACACTTCGATCTCAACTGAAAATCTCGGGAACTATATATAGATACCTTGGTCTCGACACATGACCAGGGCCGAATACCGTGTTTGGTGATACTCGACCTGTGGTGAATCAAGTTTAATTAATACAAATCTTAATATTAGATGCCGAAAACCCACATTAAGGTTATATTACATAAGTCTAGACTGCTTAAGCAAGGCCCAACAGGCAAAGACTCAGTTCATCCCTATAAATAGATAACAGTATCGAGGTAAAAGAACACTGAACAATATTCTTTATCACACTAACTTGAGCGTCGGAGTGTCTTTTATAAGTATTACTCCTGTTCTAGCTTTCAACATACAGATAATCAAGTTGAAGAGGTAACAAAAAAGGTAAGAATTACCCATTTTCCAGGAAGAAATATATTTTACACTATTAACATTAATAACTTAAATTGATCCTCTAGAAAACTTAATATAATTACTTCCTTATAAAAACTTAATATGAGAAACTACCTTCGCTTCTTTGTTTACAGTATTACCGTTTTAACCGTGATAATTTGCGAAAACGACGTGAGATTCTACCCATGTTTTGTGCTTAATTGTTGCGTGGTTATTTTTATTTTGCTTTCGGGTCTGTACTATCTAAGTCGTAGGGGTTGTGTTTTTTTTAATGCGGGAGTAATTTTTGTTTATGTTTTATGTAAAGGAAATAATTTTTTAGGGATATTTTCTTGGAACGGATACTCATTATTAAATCTGGTGTTTAGAACCATAGTAGGTATTGATTAGTCAATGTTTTGTGATGACTATATAGGATATTTGTAATAATTTGTTTCACCTTTTCTTACATATAACATAAGGTTAACACAATCGATATTGTAATACAACTTGGAAAAATCATAAATATAGAATCCTAACTGGAAACGTAGATTTTATAAGAATTATAAAATATTAAAATTCATATGTATATGGATTGAAATACTAAATTAAAGTTAAATTTATAATAAAAAGTTAATAACATAAGGTAAACACTATAAGTTAAATAGCTAACAGTTAAAATTCATATTAAACTCAAATAGTCAAAACTCAAATAGTCAAAATGCTAAATAAAACAACTTCAATTCTTCAAATTATGTACTTCTAATTTGCAACAATAAAAGATCTTAAATGTTAAAACATTTAATTAGTATTTCTAGAACTCTATCTAAAATAAATTATCTAAGTTAAAATCATAATCATCTAAGATGTCATTATTTCTTCCATCTTCTTGATCTTCTTCTCCTTCATTAAACATAGCAGCAAGATGACTTTCATTTAAAGGTGGAATTTGAAGAACATCATCATCATCTTCATTTGAATTTGAAACATCCAATTCTTTAGTGAGTTCATTGATTTCATTCATGTCGTCAACTTCATCACTTTCAAAAATCCATTTGTTATTAGATTCAATATCATCAAGTAGTGGTAGTTCTCCATTTCTTCTTCTAGCTTGCTTTGATTTTGCCAAATTTGAATTAGCCATGAGAAAAACAACACTATTCATGGTGTTTTGCTTCAAATGGTTTCTTCTCTTTATATGTACCTAAGCAAATTCAAATGCAAAATCATAAGGCTAAGCTAAGCAACTAAATTATGAAAATGTATCACATTACATAATTCAAGTTTTACTCACCCTCTCAAATGTACTCCAATTTTGCTCACATCCAGAAGAGTTGCAGGTCAAACTTAATACATGAACGGCGAAGTTTTGTAGCTCAGGATGTTCATTTTCATAAGTTCCCCACCATGTTGCTAGAGGCTTCTTACCAACTACTCTAATTGTCATGGGTTTACCAAACAACCCTTTTTATTTTGGAAGTCTTCTATTTGAACATCAATTAAAGTTTGTTCATCCTCATCCAGTAACATAATTTCTATACATGCAATTGGACCCTTTTTAACTTCTAAATCAACTCTAAAATTAGGTCCATAATGCATTTTCGGATTAAGATAATAGGCAACAACATGTACAGGCTTGTGAAGTTGGTTATCCCGTATTTCATCAATGATATCCCATGGAGGCTCATAACTAAAACAAAATAAATTAAATGCCAATTTGATTTTGACTTAAATAAAACTTCAAACAAACAATTATAATTGTAAACATAATTATTTAATCAATATATACATTTTTTCGTTCAACTGTTTTTGGATATTCTCCTTAGCTTGGTCTATTCCTCATAAAGAAACCCCATAACTGATTTCTCATTTGAATCAATCATTCGAAGAACTTTAATCAAAGGACACACACCTCTAAGACAAATTACAATATTCTTCCAAAATTCTTTGTCCAAAATGATATGTTCAAGTAATCCCCCCTATTTTGTTGTTGCAAATCTACTGTTCTTCCATTTGTTGCTTGTAAACATTCTAATTAGAGCACTTTTGCTCTCATGGATACAACCTAAAGCAAGGTAAAAAGTGACAAAACGAGTTAAACCTGGCCTTACTAAGTCTTTTCCTTTTGTGAAGTGGCGTAGTAAACAAATGAAAGCACTCCTTATATATATATATTGTTATTTTTCTTGCTTTAGGAATTGTTTCTTGATGAATCGAGATCTTCTTTTCAAAGTCTTCTAGCATCAAGTCGACACAATGTGCTGCACATGGTATTTAATACAACTTTGTCCTCTTTTCCATCAACAATTTCCCAGCAGCTTTGTAATTAGTAGCATTATCTGTGACAACTTGGATCTCTTCCCTAACCTCTTCAACAACCTCATCTATCATCTCAAATATTTTATTTGTTGTTTTGATTATGGAAAAAAGCATCAATAGACTTAAAAAAACATTGTTCCCTAAAGAATATTCATTAGAAAAATTATTATAGGTCTTTTTCTCTTGTCTGTCCAGCCATCAGTTATTACATAGCACCCTGTTTTCTTCTATGCAATCCTATGTTCTTCCAAATATTTACTTATGTCCTCAACCTCTTCTTTTAAATGCTTAACTTGATGTCATTATATGAAGGAAGTTTAAATCCTAGACCATGATTTGCAACTGCTTCAATCATATTCAGAAATAATTCACTTCTTCTTGAACATGCTATTAATGGTGGCTTGTGTGCTCATTCCCCTTTTTTTAAATATATTTTTGTCATTGTCACTCTCATTACTTTTTCTCTTTTCACCAACTTGTCCTTCTTCCCTATTCTCTTCATCCCTTACAAAGCTTGATTTCTTCATCAAATTTTTTTGAAAATTAAAAATAACATTCCATATCTCTTTCTTCACTTCATCACTTACACTTTTACAAGCACCAATATCCTTATGTTTTCTAGCCAAGTGATATAAACATCCCCTGTCAATAATTTTTGACAATATTTACACTAAATTTTTCTTCGATCCCCATCAACACAAATGTCATGTTTCTAAGCCACATTTATCCTGCTTCCAAGTGCATTCTTTGCCACTCTTTTTCCATGCATTATTGGAGGTTATGAAAGGGCATCAACATTTGCTCTTGCATTTGTTATCTCTAAAAGAAAATGAAGTGATAAAGAAGAGAAGAGAAGAGAATAAAAGTTAAAACCTAAAAAATTTAAAAGAAAAAGAAAAAGTGTGTCTCTGACTCTAAAAGAAGAACTCGCGAAAAAAATGACTCAAGAAGAAGACACACCTTAATCAATGATGAAGATTCTAACTCTACAAAGAGGTTCAGAAAATGAGAAAATGTGAGAGAACGAGAAACAGAGTGTTGGCGAGAAAAGAATGTTAGAAGAGGTTCTTTTGAGAATGCAAAATAGTGTTTCAGACTTTTGGTGTGGGTGTGTTCGTGAGAAGAGGTTCTTGATTTGTTGGGAGTTGAAATGTTGTTACGTAATATATAACTTACATTAAGTTAGATGCAAAGAGAAGACAAAGAGACATAACTGACATTACGTGCCAAGAGAAGAGAAAGATTCATAGCATGCAACCACGACCCACGACACAACACATATAAAATGTAACCTGTGACCCATGACCATGACCCGAAGATGCACAACATGGCAAGGCGAGAGTTGATGATGCACGATGATGTGAGGTGTGACCAGGAGCACTCATGTACATTAGCGATTCATTCGGCAATTTTGTCGATCCTGATTTGGAATGCTTCTACATCTGCACGAACTCAGAGAGGCTTAGTATTATCGCAAAATTGTGCGATTATGCGAGCTAGCTCGCAATTCTGTCTAAATGAATCAGGATATAAAAAAAAACTATATGAAAACTAATTATGCTAGTGTCCACCAGTACCACAACTTGGTTGTTGCATATTGTCCAGACAGAGTTCAATAAGGAACTTCCACAAACTTAGACGTGAAATGACAAGAATGAGAAAATATTTATGGATATCTTGTAAACATATGCAAATTGTGGTGCTTGCACATTAACACCATATAAATTCCTTGCAAAGTCACCTTCTTCTTGTGCACTCAAGAAGGTGTAATCTTTTGTGGTTGTGTGATCTGGATATAACTAAGGACATTTTTATTTAATTAGTAATGCATAACATTGTTTTATTATTGGGTTGCATTAGGGTGGTCTTAAAGAGGGGTTGTGAATGTTGTTGAGTTGGCATTTGAGTAGTCGTTGTTGACAGAACACAAACATTTATTGTTTGTTGTGCACACAAATTGGTCTTGGAATGAAAAACACCATTGTAAATATTTAGTGTTGTGTTGGAGAGGACCTTGAATAGGCTAACAAGAAAGAAGATGGTTGTCGTTTATCCTTCCAAATGATGATCCATTGCTTATGTTCTTTTACCCAATTGGTGTCATTATGTCATCCCATGTCTATTTGATGCAATTTGTCAAGATTATATGCAAGATTTGGAATGGTTACCACAATCCAAATTGCATTTCAACCCAATCTGCTTTATGCCAAACCACAACCACAAACTATGTCAAATCAATCCATATACTTGCGTCTTTATAAGCATGTTGTGATATGATGAAATAAAAAACCTATAAGGTATCTAATAAAACTAAAATATAATACATTAATATTATTTATTTATAAATTGAGGATCAATGGTAATATGAAAAATAGTGTTAATGGTTGACCTCATTGTTGTTCATAGCATCAAATATCAATTTATATTCAAACAAGTCATTACAGAGCATCCCTATATATCTCAATCCTCTTCCACTCTGCCTAAGTAAAAAGTAATTAACAGGGGTTAACATTTGTTAAATAAGATCGTGGATAAACCATAAAAAAATTATTTTAATTATACCTAATTGCAAATAGATATTCAATGTTGCAGTTTACTTGTAATTGAATTAATGGCATATATAGTATCGACACTAAGATTACCACAATAAAGTACAACCACCCTTCTTCTTTTTTTTTTGCTGAGGGGTAAGTTGCCTACACAACTCCATGTATTATGATCGGGCTCTGATACCTCCTTTTCTGTACTTGGTGCCGGCATATCCAAGATTGCTCGCACTTTGTTAGGATAAACTTCTATGCCTCTTTCACTAACCACAAATCCCAACAATTTGTCGGATTTCACACCAAAAGTGCATTTAGCAGGGTTCAGTCGAAGCTTATATTTTCGCAGACGTTCAAACAATTGTTTCAAGTGGGCCACATGCTCTTCTTCTGTTCTTGACTTGGCGATCATGTCATCCATATACACCTCTATCTCCTTATGCATCATGTCATGGAATAAGGTCACCATTGCCCACTGATATGTTGCCCCAGCATTTTTCAAGCCAAGGCGTGATGGACGTGGTCTTCTCAATGTCCTCAGACGCCATTCTAACCTGATTATATCCATAGAAACTGTCCATGAAAGAAAAGAGGGAATGTTGAGCAGTGTTATCAACAAAGACATCAATGTGGGGTAGTGGAAAGTCATCCTTTGGACTGACTTTATTTAAGTCTCGATAATCACACACATTCTAACTTTTTCATCTTTCTTCGAGACTGGTACTATGTTAGTCACCCATTGAGGATATTTAGCAACTGCAAGGAATCCCGCATCAAACTATTTCTTGACTTCTTCCTTGATCTTCAAGGACACTTCTGGTTTCATTCGCCTCAACTTTTGCTTGACGGGGAAGCACTCTAGCTTTAAGGGAAGTTTATGTTCTACTATGCTAGGATCTAAGCTAGGCATGTCTTGATATGTCCATGCAAAGATGTCAAGATAGTCTACTAAAAGTTTAAGCAACTTATCTCTCTCTTTTCCTTTTATAGCAGCACCGACTTTAATTTCCTTTTTTTCATTTTCACTTCCCAAATTGATTAATTCAATCTCTTCTTCTTGGGGTTGAATCATTTGGTCCTCTTGTTCTACCAACCATTTCATGTTGGGGGGAGTTTCCAAATCATCATTATCCTCATCAGCTTGGTAGATAGGATGATCAAAATTATAGCACGGGATATTATCATTGTTACTTTCAAAATGATGATTTTCATATCTGCAATTTAGGTTTTAAAAGAAATTAAATAAACAAAGGAGATAGAGGGATGGAAAGAGATACAAAGGAACACAAGGGAGATAGCCAAAGGTTTACAAAAATGCATTTTATTGAAATCATATATTAAAACATTAACATGCGAGCCCATCTTGACAAAAAGTAACACTAAGATATGGGCATAATAAAAAAGTGCATTACAATTACTTTGAATTAAGAATCACAGGGAATTCAACAATCTTCCAATTCTGAAGCTCCTCATGAGGGTCACATGGGTACACCCAGTTGGCATGTTTGTCATCATCTTGTTCCTCTTTAGCCATAGCTATTTGATCTGCATGCGTCAATCCTCCACTTCGGAAGCTCTTATAGAGATTACAAATAGGAATTCTCCCGATCTTTGGCTCTCGGTTCTCTAGTCAAGACAATTGCCTTCCTCTCTTTTCCTCCACCATCCTCCTTTTCTCAGCTTTAGTAGGCCTAAACCCCAGATCACATCGATTCTTATTCTCAGATAACTCCAATATCTTCGTGATTCTTTCTTGGTTTTTCCCTAGCCCACGACCCATTTGGTATCCTTTTCTCAACATCACCTTTGCTGCCATTAAGGTAGCTCCAGAAAGTTGTGAATTTTTAGGTAAAGACTCCACATAGGCAGTGTTAATTATTTCTAAGGACTGGAAAGAAGTCTCGAGGGCTTCTTCGGCTACCTCAATCTGGACCAATCCTGAGTTCATTAATCTTTGCAAAGTCTGCTTAAACTCTTTACAATCTTCAACTGAGTGTTTGTCCTTTGAAAGACAACAATTTATTTTTCCCTCAACCAGTCCAAAGCCACATAGTTTTTCAAAGATAGACCTTATGGAAGTCTTTATGTCTTGTACATCCTTAACAAATGGCTGATCACGCTCCACCTCAATTGCATTTACAGATGAATTGTTGTGCCCTGGGAGCGGGTTATTCCCAATGTTGGGTCCTTCTTCCTTGAAACTCAGCATCCCTGCCTCTATCAGATCTTGAACCTTATGCTTTAATCTCAACACTTTTCCGTGGAATGCCTTATAGTACCTGCATGGTAATCACATTTGGCATTTTGGTCATAGCCTTTCGGGTATGGTGGTTGCACAGGTTTCAAAGGGAAAGGGACCAACAGGGAGTTATGAATTAGATGTGGCAAAAATTTGATGTAGGTCATAGGTAATGGGGAGAATATTCTTTTTTTATTATTCCCTTTTTTGGATTATTATCCGTATTAGGGATCAGAGCTATAGGTTGGTTTTGTCTGAGGTGTTGAGAGAGGCATGATTTGTGGTTGGTAGGTCATTCCAGATGGGTAAGGTTGTGGATATAGTAGTGGGGACACTACAGCTATTTGTGGGTTATACATGAAGTGGGATCGGTAGTTAGGTATGAAAGAGATAGGATTATAACTGGGCATGGTGGATGCAGGCATTATGGCATTTTTTTCCCCTCCCTTTTTCCTCTCGACAGTTGTTGCAGGTTTCTTCATACTTGTCACTCCTGTCGATAGATGAGAAATCTTCCAACTTCTTATTCCCACCTCCACTTTCTCCCCAATAACAACCAAATCTAAAAAGTTCGAAGATATATTTTCGATCATTCTATCATAAAAGGGTGATCGGAGTGTATCAATGAACATAGAGACCATCTCCTTTTTGAATAATGGAGGTTTTATTTGAGCAGCCACACCTCTCCATCGTTGGGCATATTCTTTAAAGTTTTCGCTTTCTTTCTTCGACATATTTTGCAATTGAGTACAATCTGGAGCCATGTCCACATTGTACTTGTATTGTTTCAAGAAAGCCTCAGCCAAGTCCTTCCAGGTACGTATTCTTCCTTGCTTTAAATTCACGTACCAACTAAGAGCTGCTCCTATCAAGCTTTCTTGGAAGAAGTGAACCAATAGCTTATCATCATGGGCATATGAGGCCATTTTTCTACAGTACATGGTCAAATGACTTTTTGGGCAGATGACTCCCTTGTATTTCTCAAACTCGGGAATTTTTAATTTATGGGGAATTACAACATCTGGCACTAGACACAAATCAGCAGCACTAAAAGCATAGTGGTCAATCCCCTCAATAGCCCTCAAGCGTTCTTCTAAGAAACGTAACTTGTCGTTGGATTGGATGTCCTTCGGCTGTTTGGAATGAATCACAATGGTCGGTCGAGGTGTGACACTTTGATGGTTGGGGAGGTTTTCAAAAGGAATGGTATTATTTGGAGGTGTATAAGTGGAATGTGGGAATTGTTGGTCTCGTTGTTCAATCCTGGGGCTTGTGTTTGACTCGGAGGTGTGACGACAGATGTGAGAGGGTTATTCTCAGGGTTACTGGCAGTAGATAGGGTATAACCTAGAGGCAAGCCGTATGGAGGATTTGGAGCAGCATTGGCCTGATTGACCTCTACAGCATTGGTAACCACAGGTGGTGTGTAACCATGAGGCATGCCATAGGGAGGGAAGGTTTCCTGAACATTAAATTGTGGAGGTGGGTTAAATCCAGGTGGGTGAGATGGTGTAGATTGAGCCTCTTCTAGAGGATTCCCATTCACGCCTTTAATCGCTTTTAGCATTTCTAAAATCTCATTCATTTTTGCCTTTATCTGGTTTACCTCTTCTTTGAGTCCTTCATGTTGTTGTTCCAGATCGTCTACAACACCTTCCATGACTCTTGTCTTGGCACGTGTCCCGTAAGGGTGTCGTAGGGTTGTCTTTTTTGCTTGACTAATTATTTTTCTGTTTTTGAGATGAATGATATGACATGAGAATTGAATGTCATGAGAATGAAATGATCATGTTTTATTTATTATTTTTTATTTTCTTCCATTTTTTTAGAGAATCATAAATTTCGTTGCTTGATCGTGAATATTTGAGATATAAGAGAGAAGTGAGTTCACGGGATCAAAAGTGACAAATCTTTATTAATTTTCAACTAGAACTACGTTGCATCCAAACTTTCACTTTTTATCAATTACAGCCATCTTTTTCAAATTCTCCATTAACTCCTTACAATATTCAAGAAAAAAATTAATCTCCCTAGGATTCGAAAGAGGATTTGTCATCCTCTCAGCTTCTTTGAGCCTTCCCGGAATTTCTAAGATTGCCTGATTCGCCAACCATGCGAGTTTCATATAACGGTCTTTCCAAAAAGCTACCTCATCATTTAGTACTTTGATGTCTTCCTTGTCAATTGACTTCCCCAATTCCCTTTTCCAAAATATGATTTCGACATCAAGTTCTTTAATGAGGTTTTTTTGCTCTTAAACATGACTCATCAAATCAAGCGTCTTTTGTCCTTCCTTCTTCCATTCTGCTAGATTCATCATTGCAACTTGCACTGCTTCTAGCCTGCATATATTTTCATCTTGGAGTCTACTTTCAAATTCTTGCACCACCTTTTCCAGTTGTTGTTGGAGGTCTTTGAACATCCTCTATGCCTGTTTTTTAGCTATTTTTGCCTTTTTTATTTCTTCCTTTAATTGTTGATTATCTGTTAATGCTTTGTCTCTTTCACGCCTTATCAATCCCAACTCTTTGCTGGAGGCTCCTAAGTAGTCTTGAGTTTGAGTTCTTCTTCCTCCCTTGCTCTTTTGTTAGCTTTAGTTAATGAATGTATTTTTTTAGCATTCTCCTCTTGCATTGTTTTAATCATTTGGTGAGACTCTTCCAGTTCTTTCTTCAACTTTCTTTTTTCTTCTTCAGATTTTGCCAAGGCTTCTTGAAATTCTTTCAATTCCTTCATGTCAATTGGTGGTGGTATCGCAATCTCTTCAATGATTGGGCTAATTTTGCAGAAAGGTAGTTTGACTTCTTGAACCCTTTTCTTTAGCCAATGACAGTAGCTTTCATGTGCACCGCTGCCTAATAACTTTCTCCCAAGCATGGTTAATTTTTGTAAGTATCGTTGGGTCTAATTGATTCATCTCATAGAAGAAAGGTGTGATTGACTCTTCCGTTGGTGGACCTAGTATTGGATAACTCAATTGCCTTAAAGTCAATGAAGGGTTGTGATTGATACACCCTTTAGTCCATACAAGGGGTACATTAGGGAAGCTCCCACATTGGTGAATAACTTCTTCTATTTTGTTACAAATTGGGTACCAACGTATTGATTCTTCAGTGAGGTTTACTAAGAACTGAGCCCATTCCTTACTTGTCTTTACCTTAAGAGTGCACCACTTTAAGTCCTCTATAGGAGATGTGGCCTTGTACTTATGGAAACATATATGGACAATTAACAAAATATACAACGCCAGTAAGCAACATATCAACTTATTCTTTCCCTTTTCATAACAAAGATTTAAAGCACAAAATGTGTCTTCCAGTACTGATGATGTTGGATTTTCTCCTCTGTCTCGGCGAGTTAGGAACACGTCTGTGGCAGAGAGATCCATGTAATCCTCAAGGCATGGGAAGAGAACAAGCCCATAAATGGTGAGGGCCAATAGTCAGTAAAGTCATCCCAATCATTTGCTTCTGACAACTGCTTCATCCGTTCTACCAAATAATTTCGTGGAAAACCCTCCACTCCGTTTCTATTTAGTTTCCTCTCTCTCAGTTCTTTCTCTTGCACCCTTAGCAGATTTGCTATTGTATTCATCGAAGGGAGATGTCCTCGATACTGGTAGGGCTTGCTATCTTCTAATGAAATCCCCAAAATCCTCTCATATTCTTCTAACATAGGTGCCATCTGGAAATCTTGAAAGGTGAAACATCTAAGGGATGATCATAAAATTGGATTAGTGCGGAAATGGCTTCTGTTTGCACCATTTAATTCCAGCTGATCTAATACGTTCCCATATTTCCTTGCAAAGGCTACTCATTTGGTCCCTCTCACCAAATTACTAAAGGGTTGTAGGAACTTCATATCAGGCATCTTAACCTTTACAGGCATGGTTCTTTTTATCTCACTATTTGATCCCATG